>CM034468.1:18829901-19179901 GCA_019925255.1 Litchi chinensis
TATAGGATCCATAGGAACCTATACACTCACAATTTGACATTTATATACGAAAGCATTCTCATTTTCTTTTATTACTTACTACCATATTTATTTTAAAACATCAAGCGATTTTATGAAATTGAAAAAGAAGTCAAATGGCGAACCACTTACCTCAAGGCTGCGTCAAACGTCTCGACGAGGCTCCTGGACGCCGCTTACGCGCTCGTCACCTACACAACATGATCTCATCATTGCTCACAACAAAACTAAATTCTTAACTATACTTTAAAATTTCTCAACTATTACTATTTTCCTCTATATAGCTCCTAACTTGTTTCTAATTCAACCGAGACTCTCAAATCTCGATTTTTGTACAAAAGTTTTAGTTTTGGACCCCTAGGAATACCCCCACGTGGTCCGTTTACTTGATATAGGCCTAAAACGGAAAAATCATATTTTTATTCAAACGGATAGCCCATAACAGAACAGGCGATAACATGATGCTCGGGGCTCCGTTTTCCTTTGTTCTTTTTCCTACGGTTCACTTATCTCACGTTCTAGTCACACGTCAAATTTCGTTGAAAAATATTATCGTTTGCTCAGTCAAATTTAAAGAAAACGTCTGTTTTGGACACTTTCGGGTGCCTTTTAATGCCCGTTTAGTAAACTTTGTGTTTCGGATTAGCGACGCTAGATTTTCTTCCACAACTAAGCTTCATTTAACTAATAATGACTAACTAAACTCATTTCATGCCATAAAAATTATATTAAGCTAGCCGTTTTACTTCTCAGAGTTCTAACAACACTATATTGTGCATAATTTGCACAATCTTTATCGGATTCGATCCGTTCCAAAACCTATGGTTTTCTATGGTTTCTAGGCATCATTTGAGGTGTAGAACACCCCCAAATAAGCCAAATATGGTCAGGTCTCCTCTAACTCAAATTTGAGCTCGGGTTCACCAACATTATCAAATTTCCCCCTTTTTGCAACTCTAACTCTTCTCTAACTTTTCTAACCTCTTTAAGGCTCAAAATTGGTTTCAAAACCATCTAATTTCAAGGTCTAGCTGCTACCCTACAAGTTTCTAATACATACATAAATCTAACTTGATCAATTAATTGCTCAAACTTTACTCACAACTTCTATCAACCACTTGGTGTGCATAAAACACCAATTTCGGTTTCTATTTTGAGGGAGGGTGTGACAGCCCATATTTACACCTTTCAAGCATCATTTACACACAACCAATCATCACTTATGGTTCCATAACACTTACATGAGGTTCTAACAAGATTTGAAGAGCAATTATCAACAAAAGACAATCAAACAACAACAATTACAACAAGAGGCTGTCATCAATTTCTGTTCTGTTTCAGCAGAAAGTTAAAGAAAATAAATTGTAATCTCACTTAGAGCTTGCTTGGAGAGTTTGGATGACTTACTAGGGACCCTAAGAGGTGGATTGAGGAGATGGAAGGCTGGTTGGGAGGTTCTTTCTTCCCTGGCCGACCAGCTCGCTGCACCCCGTCGCGGTTCTGTTCTAGCTTGCGTCTGGTGCTATTTTGCTTGCTATTTTGCGTGCATTTTGCACGACCAAACCTGCACCTCTTCTTCTTCTGCTCATCCTCTTCCTTTGCTGCCCAAATACTGCAGTTTTACGGCCTTAGATCCCCCTCACGCGAGCTATTCTACTCAAACTCGTGACCTGTCCTTCGCGCGAGGTGCTGCCGCGCTGGAATCCACTTTGGTTGTTGCTGCTATCTTCTTCTTCCTTGCCTTCAGCCTTTCCCTTCCGATCAGCTTCTCTTCTCTCTTCTGGTTCACCTCTCACGGCAGCAGCTACTCTTTTTCTTCCTCTCGAAAGTTCTCTCGTTCTCTCGACTGAAAGGGGCTGAAAGTGCTTAAAAAAATTAGCTCAAGTGTTGTTTATATAATACTCAACTTCTACTAATTGCATCTTGTCCCATTTCTTTTTAATTTCATTCTCATCTCCTTTTCTTGATGGTTTCTCACGGCAACACCCCTCGATATCCTTCCGTGTCTCTTTTGTTTCTTATTCGATTAAATTCTCGTTTCGTTAGAATTTATTTTAAAAACGCTAAGCTTATTTCATTGACCTTGACTCTCTCTTTTTAATCGAATTTTAATTCGATTATTCTTTACTAAAATCTTGGATTTTCTAACTTAGATTTTCATTGACACATTACTAAACCTTTTTAAAATCGACGAATTTCGTTCTGTTCTAAATGAATAAATTTCGAAGACTATAAAATTCACTCAATTTACTGTAGAGATTGATTTTAACTATCTAATATCTCTTTTAACACTTAGGAAATTATAATGCAAGACTAGGGGTTTACAGTCTCACCGTATTTTCTAAGGCTCGTTGGCGCTGCTGCCACTCCTTAACAGTATCTTCCCTGGTGTTTTGCTGGTCCTCTTGACCCTCAGGTTGCTCGTTTACCACATCAACACTCCTGGTCGTCTTTATCCTAGCTATTACAGTTCATTAAAATGTGAATAGTTAAGGGAAAAGTTGCTAAAGAAAAAATGTTACAAAGTCGCAGTTGGACCCTCCTTCTAATGCCAAAAGATGTAAATGTTCAGAATCGATCGATCTGGAGATCCAAAGGCCCAGACTGCAATTTGTATAATAAATGGTAATAAATATTGTTTAAGGTTGGTAGATAAGAATAAAAATGATTGAATACTGGTTACGGTAGATGAAGATAGTAAATGAGCAATTAATAGTAAGAGAATGAGAGAAAGAAGAATGCAAAAACAAAGATTTTTATGTGATTTGGTAAGTGTGCCTAAGTTCACGGGTTACTCTGAATTGATTTTGGCAGAGTGATGATAATACTAGTGTTAAACTTGTTTTTACAATAAATTTTCCCTCTATTTATAGAAATTGGGGGGGGGGGGGGGGGGGGGGGGTGACAATCGAGTGTTTTACATGCTAAAATCATCATAATTTTTAACTAATCTGACATAAGTCATACAATATTTATTGCTTCAGCAATGATTATTCTTACATGTCGACTCCCAGATTAAATACTTTAGGTAAAGTCTTCTCTGTAATAAATGCATAGTTGCCACCGCATTAAATGCCCTTCGAGAACTATAGAGATTGGGTCGGTGTGAAATCTGAAAATTAGGACGGTTGACATTGGCTTCTCAAGACAGTGTTTGGCGCGAGCTCATCGATCTGATTACTTATGCGAGCTGAAGATAGGTTGAGATAAACTTTGTTATTGTCATGGGCTGGGGATGCGTTGAAGTAAATCCAACATGGGTATGAGTTTGACGGCCCAGCGAGCTCGTAGTTGCGATCTGAGGGATGGGCTCTTGGACCTTTTGCTACTGTATGCATCCCTTGGGCTTTTAGTGGCCCATTTGCCTAGAACGTGAAAACGACCATAACACATAATATATTCTCATTTCAAGCGTAAAGTATAATCGATAATCTAGAAAATTAATTAGCTAACAAATAGCATATTTCAAATAATCCATCAATAAATTAAACTAAAATATATAATTGTAAATAATTAATTCAAATTAAAAAAAACAATTCACTTACAAACTAAGTTTCAAGCTCTATTTTGAACTAATATCAATCGTCTTATCCTTTGGTTCTTCTCCACCTTAAACCACACATGGACCTATTTAGAAGTCACAAAAATCAAACTAGTAATTTGAATCTAAAATTGAATTTATTGCATATCAAATTAGCCTTAAATCAGTCGCCATCAATTCTCTAGTTCCTCCTCTCGTTTTTTTTTTCTTCTTTTCTCCTCACTATTGTCCTTTTTAATATTCTGCTGCCTGGTTTTCAAATTCTATGTTTGTTGTTTGCTTCTAATAGTACACACACACACACATATAGCCACTTCACTCTCTTTCTTTCATGTTTCCCAACTCTCTCTCTCTCTCTTTCTCATTTCTCACTTTTGGCCACATCTAAGTTCACTTTCTGTATTGCAAGTTTGACTTGCTTTGCATGGCAAATATGTGTCTACTCATGCCACCAAATCATTTTTATTCTCGTATTATTCAATCTATACACTTTCTTTGTCTCTTCAAGTTTGCCTTTGCTTTGCAGACTTTACTAACTCTTCACATTGTTGTGTCTTTTTTATTTATTAACACACCAAAGTTTGTTTCTCTCTTTCTTTAATTAAAAAAAAATTGCCCTTTGACTCATAACTCTCTTCCTATCTATCGACCACCCCAACCATTTTGTCTCTTCTACTATCAATTTTTCAATTTTTTCTACCATAAAGCAACCATCTATTTTTCTATTCTTTTAAAGTCTATTGAATTCAGTGGACATGTGTCATTTTGTTATATATTTAATAAAACTTGGACTTGACTAAATTAATAAAAATAAAAGGGGCTTTAATAAATCATCTGAGTTCATTATGATTCGAGCCTTACAATAGCAACTTGCAAACACAGTCAACTCACAATTGACCAAAAACTGCATAGAGTTCCAAAAACAGAAAAATTTCTATTTCACGAAGAAGATTACCCTAAACAGAAATCTATCAGAAGCATTCTAATTCGAATATGATTGTATTAATTGTAATTTGATTCGAATATAAAGTACTAAATGCTATATCATATAAATTAAGAAAGAGGATCTTAGTCTTCCTTATATTTGAATAACCTTATTGTATGTAAATATGAGACCCTAACACTATATAAAAGGTTTTTCACACGTACAAATGGCATACTTAGAAACTTATACACGCTCATAGCAAGAAGTTGTAAAAACTCTAATTTTTGCTAAACATAGTCTTCTCCTTTAACAATAATATAACTGTAAACATAAGCATTACTCATAAAGCTTAACCACATTAAAAATTCACTTGTCTCTTTAGTTACTTTTTCTTTTGCATTATTATTGGTTATCTATCTTTATCATTACTATCTCCATATCAATTTCATTCAACCTCTCACAATTCATTCAATTCACCACATTCACATTAATACGAGAGTTGACGGATTTTTGACGTTAACAATACTTAATAACAATTCATATATAAACTATAAAATTTATCATGTATTTATATGATACTCATTTAAATTTTTAATATTTACTTTTACTATTGTTCCTTGTTAATTATTTTTATGAATATTTTTATAGCAAATTATTAAGTATTCAAATTATTTTTGGTATGTTAGAATTGAGCTTCCTTAAGATATAACAATTTGCTTTATAAAATCTTAATTATTGAATATATAAAAATTTTGTAATATACATATTGAAAAAAATATATATATATATATATTGTGGAGACAATCTGGTGGTGCGTGCAGGGCGGGGGCAAGTTCGCTTCCCCTTACCCCAAAAAATCCCATCCCTATCGTAATCTTCAATTATCGGGTTTGTGGTGGGTTTGAGGGCAAATAGTTTTTTCTGGGTTGGGTTTGGGAATTCCTAGCCCCGTCCCATTGAGATTCCTAGATTGTCGTATTTGAATGTAAGATAACTTTTATTAGGCTAACAGTCTAAGTTACACAATAGCTTGACAAGAACACTACGCAAAAATATTGAATTCAGCTTAATTTCATGTTGAATGAATAATCTTGTCAACCAATTCAATCAACTCATATAATTATTAGGTAAATAAAAATATAATTATTATTTTCCTATATAAAAATTTTGATTTTTGTTTAATGGTGACCTAAGTTAAAAAAGATAAAATGATAAGTTTTGACTTTATTTGAGACAAAGAAAGAAAAACTAAGGTTGTACTTGTATTTTTGTCTTAAGTCTTATTAGGATTTAATTGAAGTAAGATTTGAATAAGTTTTAATGTTTAAGTTATTATAACTTACTTGTTTTTACTTTTGAGATGACTTAATGATAATTTAGGATTTTTTTTTTATTTTATTTTATTTTACATTTATAAGCTTTTACAATTGTATCTTAAACCAATCGTCCAAAATCATTTCATATTTCAATAAAATTAATTCAATAGCATATATTTTAAATAATAACTATTTGAAATAATAATAATAATAATTTATAAAAAAAATATTAGAATTTAAGTTTTAATAAAATAAAAAATATTTATTTGAAAAATGATTGGAGGAGGTCCATTCTCCTCCATTCTCTTGCAGCAATAGGCCGACGACCATTTACAAATGGATGGAGACTGTTGATAGCCTTCTGCAACAGTGTGGAGGTTGTCGATATTCTAAAACGTAGAGTATTTGTAGTTTTCTCTAAATTTAATTCTCCCTCCCGCATTAAAAAATGAATGTGATTGAACGCGTTATTGTCTTTCCAGTAAAATAGAGAGGTTAGTATGAAGATTTGAAAGGTTAAAAATTAAATCCTCTAATAATCAACTTCCAAAAGCAATTCTCAACTAACTTTTCAAAATTTGATATAAGAGAAGCAGATTATGAAATAAATAGATTATAGAAAGTTAACCAAATGCCTTGCTACTCAAAATATTTGAAATAAGTGATTGTTTCATAAAGAAAATCAATCCTAAGTACATGCTTAATCAATAAAAAGAGTGATTTTTAAATTGAGTCCAGAACAAAATAAAAATATTGTTTTTAACCATTCTTTTATATAAATTCCTTTTTGACCTCACAAACAAACTAATTGCATGTTATACCTAACTTTCCCATTTTGCCCCTAAGTCAAAGGTTCTCTTCAACCAATGCTAAAATTACAAAAATATCCTTCTTCTTCTCCTCCTCCTCCTCCTCCTCCATGTGTTATTTCACCATTTTTCCATTCTCTTCAATTTTCTCATCCATTAAAAATTATTTATGCACCAATTGAAAGTTTTTTTACTCCAAAAAATACACATTAAAGCTCTTTCTCTCCAACAAGCCTCACATTCAAGTTTTTCTTCAAGTTTAAAGGTATGTGTTTGTTGTTGGTTAATTTTTAAATTTCTTGTTCACATTACTTTAAAAGCCTTTAAGAGTGACTTTTTGTTATGATTTTATTATATGTAAGTCCGATTTGTAAACAATGAAAAAAATCACAAAGGAGTTGAGTTTCTGTAATCGACCGGGTTTTTGTGGGCCTGAAATTGGGTTTTAAAGGCCCATAAAACTTGGTTAAAGGCTTGGGCATCTATTGGCTTTTTTTTTTTTTTTTTTTTTTTTTTTTTATTATTATAGAAGTTTGGTATTAATATTTAGGGTTATATGAGGTTAGATTTGATTAGATTTTGTTGGGTTTAGTTAGTTTCTACTTGAAAATGTAGGTTTTCCATTGTTTAGGAAAAAAAAAAAAAACTGATTTTTTAGGCAATATAACACAAAACCGAGTTTTATTGGTCATTAAAGCTTGGTGTTTTATTGTATATTAAAACCCCGTTTACCATTTTATTTTATTTCAGTAATTAATTAATATAAGAAAATAATTTTAGAATATATTGGTCGACGTTCGGAAACGGTCGATCCAGAAATTCAAAGGTCCAGACTGTGAACGTGGTAATAAGTGATCATAATCGAATTAAATGTGTAATAAAGATAATTTAAGGTTGGTGTGTAATATTAAGAATAAAGGAATGTTGGTTGCGAGGGATGGATAATAATAATTGAATAATAAATGAAGAAATGAGGGAGAAGAATGAATGCGAAGACACCCATTTTTACGTGGTTCGGCGAGTGCGCCTATGTCTACAATTATTCTGGGTTAATTCCGGCAGAGTAACAGTACTATCAATGTTGTTAACCTTTTTTTACAATGAAAGTTCCCCCTATATATAGAGAATGGGAGATACAGATGGAGTATTTTACTTGTTATAATCATCAACATTTTCACTTAATCTGATTCTGGTCATACTACATTAATTGCTAAAGCAATGATTATTCTTGACATCTCATGCCTTTATTTATTGCTTCAGGTAAAGTCTTCTCTGTAATAAATGTACAACCGCTGCATTGAATGCTCCTCGGGACTGCTGGGGTGGTGTCGGTAAAAAATCAGGGGATTAAGCAGATCTGGCAACTGCTTTCTGAGAAAGAGTCCGGGGTAAGGTAGAACAGAGCTGGTCGTCTCTACGAGCTAGGATGCTGGGACGACCCGTCATGGAAATGAGTTGGGATCACCTAGGAGGGGACCTGTTGTAGGCTGGTGGAGTATGTCTGACACGACTTCAATGAGTTGGTTGCTTGAGCGACCTGAAAATAGGCTGAGATGGATCCTGGTATCGATGTGAGGTAGACAACACTGGTTCTGGAGATAAGCGCGAGCTCGAAGTTTGACGAGCTCTCTTCTGCAATCTGAAGGCTAGGCCTATTGGGGCTCATAGCACTGTACTCACATTTTGGGCCCTTAGAGGCCCCTTTCACTTGTGACGAGGAAACGAGTATAACACAAGTCCCCCAGCTCTCAGTGCGACCTGCGGACTGGGAGCTGATTGGGAAGCATCAGATGTCCGTTTGTAAGCTCACAAGGTATCTTTTCAAATTCTGATCCGTTACTTTCTTGGATACGTGGCAATCATATAGACTTTAGTACCATAAGATATGTTTCGGGTCATGCGCATTTAATGCGCACATCTTGTAACTAACCAGTCATGATTGCAAAGGACTGAGGCACGCGCTGGACCATTGGATCTGTGGCGGTTACCTTTTTTAGGCTTGATCGGATGGCTAGGAGGTCGGGACCCGAGCCTATATAAACCAGACGTCTTTTTCTGTTTCCCTTTCTTACTTTTGCTTCTTCAAGATGATACTCTACCATTTTTCTCTTACCACTTTCCTTTCTTTTTCTTCTTCATTCTCGTGATAGCATTCATCAAGCTCATTGCTTTGGAGTTCAGGTCTTATCTTCTGAGCAGACATAGTAAGTCCCTCAACCCTGTTATTTGCGCTTTGCTGGTTGTTTCTGATTCGTAGTGTGCAATTTTTGTTTTCTGGTTTTGCATCTTGGGTTTGTGTGCTTGGCTTGATGGTCTGTACATACATTTTAGGCTTGGGGCGCTTTGCATCCTGCTTATAGACATCTTGCTTCTTTACGAAAATGATCTTGCCATAGATGAATTGTGATGCCTGTTTGTGAGGTTTTTGTGCTTGAAGTAGGGCATTAGGCATCGTTTGTGGCCTTTGTTATTTATGGGCAAGATTCTGGTGCTCGTGCCTTTGATATCACACCTGTGAACTGTTTGATAGTATACCTGTAGCAATAGGGTTAGAAATTTAGATTTTAAGAAACTTTTTTTACCGGATGGGCCTATGTTTTGGGCCCCCACCGCCTTTGGGTGGTGAAGTGCGCGACTTATCGTATGGGGTTGCGTACTTAAGAATTCTTTAGCTCGTCAGGGTCAATGTGCTTTCAACGTTCTGATGATATTTGTTCTGTCCTGTAGATGTCAAGTCATTCACGTAGGGAACACCAGGTTGGTCAGGAGGCTTCTAATTCTGATGAACAAATGGAGCAACAAGCTGGGACTACTCAGGGCGCGATCCCCTAAAGGGGAGAGGTTGCAGGAGAGCTTATGGAACGAACTAGGCCCTCGACGTCTCGACTTGTAACTGAGGGGAGAGCAGCTCGAGTGCCCTTTTATCATACTTCTTCCAGTTTGGATCTCCAAGCATTGCAGACTTTGGCTCAAGAGTTTGACTTGCCATTAGGGTGCCGAGTTAACGTGCCATATAAAACTAATCACGCGGCCTACCCCCCCCCCCTCCAAAGGCTTCATTGCAATAAGCCGCGAGCACATAGATTATGGGTTTAGGTTTCCTGTTCACAACTGAACGACCTCAAGTTGGCCCCATTTCCAGCTGACACCTAATTCTTATGCCTAGCTAACTTCATTGGCTGCCATTTTTATTAAAAACGGGCTCGGACCTCCTACACCTCGCCTCTTCCGCATTCTCTACAATTTCAAAGGGATCCATGGATGCCAAGCCCAGCAAAGGGATGGGTTGTATTATATCTTAGCCCGTCCTTCCGATTACAAGCAATACTTACCAAGGGGTAGTATTAAGTCTAATGTGGGAGACTACAAGGCCCATTGGGTTTATGTTTCTTGCTTCTCCATTCACAATCTACGGAATCGTTCTTTTGTCCTAGACCCGGGTAGGTATAGGTTGAGCTCGCACGACATTTTCCCTTTTTTTTTTTTTTTATGCTCATCTTTGTTTTGCAGATGTTTCCACTCCTAAGATCCATTCTACTGGGAAAAAGACCGCGATATTAGATGCCTTTGCCGCGGCCAAAGTTGATGATGACGACTCGTTCCCTTCAAGGGCCGTGTTGCGAGCTCATGGTCTTGCCACACCACTTAACAGCCTACATTTGAGCATATTCAGCGATCTTGGGGTCTACGGAGAAGCGAGCGAGGTACGCCTAGTCCTCGGGACTCCGTTAGCTTTTGAGCCCAAGCCTTCTCTAGTTCCAGAGCCTGCACTTCCTCCAGAAGGCATTTTAAGCTCGTCCACTAGTTCCCCTTCTGGTGAGCTGGGTGGACTGATCTTAGACGTTCCTCCAGTCCGGGTTGTGTCTAAGCCTGGGGAGACGGAGGTCGTGGTCGTTGATGATGACTCGCCAAGCCCCTCTCCTACTCAGATCGTTGAGGCAATTATTCCACAGGTCGAGACGGGTGTAGCTTCTAAAAAACGAGCCTCAGGACAAAAGGGCAGAAGAAAACCGATCCTTCCACAGCTAAGAGAGCCAGAACTCCTACTGGAGAGAGTTCGTCCTCACTAGAGCTCGAGCCTGCGGTCAGGGAAAAAGGAAAAGGCGCAACCGAGCCCTCAGCCTCTAGGTGCCCTAAGGTAGTTGAGGTCGCGAGGCCAGGGTCAGTCGTCATTGGTGAAGGTCCAAGTATCCAAGCCCCGAGGCGGCCCGAGGATCCTCAAGGGTCATCATCGTAGACCCTGAGCTGCATACCGAGATGATGATGGAGATGCAGCTCCTTGATGATTTTCTGCACCTTGTACCGTGAGCTCTGGAGAACCGCACCCCAAAGCTTCATAGGAAGGACTTTACTGGCCCGGGATTAGTACTCTACATAACTCACCACTCAGCACTGGTAGGCCGCAGATCCATTTACTTTCATTTGGTGCCCCTGATCTAAGCCTTACCTTTGTTTTCTTTTTCTTTTAAATGAGTATGACAGTGATAAAGTTGATAAAGGAAGCTGAGGTACAGCAGGACGAGAGAATTGCTTTTAGGGCTGTTGAGGAGGAATTCAAGGCTGAAAGAAAAAGATTGCAAGATGAAGTAAACCTCCTTCGAGAAGAGCGTCAGTAGCTGGAGAACAAACTAAAAGTTGCAGATGCAATTCTATCTCAAGAGGCAGCGCGTGGAGAGGCAGCAACTCACAAGATCCAGGAAGAGTTAGAGAAGGTTAGGGACGAGCTAAATGTAGTTGTGGCGCAAGTTGGTGCTACCGAGAAGAAGGTTGAGGCCGCCGCACTAAAGGCTAAGGTTGTAGAAATGAAAGTCAATCAATTGCGGTAGGAAATGGCCACACTTAAGGACGAGCTCACTAGAGCACAGGAAAAGGTCGCCCAAGGGGAAGAGCGCGCCCAGGCTCGAGCTGCTCGGGAGCGAAAGATCGTTGTGACAGATACTGAGAATGCATTCTTATATACCCTCTGGCGACGACATCTGGACATGGACTATTCATTCTTTGGTCCGGCAGCAGCTAAGGCAATTCGGGTGTTTGCTAGACACGTCGCTAATACCCAGGGTGCGTAGCAAGGCGGTACTTCCTCAGCTCCTCCAGCCACTCAATCCACTGCTCCAGATCTTGCACCAGATCCAGCTCCTGAAGGGCCTTCAGCTTCTCACGACCTTCCTGCTGAAGAAGCTCCAGCAGAGGCTTCATTGGACTAGCTTGCTTCAAAAACACCTGCCAACACTTAGACAGATTTTAGTTTCCTTTCTTTATTTTAGAATGTAATCTTTGGACTTTACCTCCTTTAGTGAGGATTTTATTTGTATAGCGATCTCCCAGGTCGGGATCACTTTATTACTTTATTCCCTGCATTTTTTAGCATTTTTGACAAAGTATAGAATATATATGGTAGATATGTGATACTCATTGGCATATATAGTGAGCTATTATCAAGATCTATTAACAAACACATCGTATTCAAGATTTATAAACACATCATAACCATGCTATTATGCTAGCTCGTAAGCTTTCGATCTGTAAGCAATCCATTTGCACGTTAGCATATGACAACACATATCTATATTAATAAGAAAGTATTCACAGTTCGGGGGATGTTCATTCAAGTAGACCCATTACGTCAGGGTTCTTGAGAGCTTTTAGTAGTATTTTCTCGAACTTTGATACTTTTAACCCATTGAGGCACTTTGAGATATCGATGTGATTTGAGGGCAACCCCTAGCACGGGAAGCCCCTCTCGCGAGGCCGCGAGGTAGTTTTATGATTTGAGAGCCGTAGCCCCTCTCGTAAGGTCGCGAGGCAATTTTATGATTTGAGAGCCGTAGCCCTTCTCGCTAGGTCGCAAGACAATTTTATAAATTGAGAGTCGTAGTCTTTCTCGCGAGATCGCAAGGCTATCCTTTAAGTCGTATTTTAAATAGACCTTTGGCAGCAGCTTTTGATTGCATCATTTGCGAACTCTTTCGAGTGATTGGAGGTCTCTAGTTGAACCCTCCAGGGTACGGAGATCGTAACACTTTCCGCGGGTGAGACCTTTTTGTACCTTTAGCAGGCCCCATGTAACGCCCTCTGAAGTGCTGACAGCTACCCCTTCCACAGGCGAGACCTTCATTGCAACTCCTTCCACAAACGATAGCCTTCCAGAGCGCAGTAATCAAAGTTCCCAGATCGTCCCCTCTAGAGCATACAGATGGCAGCTCATTCCATAGGTTATATCTAGATAGTCTCCCCTTCCACAAAATCACCTTCAAGGGAGCCTATATTATGTACTTTCTTAGGAAATATTTTTGGAGTGTGAAGATTGCGGGCTGTTGGTAATAGTTCTGTAAAATATAAAAGAAGATAACTCGCAAATCGCGAGGGCGCTATAAGAAGCATTGGTAATAATCCTTCATTTCTTAGAGCAAGATGTAGCTCGAAGGTCGCAGAGTATAATTCCGTGTGCAGCGAATTTCAGCTCGCGAGTTCCCATTAGATAGATAACATTAGAAGATAGAGAATTTGTCGTGGAAGCGTCTTCACGAGAGTATGTGATTAATGGATGCATATGCCAATTTCTAATTTAATGGCTGTTTGCACGCGTTCTCTGGGTGTGAACGACCCCTTAGATAATTAGTAAAGATATCTCCCACAGATGATGTATAACATATAGCAGCTCGCGTTATAAAAGTAGATTCTGGCAATTGCCGCTCTTTATAATAACAACACTTGGCTTACTGAATCAGCTCGTTTTCTGCATCGAATGTATTACAAAGGACAACAGATCAAGTGAAATCGCTTTATAGACAATCATCAAAGTGAATAATGTACAAAAGTTCTAGAATGAGCTAACAGTTTTAAGTGTAGTAAGGGCGAAGATGTTCTGCGTTCCAAGCCCTTGGGAGTTCTGACCTATCCATATTGGCCAAGTGGTAGGCGCCGTTCTCCAGGCTCTCCTTGATGAGGTAGGAACCTTCCCAGTTTGGTCCGAGCGCTCCATCATTTTTCTTACGAGTTGTAGGGAGGATCAACCTTAGGATTAGGTCGTCCGCTTTGTAGCTTCGAGCTCGGACTTTCTTGTTTTAATATCGGGCGACCCTTTGCTGATAGACTGCTACCCTCATGCGAGCTGTCTCCCTTGTTTCTTCAGTCAGGTCCAGACTTGTGGTGAGCTGCTGATCATTGTCTTCAAGTCGAAATGATGCTCTTTGTTGGCTAGTAACTTCGAATTCTACAGGGATCATTGCTTCGGACCCATACACCATGGAGTATGGGGTTCACCAGTGGAGCTACTGGTTATTGTTCTGTAAGCCCAAAGTACTTTCTGTAATTCGTTCACCCAAACCCCCTTCTTTGCTTCCAGCTTGGTCTTCAGGGTCTGCTTGATGATCTTGTTCACTGCTTCGACCTGACCATTGGCTTGAGGGTGATCTACAGCTCGAGCTTGTTGCGTTGCAGAATTCAATGAATTGCTCGCTGGTGAATTGTGTCCCATTGTCTGTTACGAGCTGCTGAGGGACTCCAAACCTGCATATGATGTTGCTCCACACGAACTTCTCTATCTTTGAGGTGGAGATTCTGCGAGCTCCTTGGCTTCGGCCCATTTGGTGAAGTAGTCCACGACCACTACTGCATGTTTACACCTTCCCCGAGCTATTGGCAAGGGCCCGATCAAGTCCATTCCCCATATCGCAAAGGGTCATGGGCTGACTATCTGTTGAAGGTAAGCTGGTAGAGCTAGCAGAACCTTGGCGAATCTTTGACACTTGTCACACTTCTTGACGAGGTCAACAACGTCTTGCTTCATGGTCGGCCAATAAAATCCCTGCCTGAGAGCCTTCTGGGCTAAAGATAATCCTCCTGCATGGTTTCCACAGTGACCTGCATGTATGTCTCTCAGCACGGCCTCACAGTCCTAGTCGTCAATACAGCGTAGAAGTGGGGCTGAGAAACCTTTTTTATACAGCCTATCATCATAAATACAGTACCGAGCTGCTTTAGCCCGTAAGCGACATGCTTCTAACTTGTCACTTGGGAGCTTTCCTTCTTGTAGATAGTTCAGCAGCGGGCTCATCCAGGAATCGGAATGGACAATCATGATCATCAATGCGTCCTTCCTTTCTATGTTTGAGACTGGTAGGAATTCTACTAGTGTGGATTCCAAGAGGTCTGCATCCTGGCTGGTCGCTAGCAGTGCCAAAGCATCTGCATGAGAGTTCAGAGCTCGCGGGATCTGATTCACTTCAACCCATTGGAAAGCCCCCAACAACTCCTTGGCTTTTTGGAGATACTCTGCCATCTTCCACCCTCTGGTCTGGTACTCTCCTTAAACATGGCACACAACAAGTGGGAAGTCATTGAAGACCTTTAGCTGTTCAGCTCGCACCTCTTTTGCTAAGCGAAGTCCAGCGAGTAATGCCTCATACTCGGCCTCATTGTTAGTTGCATGTAACCCAAATCTCAGGGCACTGAGGATCTTATGACCTTCTGGACTGATCGGTAACACTCCAACCTCTAAGTTGTGTTCATTGGAAGACCCATCCAAGTACAGCTCCCACGTCGGACCACCTGCGGTTTCATCCTGCTCATGTATAGGTCCTGTCAACTCCGCAATAAAGTCTGCAAGAGCTTAGGCCTTGACTGCCGTTCTGGGCTTATATTCGATGTCAAATTGGGCTAGCTCTATAGCCCATTTGAGCAGTCTGCCCGTAGTGTCTGCCTTCTAGAGAACCTTTCTGAAGGGATATTGTGTGAGGACCTCGATCTGATGGGCCTGGAAGTAAGGACGAAGCTTCCTTGACGTGATGACTAGGCAATATGACAGCTTCTCCATTTGCAAATACCTGGTTTCTGCGTCAACCAGCCTCTTACTAATGTAATACACGAGTAACTGCATTTTCTCTTCCTCTCTTACCAAAGCAGCACTCAACGCGTGCTCAGATACCCCCATGTATAGGAAAAGCTTCTCTCAATCTTTTGGCTTTAACAGAAGGGAAGCTTGGCCCATATATTCCTTCAGCCGTTGGAATGCCTCCTCGCACTGCTCAGTCCACTCGAAATTCTTCGCCTTCTTTATTGCTTCGAAGAAAGGCCTGCACTTTTCTGTAGCTTTTAAGATGAACCGGCTGAGGGTCGCGACCTGACCATTGAGGCTTTGGACGTCCTTAACTCGAGCTGGGGATCTCATCTCTACGAGCTCCCTGATCTTCTCTGGATTGGCCTCAATCCCCCTGTTGTTCACCATAAAGCCAAGGAATTTACCAGATGCCACCCCGAAGGCGCACTTTAATGGATTCAGCTTCATCTGGTACTTTCTTAGGATCCTGAAGGTCTCATCCAGGTCACGGACATGGTCTATCGCTTGCCGGGACTTCACTAACATATCGTCTACGTACACCTCCATGGTTTTCCCGATCTGCTCCTGGAACATCGTATTGATCAGGCGCTGGTAGGTCGCCCCTACATTCTACAGCCCAAAGGTTATCAGCTTGTAACAGTATAGGCCTCGGTCAATAATGAATGAAGTGTGTTCCGCGTTCTCCGGGCTCATCGAAATTTGGTTGTAGCCCAAGTAGGCGTCCATGAAGTTTAAGAGCTGGTGCCCAGCTGTTGTGTCCACAAGCTGATTGATTATGGGTAAGGGAAAATTGTCCTTCGGGCAGGCTTTGTTCAGGTCGGTGAAGTCTATACATGTCCTCCATTTCCCATTTTTCTTTTTGACGAGGACAGGGTTGGCCATCCAGGTGGGGTAATGGGCCTCACGAATGAATCTGTTGGTCAGCAGCTTTTCGACTGCCTCCTTCAGAGCAGCATATCGTTCTGGCGTCATTGGCCTCCTCTTCTAACGGAATGGTTTATGCTGGGGATCTGTATTCAGCCGATGGCACATGATCTCGGGATCTATCCCCACCATGCCTTCATGATTCCATGCGAAGACGTCCAGGTTCACCCTCAGGAAGTCAACGAGCTGGAACTTGACCTCTAAGGATATGTCTCGTCCCACCTCCAAGCATCTTTCTGGGTCTAACTCGTTGACTTATACGTCCTCCAGTTCCTCAACGGGTCCCGTAGCCCGATCTGTAACTACCTCACAGGGGTCGAGGTCGCTGCTTATCCCTGTCTCTGTCACAACTCGCGGCTCGCCACCTGAAACCACATTCACCTTTTTACCCTTTACTTCCATCTTCACTGCATCCTCGTAATAGCGTCTGGCCAAGTGCTATTCTCCTCGGACACATCCTACTCCGTTGGGGGTTAGGAATTTAACTGTCAACGTCCTGGTGGAAGTCACCATGTCCAGGTCATTCATGGAGGGTCATCCCAATACCACGTTGTATGTTGATGGACAGTTGATGATCAGGAAGTCTAGTATAGTAGCCTGCCAACCTGGTTCCGCTAGGGTGAGTGGGAGTTTGATTTGGCCTATCAGGGTTACTGCATCTCCTGTGAAGCTATATAAGGGCTCTGGTAAAGGTATAAGTTGCTCGGTTCCCAACACCATTTGATCGAAGCAATCCTTGTACATCACATTCACCAAGCTGTCGGTATCCACCATAATTCGCCGTACCTCGGTGTTGCTGATCTTTGCTCGGATGACTATGGCATCGTTGTGGGGCCAGTGCACACCTTGGGCATCTTCCTCAGTGAATATGATGTCATCTGAGTACACTTTCACCTTCTTAGCTGGTCCATTTACCCCACTATAATTTGCTAACAGCGTGTGGTTGGCTTCTCTCACGTACCTCTGGTGTGACCTATTCGATGTACTTGCCATTTGAGGACTACCGTGAATAGTAAAAATAGTTCTTACAGCAGGCTCGTGCTTGGGCTTCGGAGCTCGCTGGGGCTACTATTGCTGGGACTGCTGATTTTGGGGTTGAGGATGCTGCTACTGAGGTCGTCTGCCTGCAGGTCGCACTACATATTCTCTCAAACGACCTCGTCTGATCAACTCCTTAATGGCGTCCTTCAATTGCCAGCAGTCCGACGTGTTGTGTCCATTTTCGTTGTGATAAGCACAAAACTTCCTCTGGTCTTGGTGTCTGTTCGGGACTCCTATAAGGGGTGGCTTCCCAAAGTTCTCCCTGTTTCTCTCTGCGACGAAGATTCGATCCTATCTGTCTGACAGGATACTATAATTCCCGTACCGACCTTGACGCCGAAGTCGCTCCCTTCTCGGCTCGAGTCTGGCTCGCTTTGCCACAACATTAACGGACTGATGCCTCTGCTCGCTTCGCTTGTCCCCATCTTGGCCCTTTCTCTTCCTTTGGTGGGAACTGCCTGCTTTACCCCGCTGGTTACTAGGCTTCTTTGGCCCAAAAGCTTCTTCCCACCTGATCTCCTTAGCGGCTCTCTCGTAAAATTCCCCCAAGTCATTCACTGGTGAATTGTAGATGCTTTCATAGAGCTTCCCATCTTTCCCGAGTCCTACTGAAATGGCGGTCAGGATGCTCTCATCCGAGGGTGTTTCGACATTGTTCACTTCATCCCTGAACCAGGCGATATAATCCTTCAACTACTCGTTCTGCCTCTGGAAAATAGTGGCGAGGTGGCATGGGGGTGCGAGCTGCTTCCTCAGGGCCTTGTACTGGTTGAGGAACTTCTGCTGACATTCATTCCAGCTCCCTATACTACGAGCTGCGAGGCCTTTAAACCAAATTCGTGGAACAACTCTTAGGTACCCGGGAAGACTCAACACTTGACTAGCGGGTTGTCCATCTGGAGATCCATCTGTATGTTGAAGGCGTCCAGGTGGTCATATGGGTCGCTTTTACCATTATAGAACGGAATGTTCGGGAGTTTGAACTTAGGTGGTAGAGGTACTGTCTCAATCTCCCTAGCAAATGAGACCCTGTGATCATCCTGCTCTCCTTAGTTTTGAAGTCTAGGTTGAGCCTCCAACTACTGAACCCTCTGCAGCAGTTATTCTACCATCGGATCTTGGGATTGAGATTGCCACGTGGAGCCTCGCCTACCGATGCTCTCCTGCTCTCCCAACCGACGATCTCGCCGCCTGCGCACCTTGTTGACATCTTCTACCTGTCTAGTTCATTTTCGCAGCTCGGGTTCACGATCGCCACGGTGCTTGCGAGTTTACTCGTACTCGCGACTATCTTCCACACGCTTATCACCTTCACGACTCACGCTCACCTTTATGTCAGTTGGATGTCAACTGGGTGAGCTAAGATATCCCTCTCCCTAGCTCGCTGTCTGTTCCTTCTTACATTCAGGTTTGAGGAACGAATAGATTCTTCGGATAGCGACCTGTCTCTGCCAACTGCCCCCTCCAGAGTTGGGATCTCATCAGTGGTCTATCGGTGAGCTCTTCCGGGAGGCGCGACCTCCACCTGCCTTCGCAGAGCATGGGTTTGAACTTCCACCAACGCTCTAACTGTCTCGGTCAACTACCTCACTGTATCCTCCAAAGCTTGCTGACGTTGTTATCACTCTTGAGCGACCTCCTGTCTGGCAGGTAGGGTGCTCTGCTGGTCTTCCTGGCCTTCAGGTCGTTCGTCCACCACACCAACACCCCTTGTTGTCCTTGCTCTAACCATCGTAGATTGATGAAATATAAACAGTCAAAGAAAAGTCAACTGGAGAAAAGCTACTAGGTCACTGTTGGGCCTTCCTTCTAGTGCCAAAAGATGTCGATGTTCAGAAACGGTCGACCTAGAGATTCAAAGACCCAGATTGCGAATGTGGTAATAAGTGATGATAATTGAATTAAATGTGTAATAAAGATAATTTAAGGTTGGTGTGTAATATTAAGAATAAAGGAATGTTGGTTGCGAGGGATGAATAACAATAATTGAATAATAAATGAAGAAATGAGAGGGAAGAATGAATGCGAAGACACCAATTTTTACGTGGTTCGACGAGTGCGCACCTACATCCACGGTTGCTCTAGGTTAATTCCGGCAGAGTAACGGTACTATCAATGTTGTTAACCTTTTTTTACAATGAAAGTTTCCCCTATTTGTAGAGAATGAGAGATACAGATGGAGTATTTTACACGTTATAATCATCAACATTTTCACCTAATCTGATTCTAGTCATACTGCATTAATTGCTAAAGCAATTATTATTCTTAACATCCCATGCCTTCATTTATTGCTTCAGGTAAAGTCTCCTCTGTAATAAATGCACAGTCGCCGCACTGAATGCTCCTCGGGACTGCTGGGGTGGTGTCGACGGAAAATCAGGGGATTAGGTCGATCTGGCAACTGCTTTCTGAGAAAGAGTCTGGGGCAAGGTAGAACAGAGCTAGTCGTCTCTGTAAGCTGGGATGCTAGGACGACCCGTCATGGAAATGAGCTGGGATCACCTAGGAGGGGACCTATTGTAGGCTGGTGGAGTTTGTTTGACACGACTTCAACGAGCTGGTTGCTCAAGCGACCTAAAAACAGGCTGAGATGGATCCTGGTATCTACGTGAGGTAGACAGCACTGGTTCTGGAGATAAACGCGAGCTCGAGGTTTGGCGAGCTCTCTTCTACGATCTAAAGGCTGGGCCTCATGACACTGTACTCACTTTTTGGGCCCTTAGAGGCCCCTTTCACTTGTGATGAGGAAATGGGTATAACAATATTGAATTAAGCTTAAATAATATTTTGATAATTATTTAATTAAATTTGAAATGTTTAATAGATTAAGTGAAAATGGTGCTTTTTGTTTTTGTTTTTATTTTTGAGGTTCACTGCAATTGTTTATTGAATATTATGAGGGTATGAGTGAGATAAATTATTTTTATTTGATTTTATAGGAATGAGTGAAGTGACGATAATAATAAAATGCAACAGAAAGTGAAATGAAAATAACTATATTAGGGGTGAAACGTTCATGATAGGGGCCCCCAAGAATGTAAATTTATCTTGGTTGATGAACTTTATTTACATAATGACTAGGATTGGTAGAAGAATATGAGACATCTATTTGCATTATTTACTTAGAGCTATGGGAATGCCCATAGTTTGGATACCTATCATGAGTTATCTTAATGTCTAAAGTGTGATTTTGGACAAAAAGCCGATTACACAGAGATTTATGCTGATAAAAATGTTGGAGATTCTGAATTTATAAGCCTTACCATCCCTTTATATACCACCACTTTTATACCAAAGCCAGGGCATGTGGAGCTAGATGTAGATAGACTTGTAAGTCCGACTATCTGTGAATGTCAAAATTGTTTAGCTTCCTATACTAGTAGTAATCAAGTTTCAGCTTCTATCATCGCATTTACATCCACAACAAGTCCAATATGCAATATTGATTATGGTAGAAATGATCGTGATAATGAAGATCGGGACATAGATAGTGATGGTGATAAGACATCGAAAATTGGAGATAATGGTGAGGAAACTAGAGATGATGACATTTAAACTAGAGCTATTGATGATAAAGAAGAGAACACGGAGCATCCAAAAATTAGATTTTCGGGTTCACATTTGAAACCAACTCCTCACAACTATACAGGATTGTTCCTAGCATAGATCAATGCAAAATTATGGCTACTTTAATAGTCATGTCGACGTTCATCCTACGTGATATGTTATATAAAGGTGCAATTTTTTGATAGTAAATATGAATTGAATGTAGTTGTTGGAAGATGTGTTCTTAATTTCAGGCATTAACATAAGGTTAGTTGTTCATGCACGCTTCGATATGAGGCCGGTTGTAAGGATTTGTCCTACAATTTAAGTTCGTGTAAGATGCAGAAAGGGTGGTACGATATGATATGTGTACAAGTATGTCTCGGAGCACACATGTTGTCAAGACACCTTCGAGTCATATAAGCGGAGTGTGAAGACTATTATCACAACAATACTACATCAAAAAAAAGATAGGGCTTAATAGTATTACACCTCAACTTTTGATTTCAGAAATGTTAAAGCAATAAATTATGTATAATAAAGCTTGGAGGTCTTTACAATATGTAAAGAAACTAAAATATGGGAAAGCGTATGAGTCATTTCAGCAACTTCCTTCATACTTTCACATGTTAAAAAAAAAACAAACCCTTATACAATGACGACAAATATGACGGATGAAAACAACTAGTTCTTATATTCATTTTTTTGCATTGGAGACCTCTAGTCACGATTTTCAGTCCTATATTAGATCGGTTATTATTATTGATGCCACATATTTGAAATACAAATATAAAAGGGGTGATTTTTATTGCTGTATACAAAGATGGGAAAAAGATGATTTATCCCATCACTTTCGGATTTGATGATAGAGAGTCAAATAATTCATGGACGTGGTTCTTAAGTAGATTGTGAAAAATTATCGGTGGGATACAACATTTGCCATCGGATTTAATTATCATATCTAATCATCATAAAAGCATTACGAATGCAATAAGAACTATTTTTCCTGAAATCTCACATATGTTCTGTTTCTTCCACTTAAAGTAAAACTGTAGAAAACAATCAAATGTGATGAAAAGTTTTTACCTTATAACATATTGTTATACAAGGGACAATTGTTATAGATATTTGGAATAAATTTCAGGGGTATGTCCGAAAATGCATGAAAAATTGGTTAATCTTAGAATGACAAAGCAGTCACGTGTATATTCTCCAAAAAGAAGATATGACATGATGACTATTAACATTGCAAAGTCGCTCAATAAATGTATGATGAAAGCACATCAGTTTTCAGTAATAACTGTACATGAATTTCTAAGACATATACTATAGAATTGATACAACGATAAACATGTTCATATCGAGAAACTCAGATCTTTGGTTACCAAAACTATAGAGGGTCATGTGAACTCGATGGCTGATGTATCAACAAGTGCCATGATATTTACTATTTAACAATCGATCAAGTTTGAAGTTGCACATAAACTATGCTATGGGTTCATTCAGCCTTTTGATTGGTCATGCAGTTGATATCATTGGGACTTAGATCAGTTATCATGTCATCATGTAATTGTTGTGACTAGGTATCATAATTGTATTTTGTTAACTTCCGTTATTTAATGTCATATAGTAACACTCTGCTTTCATCATACATGTTAGGTTCAATAGTTTTCACTATTATACATTTTGTCATTATTATTACAGCCAAAAATAGCTAAAAAATGCATATGCATATTCGATCAATCTTATCCCTAACCTAAAAGATTGGTAAATTTCTGCGGAAGTAAAAAGTATGATTGTACTACCACCCGAAGAAAAAAGACAAGCAGATAGACCCAAAGATATATGGATTCCTTCAACTAGAGAAAGTCGTCGAAAAGAAAAATATAGAAAATGTGTTGAAATGAGACATAACCGTCTTCATTGCTCTAACCCTCCTATATCTACCTTCGAAGGGACTAGCAAAGGTACTGTTAAAGATGTTGGGACCAGTGTAGATGCTATTGGAGGAGGTGATGGAAACAATGTTAAAGTTCCCAGAAGAGGTGCTAGGAGCAATGCAGAAGCTACTTGAGGTGCTCCGATTAGCAAAGAAGCTCTAGTAGAGGCTGGGACGAATGTTGCCGTTGTTGGATGTGCCAAGACCTCCCAAAAATACTGTCTTTATAGTGTAATTAAACACACGTGACATCGATGTGATCAACGGTTTCTTATTCGATCATCAAAGGATGACGAAAATGGTGGTAATCAGTTACAATGAATAAACTATTTGTGAACTCGGTATATTAATTTCTTATATATTTTGTACTTGAGCACTTTGTATTTATATTCCAAAAAATGATGAATGGACGTAATAGACCACTATTTTCATGTATGTTACACAATGAAAATGGTCAATCTATTTTTGGTGGTATGGTAGTGTTATTGGTTGGTATAGAATGCAAGTGTCATGAGACCCAAATAATAAAAAAACGGGGGAGACTTTGTCTAAATTTATACGAAAATGTGTCAAAAAAGATGCAATTATTTGAAAAAAATTAAAAAAAAATACAAAAATTGGGTTTTATGTAGCATTTAAACATGAAATCGGGTTTTAATAGATCAAAAGATGTGGGTTTTTAAAAAATTTAAAAAACAAAAAATTGGATTTTATGGCATATTATAAACCGATTCCGTGTTTAAATGCCACATAAAACTCGGTTTTATTATTTTGAAAAACCCGCATCCTTTGCTCCATTAAAACACAGTCCCGTGTTTTATATAGCCATAAAACCCGGTTATTAATATTTTTTAGTTTAATCCTCTCTTTTATGGCTTCTTAAAGTCCAACATTACCTCTAAATATCTTCAATTTAATCAATTTAACGTAATTGGACATATAACATATCAAATCTCCCATATCATCACATTGAAGTGTAATATGACATAAGGTTAGAATATAAGTGGAAGATGCAATTTCACATACGTTTGATTGAACAATTTAGTTGTAGATAATGTTGTAGCAAAGTTGCATATAACGTAAATAAATTTATGGTTTTTGGAAAGTTTTTGGCAATGGAAAAAAAAATGCACCAAATTAATGTAACAAGAATCTAAAAATTATTAAACCAAGTTATATGACAAATATAAAACCCGTATCTATGTTTTAATGAAACAAAAGATGAGTTTTTTTTTTTTTTTTTAACAAAAAAAACAAAAAAAAAAAAAAAAAACCATGTTTTATGTATCATTTAAACACGAGTCTGGGCTTTAATAGCATATAAAGCCTAATTTTTGTTTTTCCAACTTTTTAAAAACCGTTTTTTTTTTTTTTTTTGGGTCTGTTAAAACACGGTACCGAGTTTTATATACTCTTATAACATGGTTTTATTTCTTTACTTTTACTCTTCTTGTTAATGGCTTATTAAGGTCCCAAATGACATCCACATATCTTCATTTTTATCAATTTAACTAAATTGGGCACATCACTTAAGTTTCATTGAAATTCATATTAAGAAAATGGCTTGCATTTCATGATAATATATCCAAATAGCATCAATTTCAATAGAAATTCTATTTTAATGGGTTATATTTATTTCTATTTTAATCAATTTTAATTTAATTGCAAAAACATGCTTACTTTATTATAGTAATCAATCATATATTACATTTCCATCTTTATCTAATATCTACCATCCAAAATCATCTATTCTGTATTTTGGTGTGAAATATATATATCATGCGTCGTATCTCTCCTTATTTTATGAGTATCTTCCAAAGTATGGTGAGACTTCCATTCATGCTCTAGGGACTTCAAAAGGTCACAGATAAACATCGTGCAATACGCTCCACAACTGTTCTTGTATTAGTAGAAAGAGAAGTTAGATTATTAACAATAACCTTTATATAATGAATTTGAGGCTAAATTTTAAACAAATGTGGCATTTACCCGTTAGCTTGCTGAGGCACATTTGCTATATTGACACGTTCCACGTGCCATATTTTTTCCATGGGCGGTGTAAGTGCTTTGTTTTGCTCATAAAATCTAATCGACTGCAAAATAATTGATAGAAACATGCAAGTGGTTGAAGGACCTATTTCCACTTGTTAAAGTCTCCTTATTTCAAGGAATCATATACCACTATTCTTCTCCTTTAACAAGCACACCTTACAAAGGACCTAATGCACCTGAGACAAAGAATAGGGGACCAGCACCTGCATTTTGGAAACGTTACTGGTATAAGACTAATGTGAATGCTCAATTAAATAAAAATTCTTAGGTTTGACACTTACATTTTGAGCAAATTTCCATGACATTTAGTATCTCTCATGTTGATAGCATAGTTTTTCTAAGAATCTGCTTTAATAGTCGTAGATAGATCAAACGTAATGTTTGATGTGGTGTATGTAGCATTAAACACACATATATCTGCCTGAAACCAAAAAAAAAAAAAAAGTTATATAACACAAAATTAAACAAAGATGCAAAAAATCAATACAAAATAGAAATGTAAATATTTATAAAAAAGTTTGTCCTGTGGACTGCATATCTACAATCATTAACCTCGTCTCACCACCCGTAAACATTCCCTTTCTTTTGCAAGTAACTCAAATAATCATCAATATGATCCCGTCAACCACTCTTTAACATCCTTAATGGTACGAAGCATATTCAGGGTGTATGGCATTGGATAACCATCAATAATACACCTAAAGCCAAAAAAAAAAAAAACGACTTAAAAGGTATAATATTACAATAATAATTGAATTAAAAAGGGTAATAATATTTTTTTATCTATACCGGAGGTTCAAAGAAGCAACTTAGTACATCGTGTACACATCGGGTATAGTTTTCGTCCCTTGCTCTGCCACATACTCTGCCACTTTCTTTGACTCTTTCTTTTTCTTTTTCAACTGTAAAGGATCAGTGCATGACATCCTGCAAGATGCCAATAGCTGAATCTTTCATTTACCCCATTCATAGATAATCTCTACCTGTAATTTAAATAAATTCACAATTTTAAATTATATTTTTAAATCAATACGTAAAACTAAAATGTCAAATAAATACAAAATTTATCTTAACATCACTAATATCACTATCCCTATTTGACTCATGGATATGGATGGGCGGGTCCTGGTCCTAGTGTTGATCAATAATGTAATGATCCTTCCCTGCTCCTAAGTCATGGATGTGGATAGGCAGGTCCTTACCCTGATCATTAATGTCATGTCACCCTTTAATTCATGGTGTGCTGACTCATGCATGTGCTCGTTGTGGCCCTGTTCTTGGTCCTGGTCATCAATGTGATGATCCCTCGCTAGTCCTGAGTCATTGACGTATAGGTCATCATTGTGGTCCTAGATAGAGTTCTCAACAACATCATCATCTTCAAGCGCACTGATTTTTAGTTGGCATTTAACCCTTTTCAATTTTTATCCATATTATATAGCAATCTATTCTGTGTCTATTGCATCTCGACAATATGCTCTAATAACTCCATCATCTTACCAACATTCATCTACGGCTTCTGCAAATAAATAAATCAATATAGATGATATAATTTATAATATACAACTAATTTAAAATATAAATAAAATAATAATATCAAATTCGTACCTAAGGATAAGAGGGTCTAGGCAATAAACTACTCCCCGGTAGTATATCATGCACACTTTTTGTCCTAAACTCCCTCTCTTCATCCCCATCCTCCTCTTCCCCCCTATTCAACCCTCTTGCACTCGCTACCTACTCATCATCAGTAGCATCACCCTTAACATCAACGTCACCTTCAACATCATTATCACCTTTAACATCACCATCATCATTATCATTATCTTGACCCCCTCCACCGCCACATTTCCACACTTTCTCTCTAACCAAATGTCGAGAGTTAAAAGACCTCCAATGATCCATCTCTTTCTCATCTCGGTGGCCACAAGAATACTCCTTAATTCAATACACTACAATACATACATATATATATAGAGAGTTAATATGTTGCACCCAAAAATAGTAAACAAATGGAAACAAATTTAGGTTAAGGTAGACACTTACAAGGTGAAGCTCCTTCCTCCAATTTCCTACATGCTTTCCAATCCTCTTATTACAATGCCAATTCCTAAACCTTAGCAAATCAAGATCATCTGCTATCTTATTCCCTACCTTGTTGTCCAAGTACCGAAACATTTCAACAAGCCACCACTTTATTGCATATTAAACAAAAAACAAACATATCATTACAATATAAAAAATATATATATAAACTAAACAATTATTATTAATAATAAAGAGCATGAAGTAAGTGTTGTACTTGAAACGCCCAAACAAACTTATATAGGTTAATCGTCCGTCCATTTATAAGTCGTTCCTCAATAATCACCTATTGGATGTGATTGAGAAGTATACTATATAACATTGTGCCTATTTGACATAGCTTTTAAAGGATCCAAAAGCTCTTCTTAAGCCTAAAACTAACTTTTTGGGCTGTTTGGGTGAAAATTGAAAAAGAGCTTTTGGTGCTTGGAAGCTCTTTTAATGGAAGCTGCCTCCAGTAGCTTCATGGAAAAGAGCTTCCTCAAGAAACACGCGAAGCTGTTTTTCACTTAAATGAATTTTTCATAATTCCCATTTTAGCCTTAATGGAATTAACAACAAATCAAAAATGTCTTTCATATCCCATTTGAACATTTTTCCCCTTCTGAAAACATCAGAAGCCTGATCTTTTTTCTATAATGAAATTAAAATTTGGTATAAACCTAATCTATGATGAGAGGAAGTTGTATTCTTCTTCAAACTTCTAGGAGTCGTCTTTCTCCGCCACTTAGTTTAATCTCCGACTGTCGATTTCCTCATGACAGATCCATCTCAAGTTTAAATCAATGAATCGACAACCTCCAACTCTGTCCTCCACTAGGCTCCCAACCTTGACATTGTCGAGGATCGACTGCACCTACGCTTGCTGTGACTAGATCGTCACCGCCATCTCCACCAACGACGACTTTTCTCCAATTTGTGAATTGACATCTCTTTACTTCATTGTGTCAATTCATTTACTCTGTTCCTTATCATTTATCAAGGTAAATTAATTTTCGAAGTACTTTTAAAGCTATTTATTATGTTGTTCTTGATTAAAATTTGGTTAGATTAAAAAAAAAATCAAGTTTTGTTTTGGGTCTTTTTCTTTTTATTTCAGTCCACTAATTTGTTTCATTTTCTCTGGCTCTATAAATTAGTTATGGTGTGGAAATATCAATTCAGTTGAAGATAGTGAGGGATGTGAAGAGAGGATGGTGCTCATTTGTAGATAGATCAATTGATATGGCAAGGGAAATTCATCTGCAACTATGCAAGTATTAAGATTTGAATGTTATTTGCTTTGGTTTTGTTTTAAGTGATGACATTTGGTATGATGTTGCCCTTCTTTTTTAGCAAATGATGTTTGTATAATTGCAATTCATGTTAACTTATATACTTAATGTATATGAGAGAGATTAATTATTTAAATTTTAATCAAGTGATTCTTTTTGGGTGGAAGTTTGGTGTTTCATTAGTCATGAATATAAAAAATGTAAAAAGTTTGTTCCAATACAGAGTTTTGGACCTATTTTCATGAATGTTTACTGTTGGTTCTAGTTGGACAAGCACAGGGAAGGAATCTCTTGTGCAGACTTCATAAGAAAAGAAAATAGAAAGAAGAAAGCTACCACAAATGTCCAACTTCTTACTTCAACATCTCTCTTCTAGTATTGCGAGGTGTGGCGTTACTAGGTGTAGGTTGATTTGTTTGTTTATTGCTGTTATTTTCCATTCTTCTTGGATGCCTCTGATCATATGATAAATTTGGTGTATATTAAGACCATTTGAGTAAAATAGAGAGAACATTTTCTAATGTAATTCTTGAGATTAGGGTTGTATTGTGATTAAATTGTTTGTGAATTGTTTAATTGAATCACAGGAGAAAACATTTGGTGTATATTAAGACCATTTGAGTAAAATAGAGAGAACATTTTCTAATGTAATTCTTGAGATAAAGGTTGTATTATGATTTAATTGTTTGTGAATTATTTAATTGAATCACAGGAGAAAACATTATGCATTTGTGCAAAAGTTTCCTATATAATAATTGATTAATTAGATTGGAAATATAGTTATTTTGATGAGTACTGTACCTTAAATTTAAGCATAGCCTTTAATATGGATCATTATAAAAGATAGTCATCATTTCTAATTTTTTGCTATCTTGGGTGCTTTTTGTCTTTCTACATCAAATAAAAACAGAAGGAAATTGTTGCTTTTTGCCTAATTGATTTGGTTGTGTTTGTCAATGAAGAAGTTGGAGTCTTTTGAACGTTTAACTCTTTTACTTAAATCATCTGTTGTCTGTACTCATTCTTCATTTTATTTTTATAGGCCACCCTTCTTGGATTTCTTTTCAAGGACTGTATATTGAAGAAGAATCATTGCAGGCTACAAATTTCATATATTTTTGTTACTGTAATGGGTTGGCCCTGTTTTGTTTTCACTCTTTTAGTGCTTAATCTAATGGATTGTATCTAAAATAATTAATAATTTGTAGTAAACTATTAAATATGGATATATTTGTAATTTGAAATGAATTTTGCTACTTATTTATTGAGGTAGAGGTTCTTTTATGGGAAAATATAATAGAAAAATATCACATATGAACTATGTTTAATAGTAATAATAAAAATATTATTATTTATTTATTTTAATTAAGGTATGAGTATTATATTATAGTTAGAAAAAAAAATTCTTATAAAATAATTTCAAGAACTCTTATAGAAAGGGTAGAAAGGTTTATTTTCGAAAAAAAAGGGTAAAATGGTCATGTTATAATTTGTAAAGTTTTTAAAATGTTTCAACCAAACAGTCTCAAAAACTCTTCTGAATTTAAAAACTCTTTTGAAAACTTGAAAGTGTCTTTGACATCTAAATTCACCAGTGACTTGATCATAAGGACATTAGCTTTTGTTGATAGTGAAATTCCTTTGAAAAGTCACCATAAGAAGACTATTTTTGTCATTTTGTCGCGCTTTAATGGATTTATGTCGATATGCTCAAATCGTAGCCCTATTACCAATAAAAAATCCTTCTTTCCAAACCTATATGGTTGTCCTCCAATTTCAAACCATATCTCATCGAGGTTAACACGACGAATTTTCAACTCACTAGCAGGAATAGTTGTAATCAAAGGGCAAACCAACAACTGATTGTGGGATATCTCCATGAAATATCTGAATGGGGTCACACCTAGGAATTGCTTCAAGAGTTCTCTTTTATCAATAGTAGCTTTAAGACCAACAATCTCTTTGAAGCTACAGTGTGTGCCTAACGACATCTCTGTGCGAATAACCTGTGTACTTCACTTATAATTGACATGTATTTGTACACAATAAAAACAAAATAATTAGAATAACATTAATTTAATTGACTATTTACTTTAATAAAACTTCATTATTATTTTGTCCTATTTTCATTAACATATAAATCTAATTTTAACTAAAAAATTATATTAACATATTACAATTACATTAAATCAAATTTAAAATTTACTTGATTAATTCTTCTTTTTTTATTTTTAATTTATATATCATTTACTTATTTTATTTGAAATTATTTTAATTTGTTTTAATCACGTTTATTGAATATTTTTATTTTAATTATTAGAATAATAGATAATGTTTAATTTATTTCTAACTTAATTAAAATTTAAAATTTAATTAACTTATTTTCTAAACCGATATTAATTAATTTAATTTAAAAAAAAAAAGGTTTTCTAGAAAACCGGATTTTGAGTGCACAGAATTGTGTTTTGTGGCTAAATAAAGTACGGTCTTTTCCTAAAATCGTGTTTTGTGGTCCAACCATCAAACACGATTTTTCCCAAAACTGAGTTTTAAAGCTACCTAAAACACGATTTTTAGAAAAGTTTGTGTTTTATGAGTGTAGCCATAAAACATAGTCTTTTCCAAAAACCGTGTTTTGTGTAGCCACAAAACACGGCTTAGGTGGAAGATCAGGTTCATGCAAGCCTCACGAATTTCTAAAACCCGTGCTTTAGTCAACTTCAAAACACAATTTTTGAAACACGATTTTTGGACATCCGTGTTTTATTGTCAAACCCATAAAACACGGTCATAAAACATGGTCTTTTTCTAAAACTGTGTTTTACAGGGGCTATAAAACATGGTTTTAATAAAAGGCTGGGATTACAGGTACAATCATAAAACACAGCTTTTTCTACAAACCGTGTTTCCTATAGCCGTAAAACATGGCTTTTAAAAAATGTCGTGTTTTATAATTGCACCCAAAAACGCAATCTTTCACCAAAACCTTGTTTTGTGAGTGTGCAAAACATGATATTTTCATTCTGCAACCAAAAAACTCGATTCCAATAGTTCGTCTTCCTAGACGACATGCACCACCAAAACCTCCATTCTCATCCCCAATCCATCCAAAGCCAACCAATACTAACCTAATCTAATCATATTAAACTAATCCAATATACACAACACAAAAAAAAAAATGAAATCAAAACTCTAAATCTAACAATTAAAACGCAAATAATCAAATAGAGGCTTTCATTGCATACCTTCAGCAATGGAGGCGATGAAGAAGCTCGTTGACGGTCTGAGGACGTCAACGAAGGTATGAAATGGTGTGACAAGGCCAGTGATGAGTGGTCAAGCACGAGGGGTCTCAGATAAAAAACCAAGTCATAAATGTTTGATGAAAATGATGAAATTTTGATTTGGATTGGTGGTCGTGTTTTGTGGTCTCCATATATATGAGGGCAATTCTGTAATTTTGCATTGGGCTTTTGTTTTGAATTTTCCAAAATAAGGGTATATGGGTTAACTTTCACTTAGGAGTAAAATGGGTAACTTGACTACTCTATGCAATTAGTTTGTTTGAGACATTAGAAAGGAAATTTTCAAAATTAATGGTTATAAACGAATTTTTAGTTCTTATAGTGGTTATTTTTGGTATTTTTCACCAATAATAAAAAAGTGTTTGTTTCTAATTTATTCTTCTGAATTTCAATGAACTTCTTATTCTTGTCTCTTGCTATATATAGGAAAGAAACTTACCATTAGCCTCTCAAACAAATTACCAACAAAGCAATCAATCTTTTTGGTTGAAGTTCTTATTTTATAATGTATTTTATATATATAGGGGCAGGATAGAGGGACACAAGTTTTTATATAAATTTTGACACAATTTGTTGACTATTGGAGTATGAAGATTTCAATGGTTTAAATCTACTCATACATTTATACACAACTTAATTTTACACTCTACCTAAATGTATTTTTTTATTTCGGATTATTGTAGTCAGTATGTTTGTTAAATATATATATAGATCTTGTTTGCAAGTTTATATTGAGAGCTTGAAATCCATATATATATTATTTATATAATTTGATTAACCAAATGGAGAAAAAAGATTAAATGAAAATTTGATTTATAACATTTTTATTTTGTGTGATGGATGATAAGGATAGAAAAGAGATTTATTAAAAAAAAAATTGTTTTTCTTTTTTTCCTTCTTTATGCCTTTATCAACAATGGGGAGGAGAAAAATAATAAATTTTTTTGGGTACTTCATGCACTATGCGGAAACAAAAATTATACATGTAAAAGTCATTTTTGAGATACTATTAAATGTATATATGTTTGAAAATAACATAATTTAAAAATAAATTAAAAAAAATAAAGATGCAAAGAATTCCAATGAGTGAGAATAATATTAATTGATTGGTTTTTTATATTAGTTGGAGAAGTTTTAAAATATATATATAAATAATATTAATTAGAGAAATGAGAAAGATAATATAATAATGAAGAGAGAGGAGAGGGGAGACATGATGTAATTAATATTGAAGAGAAAGATGAGAAAATATATTTATGTCAAATTAAGTTTTGTATAAATGTATAAGTATATTTAAACTATTGAAATCTTCATAATCAAATAGTCAACAAATTGTATCAAAATTTGTGTTAAAACTTATGTCTCTCCATCCTGTCTCCGGCGCAAACGTCTTCTCCACTCCCCCCCCCACACACACACACACACACACACACAAAAACAATTATGAATTCAATTAGAACCAATCAAAAAAGACAAGCTATTTGATGAGGTCTAGTTTCTAATTAAAAATATAGTTTGGTTTTAAAATATGGTCCAATTTATGTTCTAAAATTGTCAAGCTCAAACTAAATCATAAACTAAATATCTTTAAAATATATGTCTATAAGCCCCCCTAATACTTATCTTTGAAGTATTAAATATGATATAAATTGTATTTACTTTAAAAAGGAGCTAAACAATTTATACGAATTTTAAATTGATCTAAACTGATTCTATTTTGTCAAGACCCAAATTTTTGTTTGGCACGATTCCAGTCAAAACTGGACCCTTCCTAGCCTTAAATTTAATATTGTAAATGATGACTTATATATTATAGCTATTCCACAATAAATGCAGATGTATATTGTTAACAATTTATTGGATAAGTATATAAAGTGTTTTTAAAATTCATTAATTGTATTTAAATTAAATTGAAGAGAAAATTTATTTAAAAAAAAAATACAATAAATGAATTTAATTGAATGGTCCTTACTTTTTAAAGTAAAGGGATTTTCATTTTAAAAGCACTACACACACACACACACACATATAGTGGGTTTATAGTTAATGTCTTTTGACTTTAAAAAACTTAGAGCAAAAATATCTCAACCATCTATTATATGTATAGACAGAAAAAAAAAATAAAAATAAAAATAAATAATTATCATTTGATAATTAATATCATAAGAAGCTTTTATGGTTTTTTTTTTTTTTTTTTGTAATAATCAAATGATAATTATTTATTTTTATTTTATCTTCTTTTTTTTTTCTTTCCATCAGATCTCATGCATGGTTGAGATATTTTAATTAAAAAAGTTAGACGACATTGACTGTAAAACCATTATATATATATATATATATATATATATTTGAATGTTGTCAAATTGAATAATTGTTTTCTAGTATAAAGTCATATTGAATGAGGGGCTAGAATTATAGATTCATGTTGCTGAACAGATAATAGAGCTAGAATTAAATTATCATTTTTTTTTTTTTAAATAATACATCGCAATTCTCATAAAATGATATGAATAAGGGGAAATTTCAATTTCACCCCCATGGTATTAGAAAATTTCAAAATTTTAATTATCAATTGAAAACAGCTTTCATCTTCCCTAAGTTTCTTAAAACACATACAAATATTCTCTTTTGTCATTCAACTGATGGGTCAAACTAAACATTGACTGTGACTAATAGGGGTAAATTGGATATAAAATATAAAATAAATAAATAATTTAAACAAAAAAATTTAAAAAAATGGTGAAAAGAAAATAAGTAAATGAGTTTTTTTAAAAAAGAGTGAAAAAAACATAAACTTGGTATAACTACCACCACAATCGTGTTGGTCTAGACGAAGGAGTATTACAAAACGACTAGGCGGCATGAGCAACGTTTGGGTTGTATAACGCTAGGTTTGATTTTGATTAAAGATTGAAGATAGGTGGTTGTTAATTGAAGATGAATATTGGACTCGGTGTTTTTCATTTTTTAATTTTATTATTATTATTTTTTAAAATAGTTTCACTATAGATAGAGATCCATCAATGGTAGTGATTTACCAAAATTTTTTATTTTTTTTTAAATTAATTTTTATTAATTTAATAATTAGATATTTTAATTTTGTATTATATGTTTTAAAATTGGACTGTTAATATTGTAATTTAAAGTAAATATCTTACAGGAACTTTGGTCAAATTGCTTTGGAATATGTTTGCTTTATTAGGGGCATGGTAGTAATTCAAGAGACTATAACCACACTCAAGGGTAAATAAGCCTTTTTACACATTTTTTTTCCTTCAATAGTCAGTTGATTGATGAGAAAGATTATTTTAATGTGTTTTGAGAAACTTTAGTTAAGATGAGAGTTGTTTTTAATAGATAATTAAAATATTGATAGTTTCCAAAACTATAGGCAAGGTTTTAAATAACGATGCAATACTCGATATTATCCAAATTTTCGAGCGATGGACATAGATACAAAGAAATATCCATTATCCTCTAGTGTATCCGTATATATCCTGTTATATCCATAAAATATCTCAATATTCCCGAAATTTCTAAAATGAAAAATATAGACCAATATATTTTGACCTAAAATTCTTTGTCTTATTAAAATTTAAATTTTAGAGAACAAATTACTTAACATAATATGATAATACTATTAATAGGGTTAAAAGTATTATTTGAAATTTAAAAGATAATTTTATAGTTATAGTAAAATGTTATGGTAGTTATGGCGATCAATGATAGAAACGGGTCAGATTGAGATTGGATCGAATCGAGGCTAGATCAACTTACTCCAAACCCAAAACCTATATTGAGTAGGGTGCCTCATACTTGATCCATCACTCAATGGATTTTTTATTTTTCTACCACATACTCTATCGGTTTTGACCCAAATTATTAATAAAAAACTATTTTAATGTATACTTAAATGTCAATTTAACTTTCACTCATATAAATTTACATTTAAATTAAAAATATTATTAAATTTAAACGTATGATTAAAGTTTAGCATATATTTGAATTCACATACAAACCAAAATTTAATTAAACATCATTAAAAAACTAATAATATTTACATTAAAAAATGAAGCATCAGATATAAAAATAACTTAAAGAGTATAAAATTCATCAAGTACAATGCGACAATGCCAACTATTAAAATAAAATTATAAAACACCATTCAAGCATCTCAATTATCTACAGGAATAGTTTGTTTCATACTCAAATTCATAATAATAACATTAAATAAATAAAATAGTAATACATAATACTTAAAAATAAACTATATTATTATTGTTGTTGTGGTTGTTTATAAAAACATTATTAGTGTATAATAAAAAGGTAATAATACACAGGTAATTAGGTCGAGGTGAGTTAAAATGACTTACTCAAATTTGACCAGATTATAAAGTAGGTAAAACCTTTTGACCCAAACCCTACTTAAAACCTGATTTCAATATGCTAATGGTGTATTTATTTCATAGATTGAGGAATGAGAATAAGGAATGAGATTGATTGATAATGTTTACTTATTTAAAATTCATTCCGTAATGAGAATGAAAGTGTAGGTTCCACATCAATTTGAGATTGTGGAATGGGAATCTTATTCCCCCAACCTACTTGGGAATCTCATTCTCATTCTCTTTGTTAGAATAAAAAGTTTTTTATACCATTCTTTAAAAAATATATATTTTTTTTATTTGATGTTAAAAAAAAATTACATATTATAATAAAAAACTGCATACCACTAGCTTTTCATTATCAATTTCTTAATTATCATAGTGGACTATTAAAATAATATACAATTTTTTTTTTATAATATATAATTTTTTTATTTGATATTAAAAAAATGCATATTATAACAAGAAACTGCACACTAGTATAATTAATTCATAATTTTCATTGAGAGTATTTTTGTAATTTATAATTAATCCATTTTGATTTCAAAGCAAAGTAAATAATTTAATAGGAATACTGCTGATTCTGATTCCGATTCCTGCAGTTGAAGTAAACAATTTATTCTTATTCCGATATTTCATTCCGATTCTAAATCATTCTGATTTCATATCATTTCAATTCCTCTAAGTGAAGTAAACACATCATAAATCTACTCCAAATTAATTGAGGCCTCGTTGTCAAGTTAGGGAGTTTGACATCTTTTGAAGATGATAATATATCAAACTATCATTCAATGCAAATATAAATAAAATTTCAATGTATACTAAACAACAATATCCATCAAATATATAATTTCCTTAAAGATTTGATTATTAAAAATATAAATTTTATAGTTTCAAATATACATTATAATTGGATTATAACTATATATTTATAATTTCCATTGTATAATATACACTATTTTTATTGTAATTACTTACAAATATAATAATTTATTATAAAAAATAATTTATTCGGTGCATTATTAGTTGTTTTAGTTTACTTTAAAATTTTAATAAAAAAAATTCAATTTTAAAAATAAATATTCATCATTGTTTAATTTTTAATTAAATATTTAATCGATGTCGATATTATTCAGGATATATATACATATGTATATTCGAAAGTTTAACATCAATAGTCAAACTGATATTTAAAAGCTAGCGAATGCAATTGAAATTTCCTCCATAAATAAATGCTGGGAAAATTCGCAGATGGTGCAATTGGAGCGTGTTGACTGGGCTCGATTCAAACAAGGACTTTAGAAAGGGACCGCCTCTATTGATTATTGAATATTAGCCTCGACGTGAACGACCTGATGGATGATGACCTAGTCTTCGCCGTCCTTTATAAGCAAACAAAAACATTTCAGTACTTCCCTAAAAATCCTTCCTTCTGTGTTTAATAATCTGTCATTTTTGTTGCATCCAATTTTCCCTTAAATAAAATAAATCTAGACAATAAGGATGCAACTAATATAATTTGATAAAAGAAATTATTTATTCAACTCGGTAAATATTTCATATTCAAATGGTTACATCACATTTTCCTTAAAAAAAAAAAAAGTTACATCACATATAATATTACACAAAATAAAACATAAAATTCAGTTATTTTTTTTCATTTAATTATTATCACCCATCAAATTGATAATTAATATCGCTATCTTGACCATTAATTAAAGATCAATCATCCGATAGTTTAAGGTCTTTTTTCTCATCAATTTCATGGTTGACTTGGTTTACCTGGAATTTTGGGGCAGGGCGGTTGATTTGATATCATTTCAGAAAGTCCAACGGCAATTTCTTATATACCTTCTCCCCTCCCTTCCCATTTCCATACCTTATCTTGCTTAGCTTGTCTACTCTCCATCTCATATTTTCCAGTTTCAATCTGGGTAAATTAGCAGATCATTAATCATCATGGACAGAGAACAAGAGGAGATGCAATTTCTAGGGATATTTGGCATCTACAAAGAAGCCTACAAAGTCATCTTTACATGGAGAAAAATCTTCAGCCAGATAACTCTAGCTTTGATCCTGCCTCTATCATTCATATTCTTGGCTCACAAGGAGGTCTCCAATCTCCTCTTATTGAAAATCGTCCACACAGACCGAGAACTCGATCACACTCGAGCAGGAACCGCCAAGTACCACAAACTCTCCCACCTCATCTCCTCCGAATGGACCTATTTCTGGCTCTTTGAAGCCGTGTATTTCACTTTCTTCCTCATCTTGTCTCTCCTGTCCACTGCTGCGGTTGTTTACACCGTAGCTTGTATATATACAGGCAAAGAAGTGAATTTCAACAAGGTCATGAGCGTTGTCCCCAAGGTTTGGAAGAGGCTGATGGTCACCTTCTTGTGCAGCATCGTTGCTTTCTTTGCTTACAGCGTAGTTGGTTTTTCAGTTTTTGTTATATGGGCAGTTTCTATAGGTAACACAAGTCTCGGTGTTCCAGTTTTGTATCTTATACTGATCTCATACTTGGTGGGGTCCGTTTACATGACTATACTTTGGCACTTGGCAAGCGTTGTGTCCGTGCTAGAAGAGTCGTGTGGATATGGTGCCATGGTCAAGAGCCATGGATTGATCAAAGGAAAATTGTGTGTGGCCATAGTCATATTTTTCAAGTTGAACATTTCTCTTTGGATCATAGAAAGAGCATTTCAGTTGCTGGTTGTGCGTGGATGGTCACTCGGGATGGTGAACAGGGTTTCCTATGGGATCGTTTGTTTGTTGTTGCTTTTCAAATTGTTTTTGTTCGGACTTGTCATCCAAACTGTCATCTACTTTGTCTGCAAGTCGTATCACCATGAAAATATTGATAAATCGGCTCTCTCGGATCACCTTGAAGTTTATGATCTGGGAGAATATGTTCCTTTGAAGGCCAAGGATGTTCAGTTAGAGCAATATCACGTTTGATTCCTGATTTAAATAATAATCATGGTAATCTTATGTATAGCTGTACTATAATATATATTATGTGGTCGTTCCATTATTAAAATGCGATGAGAACGGTAGCCACGAATATATTTTGATATGTATTCTCCTAATAATCAAATTCTATGGTTGTCCCCTTTATTCTTTCTCTTAATTTTAATCGTACTTGATGTTCAACATTGGTGGCTATGAATCGTATGAACCGAATGGCCAGGCCATCAATAAACGGTAATTAGCAGTTGATGCGTGCTTCGCCGACTATGTATGGTGTGTTTGGTGGAAACATGAGATTCTTCGCAAGTTCAGGACATTATTTGTTCGCTGAGTAGTGCTATTCACACCCTACTAGACTTCTCATGACAAGTTACATTAAACCACTTCAATTTTTAAAATAATAATAATAATAATAATAATAATAATCCTATGTTTTTAGTTAACTATTACTTGATTTCTTTTAGTTCTAGTAGATCAAACTCATTCAATTTCCTAATTTTTTAATTTCAAATTTCAAAGTTAAATTTACGTAACATTTTCAAACAAAAGATAAAATGTTATAAATTTTAAATAAATAAACCACGAGAGTTGTCTGAGTAGTGATGACCAAAAGTTTGTGGCATTTTCCCCCCCTCTGCCACACCTACCTCCACACCACACCACACCCAACCCCTACTACCACCCACATGAGCTGCGGCACATGAGATTCTTCGCAAGTTCAGGACATTATTTGTTCGCTGAGTAGTGCTATTCACACCCTACTAGACTTCTCATGACAAGTTACATTAAACCACTTCAATTTTTAAAATAATAATAATAATAATAATCCTATGTTTTTAGTTAACTATTACTTGATTTCTTTTAGTTATAGTAGATCAAACTCATTCAATTTCCTAATTTTTTAATTTCAAATTTCAAAGTTAAATTTACGTAACATTTTCAAACAAAAGATAAAATGTTATAAATTTTAAATAAATAAACCACGAGAGTTGTCTGAGTAGTGATGACCAAAAGTTTGTGGCATTTTCCCCCCCTCTGCCACACCTACCTCCACACCACACCACACCCAACCCCTACTACCACCCACATGAGCTGCGGCACACCACACCATCCCTCCCCCCCACTCCCTCGGGCGTCCTCAATGAGTTGATCTTTCATATTTTGGGAGCTGATTCTCGGAATACACCATAATGTTTATCGTTGCTAGTCTCGTTGATTCCCTGATTACGCCATAATACATATCGCTGTTGGTTTCAATTATACCATAGAGTAATCCTAATCATTAAAATAAACAATAATAATAATAATAAAAAGATAGAAAACTCTTTTAAAAAAATACATAAAACAAAATAAAAGAGCTGTCACATTTTATAAAACAATAGTTCTCCATGGAACTTGAATATCTGATATTATGAAGCTTCCAAAGTGAGGACCTCCTCATATAGGCACACATATACAATAACGGCTACGAGGGTTAGAAAATATCGATATTGACAGATACTACAATTTGATAGAAATATTGATATCATTGAAAATTAGTGTAAAATTTATGAAATATATAGATATTTAGCTAAAAACATAAAATTATTAAATAAAACTTTCAAAAGAGGTTAAAATAATCAATATTCTAACAAAAAACCACATATTTTTTAAGAAATATATATCACCTAACAATTATATCATATAAACATGATCCATGTATGAGCTATATAAAATGAAAAGTATTTATTAAAATTTTATTCTTTAATAATTAATTTGCATTATACAAATCATAAAAATTTGTAATATCAAAATGACGATTTAGGTTGTTAAAACATAATAATATACACAAGCGCACACACACACACAAGAGAGGAGAGAAAAAAGTGTGCACAATGATTTTTACATGAAAACCCAAACAGGGAAACCCATGGGACTATAACCTTCTATAGCCACTTTCGAAAAAAACCTCACTGTTATTAGATAGATTGCAAATTTCTCTTATAGCTCACCCAACCTAGAAATCTAATTCCTCTTTATCTAATAGTATTCCCCCAATCTCACCATTTATGAATCCAGAATGACAACTCTATCTATCTTCTAAATCCGCTACCAACACCTTGTGACAAGACTCAACCCGAATTCCCTCTATTGGAACTCAAAGGATCCCGCTTGGCATCTCACAGAACCCTTTTGGACTCTGGATAGTATGATCAAAAGAATTCCATGAAGCGAACTCCTAAAGTGACTATTGCTAAAAGTATGAATTATAAATTTTAAAGCTTTTTCTTTTTGTACAAGTTAGGTTTTTAAAAATTTTTGGCAGTATAACGACTATATTTCAAAGTTTCTCATCCTTTTAAATCACCTGGAAATAATTTTATAAACACTTCAAAAGTTCATACATTTTTCTCCACTAACAATTTAGATCTCCGATCCATCTCAATCAAAACCCTAGCCACAATTAAACTATTTCAACACAAAATCATTTCAATTTTGAAAATATATTTTCATGCAAATAAATCAAAAGCATTTACACATAATTCAAATATTTATATCGTGTATATAAAAGAGTCATTAAATGTTTCGTTTACATGGAAACGACACACCATTACAAATGTAGCAAGCTTTATAAAGTTATTTATAACCAAAACATGAACATGCACATGATTTTATCTAAATTAAAATATGCATAAATATGATTTCACAAAAGCATCGATCATCTTCAACCTACCTAGTTTGAAGTAGGAAAACGGGCACCCTGATCACTCGTCTCTGCACCTGGGGAGGATTTTCGAAATATAAAACCAAAGAAAAGTGAGTTAAGGGAGCTCAGTGAATGTTTACGGTTTTTCAATTTAAACTAATTATTTAAAATCTATCTCTCAAAAACATTTAAAGAAATTTATTTTTCTTAAACATTTTCAAACCATACACATTACAAATGTACTAAGCGATTTTAAAAGCTCGTAATCATGCTTAAAACATGATAAGGTTTCATACTAAAATAGAATCATAAAACACTAAAGTACTTCATAAACTTTCAAAGAATAGCTAAAACATTATTTTTCTAAAATCCACCTCTAGTGGTGTGCTTTTCTTTTTAAAATCGTACTAATGGAAATCCAAAGAAGCTGCAATCATATGCTGACTAGTCTAACACCGTACGATGTGAGGTCACGTGACGTAATTGCTAGCATCGCATATCGTGACAAACTATAAAGACATCTCGACTATTATGCAATGAAATTCTACCTCGTATACGTAGAGTAAGGTAGTACCCCGCATGTGTAGAGGGCGACACGATAGACTCAACAGACTCAATCCCCCCAATGTTAGTGACACGTTTTTCTAACACTTGCCATACACTTATGAGGTATACCAGTCGGGTCTAAATCTATAAATTTGGATAACTCATTAGTCTTTGAACACTTTCTTTGTATATAATTCAAAATTGAATTCTTTTCATTCTATAAGCATGAAGATATAAGACATGTCACATGAAATCTCACTAAAACATAAAAGCTCATTCTTCTACAAATTCATGCTTAAAATATCTCTTTTTAAATTAATGTATAAAAGTATTCATAAAATAACATGCTTAATAGAAATTCATAAAGGAATGCTTTAAAATAGGATGATAAAGCATTTAACATTTATAAAGTATTTTTACACTCACTTGGCTTTCGATCACTGGAATACCCTTCAACAACTTTCCCTTAATTCCTTTGCTCTCTTTTTACCTACAATATACATTCTAATTTAGAATTCATCACCAAATCATTTGAAACCAATACTAATTTACCCAATTCTATATTCAACTATCATGCCTTTCATCTTGGCCAATGACCTTACCTTACACATATGCTTTATTCTTTTGGTTTTTCCATGCATTAATCATCTTAATTTCATATCAATATCATCCTAATTCATGTACATGACAAAAACATAAAATACATCCCAAACTTCCATACTTTATTGAATACATAGCAATCTAATCCAAGCTCTTTCTTTTCATTTCCTTGATGTACATCATTTTAGAATAATATAAAACATCATATAAATATATCAAAATATTAAAATCAATTCATGTGAATTCAACCCTACTCTTGGCTGAATTTACCATCACAGCATCTAACATCATTCTTCTACTTTCATGGCCACCAAACACATTAAAATCACTCAAATATTTATCTAATATCCTAAAATCAACTCAATTTAAGTTTTCTTGAAAAATTTCATAAAACCCTAGAATATTAGAATGCTCACCTTGGTCATTTGCTTGTCTAATGGTTCCCTTTGAGTTTTCTTTTAATTCCACACTTGAATACAAGTTAATCCACTTCTAAACACACCAAAAATTTCATCAACTCATCAAGTTATCCTTCAACCAAGAAATCATCAAAATACTATGAAAATTCAAGTAAACTTGCCACTTTCACGTCATTTTCTTTGCTCAAACTTTGCCCTAGCACCAAGTTAGTGTGAATCCAATAATTCTAGCATGAAAAATTGATCAAGAAAAGATTGCCCTCTTTCTTTCCCTTTGGCCGAACCACTCTCCCTTCTCTCTCAATTTCTTTCTTTCAATTTTTCTACATCTTTCATACACCATCAACTTTATATAGGCCTTTATTTGGTTTAACAATTGCCCCTAAACTAAGTCTAAATTTATAAGAGTGTCATTAGTTAGGTTTAAAAGCTTTTGATTGGTTGAAATCTAACAACCAATTCAATCCTAACTAATTCCATTCCATTTCAATCAAATGCTAACTAATTAGTTAGGTTGCCTCCAAAATTATCCATATGTCATCCTTATCTCTACACACATATCACTCTCTCATCTTTTCAAAATTTCCAAAATGTCGTTAATACATGTCTTTTACTAATTTATTCAACCATTTCCCTTTTTGGTAATTTCTTATCACCGATTTCATGTTAAACCTTAATCAATCACAATACCACTTCTCGTATTTGAATTTATGTTCAATCTATCCAAAAATCCCATTAGAATTTAATTACACATCTAGGTACTTTAAAATCACTTTATTATCTCATAAATATGGGTATACTTGTATAATACATTGTACAGTACATATACAATACTAAAATCGGGAGAGTATATTACACCTTGACCTCGTCTTCTTCTCTATTTGCACAAACTTGACAAATCAATCTTCCTCACTTCGTCTCTCTAAGAAGCAAGGCTCCAAATTGATCGAAAAAATCAATCGGTTGATGCACACATTCACACTTAATGATTGATGTACGCAAAAGTTATGCCCAAAAATGGCACCCGAACTTTTAGCCTCCCAAGAAGACAAAAAGCCTAATAGAGTAGTGTTATTTTAAAGCCATAAAGGCTACCATGATAGCATATGCCACATTAGTTTGAACTTGAAAAGCTAATAAATAATAATAAATAGTGAAGTAGCAACTAGAGAAGCAGCTTATGTCTATAACAGCTCAAGTGATAGGAAATAGTAAATTTCCTTCTTTCAACAGAATCTTGGAAGTGGAAAGATCTTTATAGAACAGGAAACTATCCCAATTGGGAGATCTCCATTATTACAATTTGATTCAATATATATATATTTAATGCATATTGATGTAAATAGGAAAGAAATCTTAACCATTCCTACGTTTTAGCAATCTAGTTCTACATGAACAAAAGAAATCTAACACTATAAAAAGGGCCTTTGCTTCATAGAAAACAGATCCAACTTCAATCACAAACATAGAAACTTTGTTTTCCTATCAATAAATAATATAATTGTGGACGTAGGTTTCCCTTTATACAACCATACAAGTGTTAGGCGAATCAATGACTTTCTAGACGTCTATCATACGTGTGTTGAGTGACTCAAAGACTCACACATGTTTAGCCTAGCTACTAGTACAATATTCTTAGTATTTTGAAAACCTAGTTGTATTCATTTCATACCTCAACCAATTTTTATATGCAAATATATGAAATTCTATTTCTAAATATACATATAATGCTTAACACATATTTTTCTCAAAATATAAATATATATCACTTGGTATACTCTAATTTTTTTTTTTTAATAATAAACTCAAGTTGAAAACATAAAATTTCGATTGGAATTTTTAATACATGCGCATACGTGCGCACACACATATATATAAATAATATAACACACACATAGAAAATTGATTATGCTTTATTCTTAAAATGAGAATATCTTTTATATATACATATATACACACACATATGTGTGTGTATATATGTATATATAAAAGATATTCTCATTTTAAGAATAAAGCATAATCAATAATCTAGAAAATTAACTAGATAACAACTAATTTATTTCTAATAGTCCATAAATAAATAAAACTAAAAGATATAATTATAAATAATTAATTCAAATTAAATAAAATGATCCACTCACAAATTAAATTTCAAGCTCTATTTTAAACTAATAGCACCCGTCTTATCCTTAGGTTCCTAATTAGAATTCATAAAAATCAAATTAGAATTTTAAATTTACTGCACACCAAATTAGCTATAAATCAGTCCATACATATGTTGTTCCTTCTCTCCTTTCTTTTTCTTTTTCTTTTTCTTATTTTCTCCTCATTATTTTCCTTTTTATTGATTTGCTGCTCGATTTTCAAAATTCTATGTTTGTTGTTTGCTTCTAATAGTATATACGTATATATAGCTTTTATGGTAAGTGTGTTTTAATTTTTAAATTGCTTGGACCATCAATCAAGTTCATTTATTATATTTGAATTTATATATAGCCGTCTCACTCACTTTTTTCCATGCTACCTAGCTCTCTCTCTCTTTCTCTCTCTTTTCTCTCTCTCTCTCTCACTCAACTATCTCTCTCTCACTCTCAGCCACATCCAAATTCATTTTTGTATTGCAAGTTTGACTTGCTTTGCATGGCAAACATGTGTCTACTCATGCCACCGAATGACATTTGTCATCTTTTATTCTCATATTATTCAATCTTCACACTTTTTTTATTACACCTAATTTGTCTCTTTTAAATTTGACTTTGCTTTGCTTCTATTTTACTAATTTTTCATATTGCTATGTCTTTCTTGTTTACTAACACACCCAATTTTTTTTGTAGGGGTAATCATGAAAACGTGGAACCAACTTGAAAGACCCAATAAAAATCAATTCGCAAGTGTTCAGTTCGGTTCCCATGTTCAAATTAAAGTTGTTCAGATCTCATGGTTAGAAAACACTATGTTTTATGGATCGGTGAGATTTTTGATATCCAGAACTGATCCGACCCGTAAAACAGTAAATATAAGAGGCACATACGTCATTTCCCAATTGTCATATATAAATCTCAACCTTAAAACCTACCCATAACCTCTTATTTGCTCTCTCTTTCTCTCTCTCTCTCTCTCTCACATCAGTCGCCTATCTCATATTTTCTCTCATCTCTCTCCTTCATCTCATCTTTTCTCTCCTTCAAGATCCACAAATCCACCTTTCTTATCTTTTCTCATCAGTCGTGCATCCCATATCACTTCCCTTTACTCTTCCTTTTGCTAACCCTCTCATCTCTCTTTTCAATGATACAAGTAGACGCTCGCAAAGATGACTGAAACTGGTGGAGCACCAATAGTGCTCTTTCTTTCATTCATCTTCACTTTTTCTCCACTTTCTCTCTTTGTCCCTATTGTTTGCTCAGTGGCTGTTTTGTGAGATGCAATTTGGGCAGGTTGTATGGTTTGTATTTACGTGGATTTCAGTTATAAAGATTAGTTTTTAAATGGGTGATTAGAATTTGTAGGTGGTCATGTTTAGGTTTTGCAAGTGATAGTAGTTGAGTAGGTGTTTGGTTTTGCCATCGGTGATGGTTGAGTAGGTTTGAAGTTCATTTTTTTTTTTTTTTTTAAAGAGTGGTAGTTTGTAGAATGGGTTTGATGTTTGGGTTTTGTCATCAATGATGTTTGGTTTTGCCACCACTTGTTTTGTAGGTGGTAGTTTTTAAAGTGTTATTTAGGTTTGTTTGAATATTCTAGAAATAGCCAAGAATGACCCGAACTGAACCAAATCAAATCGATCATGTTCAGTTCCAATTTTGAGAATTGACTAAAATTTCGTTCATGTTCGGTTCCAACCGAAACCAAACTGAATATGTAAATGTTCACCCCTATTTGTTTGTCTCTTTATTTAATTAAAAAAAATTCCCACTAACTCACAACTCTCTTTCTATCTCTTGGCCACCTTGACGGTTTTATATCTTTAACTATCAATTTCTCAATTCTTTCTATTGTGAAACAACCCCCTACTTTTGTTTCTTTTAAAGTCCATCAAATTCAGTGGACATGTGTCCCTTTGTTACATATCTTATAAAACTTGGGCTGAGCCAAATTAATAACAATAAAGTGAGTTTCAATAAATCTTTTTGGTTTATTAACATTCAGGCCTTACAATAACAATTTGCAAATACAATCTCTTCGCAATTTTCCTAAACTACACAGAGCTCCAAAAATAGGAAACGTAATATTTCATGAAGAAGATTACCTTAAATAGGAAGATGTCAGAATAGCATTCCGATTCAAATATAAATTTATTCATTGCAATTTGATTAGAATATAAAGTACCAAATATAGTATCATGTAAATTAAGAAAGAAGATCTTAATCTTTCAAGTATTATAGCAATCTTATTGTATATAAATAAAAGATTGTAATACTATATAAATGGTCCTTCAAATGAACAAACGACATGCTTAGAAACTCATACACAGTCACAACAAGAAGTCATAGAAACCCTAGTAGAATTTCTGCTAAACACAACCTTTTCCTTCAGTAATAATATAATAGTAGAGTAGACATTAACTATGTTAAAAATTCTCTTATCTCTTTGGTTTTTTTTTCTTTTGCATTATTACTGCTTATCTTTGTCATTGCTATCTCCATATCATTTTCATTCAACCCCTCTCAATACGCTCAATTCACCATATTCTCATTAATTTGAATGTTAACCAATTTTTGACGTCAACAATACTTAATAACAATTAATATATAAACTATAAAATTTATCAAGTATGTATTTATATGCTATAAAATTTATCATGTATTTATATGCTATAAAATTTATCAAGTATGTATTTATATGATACTCACTTAAAATTTACTTTTATCATTGTTTCTTGTTACTTATTTTTATGGATTTTTTTATAGTCAATTATTGAGTATTCAAACTATTTTTAGTATGTTGGTATTGAGCTTCCGTAAGATATAATAATCTTTTTTTATAAAATTTTGTAATGTACATAAAAAATATATATATGGTTGAGATGAACTGGTGGTGTGTAGGGGCTGGGGTGGGGTTTACCTCCCCTCAACCCAAAAATATCCCTTACCCCTGTTGTGAACTTCAATTGTCGAGGTTTGCTATGGGTTTGAGGGCAAATAGTTTTTTCTAAGTTCGGGTTGGGAAGGCCAAACGTTACCCCAGTGACATCCTTGGATTTTCGTGTTTGAACATAATATAATTTTAATTAGGCTAACAATCTAGGTTATAGCACAACAGCTTGACATGAACACTACACAAAAATATTGAATTCAACTTAATTTCATATTGAATAAATAATCTTGTCAACCTATTAAATTTACTCGTGTAATAAATGGGTAATTAAAAGCCTATTATTATTTTCCTATATACAAATTTTGATTTTTGTTAAAGGGTTACATGAGTTAAAAAAGATATAAAGATAAGTTTTAACTTTATTTGAGATAAAGAAAAAAATTGAGGTTGTGTTCATATTTTTGTCTTAAGTCTTATTAGGATTTAATTGAAGTAAGAATTGAATAAGTCTTAATGTTTAAGATATTATTACTTGCTTGTTTTTATTATGTTTAATGGGGAAGGAAGTGAATTAAATTCATAAAAAACTACTTACACCTTGTGTTTTAGGATAAGGATTGGACTTGAATCTTTGACTTTTTAAGATCAAAGGAAGTGTTTAACTACTTCTACTAAATGATGGTATGCAACTTGCTTGTTTTCATTTTTCAGATGACACCATGATAATTTAAGAGGTTTTTTTTTACATTTATAACCTTTTATAATTATATCTTAAAACAATCTTCCAAAATCATTTTATGTTTCATTAAAATTAATTTCATAGCATATATTTTCGATAATAAATATGTAAAAATTACCAGAAATACCCATCTAAAAAGGGTCAATTCTGTTTTTACCCATTATTTTAAAAAACTTATTTTTAGCCCTCAAACAAATTAATTTCATTATATACCCAAATTACCCATAATACCCCTGCACATTTTTACCCATACACCCTGAACTATTAAAATTTTATAAAAAACCAAAACATGAAATTATGAAATAGCCCTTGTATATATATATATATTCTTGAAAAATAGATGGAAAACACTTCCATCACCGAGCAAAAGGTTATTCTCATCGGTTTTTTTTAGACCCGAACTCGATTTGACCCGACGAGATACATCCATTTTTTTCGACCATTCTCTCGACGTTTTCGACCTTCCCAAAGGATCTCCTACCGCCGATGAACTTCCACATCTTGCGAAGGTACGGTTTCCATTTGAAAAGTTATAGTTTTTTATTTTGATTTGCGATTTTAAAATGTTTCTTGTGTTATGGATGTTGGGTTATGATTATTAGGCTTAGAATATATTGGATTTGATTATGTTTGGTAGGATTTGGGTTGAAAATGGTCAATTCTGACAATAGCAGCATCGTCGGTATCAGTTCGGTTTTTTAGATCAATTTTTCATTTCAGTTTTTTAAATCGGTTTTTAAGTTTGGTTTTTCATGATTTTTTTCCTTTGAAGTGAATAACCGAAATGAAAAATCGATCATGAAAAACCGAAGTAAAAAACCAATTTGAAAAAATCAAGGGAAAAATCAATCCATTACATTTACCGGTTTTTCAGATACTATAAAAAATCGATTCGGTTTTCAACATCCTTACTAATCTTCTTTGTTGTTTTTTTTTTCCTACAAATGGATTTCAACTATAAATATAGTTCATAAACAATTGACCAACATACAAGGGGGAATACACACATTAGTCAGAGATTGCTTAATAAAATAATTACTGTTCTTACTAAAAAAAATCAGTACAATTGGTTCATAGAAGAATACCCGTTTGGACATATTTTAAAGATTGCCAAGAATACGACTGCTGCCTTCATGATATTATGGGTTCTTGCTAGAGAGGTGGAGGTTATTGGTGGACGCTATGATGAAATGTGATTTGAAATCGGGGGGAACGTATAAATTTAGGAAACAAGAGTTTTTGTTGGTGATAGGACTTTCTTTTGGGGGCATCGACCGTGAAATCTTCAATACATTGCCAAATAACCAAAATAGTCTCCTATGGTGAATGTTTAATGGAGTGTCACTGACTGTGAGAGAGTTAGCCACATTTTTTGAGGTAAGAAGCCATATAAGCCGCTAAGACCGTGTAGGCGAGGATCCAATAAATGATAAAGATCTTTTGAAGTTAGTGAATGTCGAGATCGCTTTCCATCTCTTCATGGGGCAGGATGATAGGACCATCATTGGTACATTTATGTGGCTCATAATTAAGCAATTTTATTATCTTTTGAACTCATTCCCTTGGGGCATATTATGCTATAGTGTCTTGTTGTACTATCTCAGCATGACAATTAATGAAGAGCGGATCAAAAAACCACTGAGAACCATTAATATTTATGATTATGTCTTGGCATTTCAGGTATAACTAATGCTTTTAATATTTATTGTTTCCTTTTATTGCGGTTAATATATAAGATTATATGTATGTTTTTTGTTTAATCATTTTTGCATTATAGTGGTGGTTAGTGGATTTATTCCCGATGTTAAGAGATAAGATATAAAAAAGTAACCCATATTTATAAAATGATCTGCCAAGATGTAAGAAACAGTCACTCAAGAGAACATTGACAAAATAAAAAGCTTTGATGATTTCTTTCCTCCCCCTTCCGTAAGTGGCGAGCATAACCTAAATTGGTCCCAATTATTTGTTTGTTATAACTATCGTTATTTATATGAAGTATATCATTGTAATATAACTATATATATTTATATAATTGCAGATAGTCGGCATTATGCAAACCCTTGAGCCTACTAACGCCGAAAGGGACATGAATTATTGGAAATCTTTTAATCTGAATCATATGGTTGATGAAAATGTACATAAAGTTGGCGACGGAGGGAGTGAGGGTGATGATGATGATGATGATGATGTTGATGATGACGATGATGATTTCGATGATGGTGTAGAGGGTGATGATGATTATGAGGTAGAGGGTGGAAAGGGTGATAATGAGGTAGAGGATGATGATGAGGTGGAGGGTGACGATGATCCGAATGAAGACGTCTGAAGCGTGCAATTCAAATAAGAGGATACCTTATCAAAGTTTTGGACAAAAAAGTGCACGATATACAGAACGTATATTATAAAGTACGAATCTTCTATTTATATGATTATTTATTGAATTTCCATTGTAGTAAATGCAAAATATGTGGACATGTTATATAGTAGTATGAAGTGTGACAGAGAGATGAAGTCTCTAAACATAATAAACGAAGTGTAATTTAAATATGCAGGTTTTATTTCCCTGAATACTAAAAAAAAGGAGAGATTCTGTGAAATTTTTTTTATAATTGTGTGCATTGTGTAAAATGATATATATATATATATATATATATGATTCTATTCTATAGGTGAAGCAGTTGTTTGAGTATATTATGGATTTATAGAAAACAACTCATAAGAAGTTAAGTAGATGGATAGGAGGCAAAAGGCAACCTTAAAGATTATAAGAGGATGGATAGGAGACTGAGACGAGTGGAAAAGCATGTAAAAATTCCCAGGTCTGCGGTTGGTGGGCATGATCCAAATGACAACGATGATAATAACGACGATAATGATGTTGGTGGGAGCTTTGTCCGAGATGAGCACATGTATTGCTCATCACCACTACCATCACATCATGACGAGGGGGTTTGTTAGTCACCTATTGATGTAGGCCAGTCAGTCATCCATCAGGAGGAGCAAGAGGTCCTTCAGTCATAGGGTGTCCACGAGTCACCTTATCAGCAGGAGGAGCAGGAGGTCCTTCAGTCATAAGGTGTCCACCAGTCACCCCATCAGCACGAGGAGCAAGAGATCCTTTAATCACAGGGTGTCCACCAGTCACCCTATCAGTAGGAGGAGCAGAAGGTCCACTTTTCCTAGAAGGACTCATGAGGTGTATCAGATGCAGAGGCTGAGCGTGATCATAACCAGGTAGACATTGTATATCTAGGGTGTTATAGTCTGACATATAATTGTAAATGTGTAATTTATGTTTTTGATTTGCTTAGAGTTGCATGATGAGGGTATCTAAGAACGGGACAAACGAAAAACCAAACCAACGACACTTTTATGGATGCCATACACAGGTCTTGGGCCGACGAAAAAGAAAAAAAAAAGTGGTCTAAAAGCAAGTGGAGAAGGTAGCGGAGTCTATAGACCCCGTAGAAGTTATCTATAATGAATACAAAACTTCAACAACTTTGAATCTCAGGTATTGAAAAAAAGCATAATAATCTTTGCATCCTAGTTGTTAATGTAAAAAAATTTATAATAATGTTTTTTTTTTAATTGTAAGCATTCGGTTGATCGTTGTGGGTGGTGCGTGATACCGACCACATTGGTCACTCTCGAGAACGAAAACTTGTGGCTGACTAATGAGCACATCAATTGTTATTTGATGTGCCTATGAAGAAAATGCTGAAATGAGGCTGAGGACCATAGATACTATAAGCCATTTTTCATAATTTTACATTTCTTAGTAGTAGTAATTAACTTATAGGGTTAGAATACCAAATTTCATAAATATTACCATTATAAGTGATATTAAAATGTTAGTAGAGATTTTAGAAATTGGTTAAACCAAATAGCAAGTTAAATGTTAATAAAAGGCAAAACGGTCATTCATCCATATTAGAGCCCCATATATATGTGTGTGTTGAGCTCTCAACACTTAGAAAAATTCTGAAAGAAAAAGAGAGAGAGAAAGACTAAGGGACGGCCACAAAAGATGAAGAAGAACCAAATTTTTTTCAAGCCCAATTGAAGATTTAAATAAGAATTTAATCTTATTCAAGCTAGAAAATCAAAGTTTGAGCAAGATCAAAGTAAGTTATCCTCACTTTTACTAAGTTGATGTTAGTTAAGCTTATGTGATGCATTGATGGTTGGGTTCGTTGTTTATTGTGAATTTGATGGGGGGTTTTGATAGGAATCAAGTTTAGAACCATAATAAATAAAAAGGGAGACTTGATATAAGAAAACCCACTCAAGAAATGAAAGTTAGGGTTTATGTAGGAGAAACTCTAGAACTTGATTTAAGCTTGAGTTAAGTGAATTGAGTTGTAGATAAGGTGTTTGATGAAATGTCTAAGAGAATGACAATGTAAAAATCCTGAAAGTTGAAAAAAGCAATGTGTTGTGTATAAGCGTGTAGTTCATGGCTACCAAGAGGGATATGTGATTCCATTAAGTTTTAATGAAATTGAGTTTGAATTCATACATGTGAGAAGCTAGAATATCATATAGAAGTGTTAGAATTGAAAAAGGAAATGAAATGAGACAATGTGTTGTTTTAGTTAGATGAAGGGCATTGACGGTCACCATGCAATGCCACTTCCTCTTTGTATTTTTATGTCATGTATGATCCTAATTGAGTATATCTGAGTCTAAGAACCCTAATGGAAAGAGAATTGAGTTGAGAATGTAAAAAAGGTTAATTTTGACACAAAAAAGTAGTGAAAAATGGGGGTTTTTGGCGAGGAACCTCTACTCGGTGGCCGTTTCTTTTCGAATTCATTTCGGGGCTGACCTAAATGAGAAATGGGGAGATGATTGGAGTGAAAATGGAAGAAAGAAAAGCTAGGGATTGCTCCCTACACTAGGTTCGGCCAAAGGGGGTCTAAAAACGGGATTTTTCATTTTGAGCTTCAGAAAATTATTCTGAGTGTGTGAGGGTATTCCTAGATGATAATAAGTGAGATTCATGGAAAGAAATCAGAATTTTAAAGCTTTAGTTAAGTTAGAACCTAGATAAAAAAGTTGTAATCTAAAGAGTTTTTAATAGAGTCAGTTGTGTTGAAAGCTTTAGTTGTAGCTTTGAGTAGTTCATTTTAGTGTATTTTGAATGAGAATATGATGTATAGGTGAAGCACAAGCAAGTGGAGCGAGAGAGACCCATTAGAGCTCCTTGGCAAGCTTGGATTCAAGGTGAGTGTCACTAACTCACACTATGAGTATTTGTGTTGCAAATGTAATTTTATTGGTTATTAAAAAGTTTATGAATGATTTTAATATGGTTTCAAAGTAATTTCGAAAGTAAAGTAACTTTTATGAGAGTTGAGCTTAAAAGCTCTAGCCTAAAATTTTCATAAGAAAAGCTAATTTGTGTTTATAGTACTGAGTAGAAAAGAGTTTTCAAAGGCTATGTGTATACCCTTAAAATCAGAGATTTTTTTGGGCTACAACATACGATATAGAAAATTCTGTAATGTAGTTGCCAAGATTATATATAGTATCTCGCGCTATGATTTACGATGTAGAGAATTCCGTACGTAATCGCTAAGATTTATAGATAACCTTACACTACAATTTGTGATGCAGATAATTCCGCACGTAGTTGTCAAAGAGTCTCAGTAGCATCACGATTGGTGTCAGTTAAAAATCGCCACGTGACATAGCAGCTAGGGTTACGCATGGTGCTTTTAGAAAGAAATGAGTTATATGGCATTTCATGCATAACTAAATAAGTTTATAATTATTTAATTAACCACTAAATTACTTATTGAGTTATGTGGAATGATTATTAAGATACATGTTTGTGAAAAAAGTTGGGTTGTGGTTAAAAAGATTTGGGAGTGTAATTTTTTTGCAGGAAAATTTTGTAACCTTATAATTGCAATCGTTATACTGCCGGTTTTCCATTAAAATGCTTTCAGATTTCGAAAATAAAAATGGTCACTTTTATGATTTTAGTTCGATTTCCAAGTCAACAAATTGAATCTAAAATATAATCAACCTAACCAGTTTCCAAACAATGAGATTAAATGAGATCCGAAGCAAAGTTTAAACGGCCAAGTTCAGGGTTTGCTTCACGGATTTCTTTTAGCTACCTAGAATGGTTTAAAAGAAGTCCCTTGGAGTCCCAAGCGAGGCCTACCAGATACTAGCCTAGAGGAAATTTGGTTTAGGTCACGTCAGAGTGGTATCAAAGCCCGGTTTTGTAAAGTTTTGAGATAGAGTTAGAAAATACTTCAAAGTTGTTTTATGCATGAGATTTTTTTTTTTTTTTTTTTTCAGATTGCATAAGATATGAGTTATACAGATGAGTTACATAGATTCCAGTTTGAGTATTGCATGACTTTCAAAGTTGTTTTCATGCATTGTTAGTGTTCTAACTCATGTGTTTTACAACTTTTCATGAATATTTGAAATAGAACAGAAACATGCAGTGTTGTACTCGCCCAAGGACGAGGAGGGCAACCATAGAGGCACCCACGCCCGAAGAAGAGCATATTGACGAGTAAGGCAATGTGCCAACTAATTCTTCTCATTGAGAGCCTTCACAACCTACAAGACCCGAACAGGCATCAGTAAATGTAGAGTAGATGGCGCATGCATTAGCGACGACACTTCATCAGCCACGTGAGACAGAGGTATCCATAGAGCCCGTCTATACGCTAGGCACCAAGCCCTATGATGGAACAGATGAACCAGAATGTGCACTTTCATGGCTTGAGACAAATGAAGAGATATTTTAGGTAATGGGTTGCATAGAAGAGCAGATGGTTTTTTATTCCGCCTTCCTGTTTAAAGACCATGCGAAAGATTGATGGAAAGCATATCAAAGGGCATACCCAAATGGAGTCTTTTAGGCAGATTTTAAGAAAGAGTTCATTGACAAGTTCTTCCTCAAGAGTTACAAAGATGCAAAGATAGAAGAATTTTTCATATTAGAGTAGGGGAACTCCTCAGTAGTAGAGTACGAAAAGAAGTTTTCAGAGTTAGTTGGTCTGGTTCCCTTCATTGCAGAGAATGAAGAACAAAAGATCAACAAATTTATAGCAGGTTTGCATTCACGGGTCAGGACCTACGTGACTTCAACTGTGCACACCCGGTATGGGCAGTTGGTGGAGGCAACCACTAGAGTTGAGAAGAGTGTAGAATCCACCCGTAAACCTAAGAAGTTTGATTAGAAGTGAAGCTAGACAGGTAGTCATTAGGGGGGATCAAGTAAGGTGGTCAAAAGTGATCAGAAACCTGCATGGTCCGAGAGCTGACGGTAGAGTCAGGGGGCCCAGACCAGTCAGAGTTCGATCTAATCACCTGGTGGATCTAAAAGTAAACAGAGTTGGAAGACATAGCCCATCTGCAGTAGGTGTGTGAGAGCGCATACAGGCGAGTGCTTAAAGGGCAGGACAGGATGCTACAGGTGTGGTCAGGAGAGCCACTATATGAAGGATTGCCCTAGTTTAGTCACCTCCAGCCCATCAAAAGCCAGATCAGTAGTTCAGGTGCTGCCTAGTGGGGGTCATGGACTAGAAAGAGGAGGCCCCCAGATCAGAAGAGCTACAAGTGCAGGGCAGCCCAGTGGTGGACCTAGCAGGAGCATGCCACCCAAAGGACAGCCTAGTAGACCCCGTAGCCAGGCTAGAGTTTATGCAGTGACTCAGTAGGAGGCTGAGGCAGCTTCAGAGGTTATCACAAATACTATTTCCTTATTTGACTCAGATGCCCATGTGTTGATTGACCCAGGGGCTACTCATTCTTTTATTTCTAAGGACTTTATGGATAGAATTAGAGTTGGAGTGAGCCCGACCGATTGCAGTATGATAGTGTCACTTCCCACAGGTGATTCACTTCTAACAGATAAGATCTATGTGGGAAGTAGGGCGATCATAGTAGGTCAAGAATTTGAGGCAGACTTGATCGTATTAGATATCCACGATTTTGATGTTATTTTGGGCATGGATTGGTTATATAAGCATCATGCCACCGTGGATTGTTTTAGAAAAGAAGTTAAATTCAACCGACTAGGAGAACCAGATGTGGTCTTTTGTGATGTTAGAAAGATGCTCTTTACAAGTTTGATTAGTGAAGTAAAAGCTAATAAGATTCTTAAGAAGGCATGTCAGGGGTACTTGGTCTATGCAGTGAAAGCTAGCGGTAATGAGTTACAGTTAACGGAAGTTCCAGTAGTTAATGAGTTCTCAGATGTCTTTCAGAGGACCTTCCAGAGCTACCACTAAATAGAGAGATAGAATTTGAGATTAAGCAAGCACCTAGTACAAAGCCCATCTCCATAGTGCCATACAAAATGGCACCAACCGAGTTAAAGGAACTGAAAGTTTAGATGGAGGAATTAGTGAGTAAGAGGTTCATCAAGTTGAGTACATCACCTTAGGAAGCTCCAGTGTTGTTTGTGAAAAAGAAGAATGGAAGCCTCCGGTTATGTATAGATTATAGGCAGCTCAACAGAGTTACTATCAGGAATCAGTACCCTCTACCAAAGATAGAAGACTTGTTTGATCAGCTTCAGGGAGCCAGGGTGTTTTCCAATATTGACTTAAGGTTGGGGTACTATCAGTTGAAGGTTCACATGGAAGATGTTTCTAAGACAACCTTTAAGACTTGTTATAAGCATTATAAGTTCCTGGTGATGCCATTTGGGTTAACAAATGCCTCATCAGCCTTTATGGATTTAATGAACAGAATCTTCAGGCATTATTTGGATAAATTTGTAATTGTCTTCATAGATGATATCTTGGTGTATTCAGGAAGTCAAGAGGAGCATGCTAAACACCTGAGAGTTGTGTTGCAGACCTTGAGGGAGCATCAGTTGTATGCAAAGTTTAGCAAGTGTCAGTTTTGGCTGGATAAAGTAGCATTTTTGACACATATGATATCCGCAGAAGGAATATCAATAGATCCCCAAAAGATAGAAGCTATAGTAGAGTGGAAGCCACCAACAAACGTGATAGAAGTTAGAATTTTCTTGGGATTAGTTGGGTACTACAGGAAGTTCATAGAAGGATTTTCAAAGATAGCTACTTCGTTGACAAGATTGACCAGAAAAGAGGAAAAGTTTGAGTGGTCAGAAGCGTGCCAACACAGATTCGATGAGTTAAAAAGAAGATTGACCTCAGCACCTGTTCTTACTCTTCCATCAAAGCAGGATGGATTTGTAGTTTATTGTGATGCCTCCAAGTAAGGGCTAGGTTGTGTGTTAATGCAGAATGACAGAGTAGTAGCTTATGCTTCGAGACAGTTGAAGAAGCATGAGTTAAATTATCCAACACACGACTTAGAGTTACCAGCTGTGGTATTTGCCTTGATGATTTGGAGGCGCTATCTTTATGGGGTACCTTGTAGAATCTTCACTGACCACAAGAGCTTACAGTACCTGTTCTCTCAGAAAGATCTAAATATAAAGCAAAGAAGATAGGTGGAACTCATTAAAGATTATGATTGTATAATCGAGTATCACCCTGGCAAGGCAAACGTAGTAGTAGATGCCTTAAGCAGAAAGCCCTCCGGTTCATTAGCCTAGCTAAAAGTAGAGTATTTGCCTATATTGGTTGAGATGAGATCCTTAGGTGTTAGATTGGAGATGGCAGATTCAGGTGTTTTGTTAACAACATTCATGTTCATCCAATGTTAATGGATCAAGTCACAGAGTTTCAGGCCTGGGATCCATACTTGGTGAAACTAAGGAGTGGGATAGAGACGGGGTAGTAGAGTAACTTTGCCTTGAGAGATGACGGAACTGGTTTTGGGGCAGAGATTATGTGTGTCGAATGAGGGAGATTTGAGGAATGAGATCATGGAAGAGGCACATTCATCAGCATATGCCATGCATCTGAGGAGCACTAAGATGTATCGAACTTTGAAAGATCACTATTGGTGGAGAGGAATGAAGAGAGATATAGCAGAGTTCGTGTCTAAATGTCTAACTTGCCAGCAGGTCAAAGCAGAGCATCAGAAACCAGCAGGTTTGTTGCAACCCCTATCTATTTCGGAATGAAAATTGGAGAAGATCACGACGGATTTTGTGGTAGGACTACCACAGACTCAAAGCGAGCATGATGCCATTTAGGTGATAGTTGACAGGTTGACAAAATCCGCTCATTTTTTAGCTATCAAGAATACATACTCTCTGGATAAGTTAACTCGATTGTATGTGGATGAAATAGTGAGATTGCATAGCGCACCAGTATTAATTGTATCAGATAGAGATCCACGGTTTACCTCTAGATTTTGGCCAAAGCTATAAGAGGCATTGGGTACTAGATTGAGTTTCAGTACGACCTTTCATCCACAAATAGATGGCTAATCTAAAAGAACCATCCAAACTCTTGAAGATATGTTGAGAGCTTGTGTAATGGAGTTCAAAATGAACTAGGATACTCTTTTATCCTTGATAAAGTTCGCCTACAACAACAGTTATCAATCTAGCATTGACATGGCGCCATAAGAAGCGTTGTATGGCAGGATGTGTAGAACCCTAGTTTGTTGGGACGAGGTAGGTAAGAGAAGATTGGTTGGCCCAAAGATTGTCCAAGTCACAATTGAAAGAATAAATGTGATTAAAGAAAAATTGAAAATAGCAAGAGATAAGCAGAAAAGCTACGCAGACAATCGAAGAAGAGATTTAGAGTTTCAAGTGGGTGATAGAGTATTTTTACGGATTTCACCATGGAAAGGTATTTTGAAATTCGGGAAGCGCGGAAAGTTGAGTCCGCGTTATATTGGGCCATATGAGATAGTGGAAAGAGTGGGTGAAGTGGCATATCGATTGAAGTTGCCACTAGAGTTGGCAAACATCCACGACGTCTTTCATGTTTCCATGTTTCGTAAATATGTAGCCGATCCTTCGCATATCTTAAAAGAACAATCGGTGTAATTAAAGGAGAACTTGACCTACGAAGAGCAGCTAGTGGAGATCTTAGACCATAGAGATCAAGTGTTGCGCCACAAGACGATTCCCTTAGTGAAAGTATTGTGGAGGAATCATGGATCAGATGAAGCTATATGGGGACCTGAATAGCAAATGTGCACTCAATATCCATTCTTATTTGAGTCAGGTACATAGATCAAAATTTCGATGACGAAATTTTTATAAAGATGAGAGAAATTGTAAGCCCCTTTTCGTAATTTTGCATTTCTTAGTAGTAGTAATTAACTTATAGGGTGAGAATACTAAATTTTATAAATATTATCCTTATAAGTGATATTAAAATGTTAGTAGAGATTTTAAAAATTGATTAAATCAAATAGCAAGTTAAATGTTAATAAAGGGCAAAAAGGTCATTCATCCTTATTAGAGCCCTATATATGTGTGTGTTGAGTTCTCAACACTTAAAAAAATTTGAAAATAAAAAAGAGAGAGGGAGAGACTAAGGGACAGCCACAAAAGAGGAAGAAGAACCAAACTTTTTTCAAGCCCAATTAAAGATTTAAACAAGAATTTAGTCTTATTCAAGCTAGAAAATCAAAGTTTGAGCAAGATCAAAGTAAGTTATCATCACTTTTACTAAGTTGATGTTAGTTAATCTTATGTGATGTATTGATGGTTGGGTTTGTTGTTTGTTATGAAATTGATGGGGGTTTTGATAGGAATCAAGTTTAGAACCATAATAAATAAAAAGGGAGACTTGATATAAGAAAACCCACTCAAGAAATGAAAGTTAGGTTTTATGTAGGAGAAACCCAAGAACTTGATTCAAGCTTGGGTCAAGTGAATTGAGTTGTAGATAAGGTGTTTGATGAAATGTCTAAGAGAATGACACTATCAAAATCGTGAAAGTTGAAAGAAGCAATGTGTTGTGTGTAAGTGTGTAGTTCATGGCCACCAAGAGGGATATATGATTCCATTGAGTTTTGATGAAATTGAGTTTGAATTCATACATGTGAGAAACTAGAATATCATATAGAAGTGTTAGAATTGAAAAAAGAAATGAAATGAGACAATGTGTTGTTTTAGCTAGATGAAGAGCATTGACGGTCACCATGCAATGCCATTTCCTCTTTGTAATTTTATGTAATGCATGATCCTAATTGAGTATATGTGAGTCTAAGAACCCTAATGGAAAGAGAATTGAGTTGAGAACGTGAAAAGGGTAAATTTTGATATGAAAAAATAGTGAAAAATAGGGGTTTTTGGCTAGGAACCTCCACCCAGCGGTCGTTTCTTTTTAAATTCACTTCGGAGCTTACCTAAATGAGAGATAGGGAGATGATTGGAGTGAAAATGGAAGAAAGAAAAGCTAAGGATTCCTTCTTACACTAAGTTCGGCCAAAGGGGGTCTAAAAACGAGATTTTTCATTTCGAGCTTCAGAAAATTTTTTCGAGTGTATGAGGGTGTTCCTAGGTGATAATAAATGGGTTTCAATGAAAGAAATCGAAATTTTAAAGCTTTGGTTAAGTTGGAATCTAGATGGAAAAATTGTAGTCTAAAATTTCAATAGAGTTAGTTGTGTTAAAAACTTTAATTATAGCTTTGAGTAGTTCATTTTAGTGTATTTTGAATGAGAATATGACATGTAGGTGAAGCGCAAGCAAGTGAAGCAAGAGAGACCCATTAGAGCTCCTTGGCAAGCTTGGATTCAAGGTGAATGTCACTAACTCACACTATGAGTATTTGTGTTGCAAATGTAATTTTATTGGTTATTAAAAAGTTTATGAATGATTTTAATATGGGTTCAAAGTAATTTCGAAAGTAAAGTAACTTTATAATAATTGAACTTAAAAGCTCTAGCCTAAAATTTTCACAAGAAAAACTAATTTGTGCTTATAGTACTTAGTAGAAAATAGTTTTCAAAAGTCATATGTATACCCTTAGAATCAGAGATTTTTTTGGGCTATAATATGCGATGCAGAAAATTCCGCAATGTAATTGCCAAGATTATATATAGTATCTCGCACTACGATTTGCAATATAGAGAATTTCGCACGTTTTTGCTAAGATTTATGGATAACCTCGCACCACGATTTGTGATGCAGAGAATTTCACACATAGTTGTCGAGGAGTCTCAGTAGCGTCACAGTTAATGTCAATAGAAAATCGCCACGTGACATAGCAGTCAGAGGTACGCATGGTGCTTTTAGAAATAAATGAGTTATATGGTATTTCATGCATAACTAAATAAGTTTATAATTGTTTAATTAACAACAGTTAAATTGCTTTAATTGCTTTGAGATTTCATTCTTTCCGTATTGTATTGTATAAACCATCTTCAGGTACTCGCGCAGACGACTGAAGCAAACAAATTTCTTCATCAATATAGGTGGGCGTATACTTGAAGAATGTATTACATAATTTGCATTGTATTTTGTTCAACGGAAAAAAAAAAAAAAAAAAAAATCAAGTGTATACGTCATTTTGCATCTTGAAATACCCATATGGAAGCTTATATTAATATGTTTTGTAATGTAAATCGCTTGTAAATATTTTTATGATATAAAAGTTTTGGTTATCACTTATAGTGTTGCGAAAATCATGAAATGATTATTGAGACACATGTTTGTAAAAGAAGTTGGGTTGTGGTTAAAAAGATTTGGGAGTGTAATTTCTTTGTAGGAAAATTTGATAATCTTATAATTGTAGTCGTTATGCTGCCGATTTTCCATTAAAATGGTTTCAAATTTTGAAAATAAAAATGGTCACTTTTATGGTTTTAGTTCGATTTCCAAGTCAACAAATTGAATCTAAAATATAATCAACCCAACCAGTTTCCAAACAATGAGATTAAATCAGATCCGAAGCAAAGTTTAAACGGGGAAGTTCAAGGTTTACTCCGCGGATTTCTTTTAGCTACCTAAGGAGAGTTTAAAAAAGGTCCGTTAGGGTGTCAAGCAAGGCCTACCAGATACTAGTTTAGAGGGAATTTGATTTGGGTCACGTCAGATGCGCTGACCATGACAGTTCTTTGTTTGTAAGTATTTACATTTCAATCAGTTATGCATTTACAATTGCATGTTATGTGTTCCTAATGTTTAATAACATGTTTAATTTTTATCATGTAGGCTTTTATGATAGTATATTGCAATCAGCAATACGTCAACAAGGGTATAAAATTTGATCCGGTTACGATCGATGTACCCTCAGAATGGCTTGCATACGGTTATGGACAGATAGACACAACAATCCCGTGGTGGCATGTTGATAATGTAAATGTTGTTCGAAGGTTAATATTTATTATTCGATCATCCAAATTAGTCTTATAGCAATGACGTTTTTAAATGCAGGTGTTACTACCATGTAGCCTGAATCAAAATCATTACGTCCTATATCAAGTGTGCCTCAAAGAGCAAAAAATAATAATATATGATTCCCTGACAAATGTTAACATAGCCGAACAGCCCCAGTCACTTGAGTCATTGGTATGTTTCATGCCCATTTTGTTGCGATTCATAAGATTTTCTAAGAAGACTTAGATAGATATGCCACTCATGAATGAGTGGTGGAAAGTTGAGCATCTAGATAGATCAGTTATACCCCAGCAACCTGATTGGTGAGTAAGTTTATAATTGAATTAATATATATAGTTTATATGTTATGATATTTAATCAATTTATTACTGATATAGAACGAGTTGTGAAGCATATGTGGTCATGTACATACGCAACCTTTTGCAGTCCAAAGAGAGTACATAAAAATCAAGAAAACCCAATACCGCTACAAACGTCATTGCATTAAGGGCAGAGATTGTCAAAGACATATACATGTTTACGATGCCGATGTATAAAGTTAATAAATTTGGGAAATGGTTTGTAGACTCTAATGTGGATGTTGTATATAAATGAATTTACAGATTTATATGTTCATTATTTAATTTAATTACATTATATATTTGTAATTGCTTTACAAATCTAAATAAATTAAACATTTTAGTTAAATGTTATTATAACTAATGTGAATTATCAAATTTTAACTCTTAAAATCTAATCACATTATGAATACTAATTATTCAAAAATATATTTATTTTAATCATGTTGCAACTAATTTTATATTGCTAATTTGTGAACCTAAAATTTTCAACTCCTCTCCTGACAAATAATAATAATAATACATGTATATATGTCATAAAAATACCGAATCATGTTTTTCATCTATTTTAACCCCTTTCTCCACCTTATTTTATAGTTCTAAGCTCTTAAAAAGATGCAAAAACAATAGAATGATGTTATATCTAATAAAATATCATCATTACCGATAGTCATAGTGGGGTGGATCAACATGAAAGAGTTTTAAGTGAAATATTGTCATGATATTATCCTATGTTACTTGAATATATCGATATGGGGGTCATTAAATTGGTTATTTGTGTAATTTTATGTTAATTGGTTAACTTGAAACAATTTTGGGGTCATTTGTTGGTCATAAAAAGCCATCTAGAAGAAAAAATCGAAGGTAAGTGGGGATCGATTTTGCACTGAGTCATATCGATTTTTCATGTGCCCTTAAAAACCAATCATAACTTACAATTTTGAGTTCATTTATTAGTCATAGAAAGCCATATGGAAGATAAGTGGGGATCGGTTTTTAAGCATGCCTAAAAAACCGATATTGGTTTTTCAGGCACCCTTAAAAACCGATATGTGTTTTACACCCTATTTTATGGTTCCGAACTTTTAAAATGATACAAAAACAATAGAAATGGGTTAATAATTTAATAACCGATCCGATTATAATGTTACCGTTGTATTAGTACATAATGGAGTAATTAACATTAAAATGTTTTACATGAAACAGACATGAACAAAATGTCAATCAATTTCTAATCATTATTTTCGTCATTAGCCACCTCTAGATTGGGAGTAGGAAACCGTTGAGGACATCGACGTTGGTTATGTCCAATCTCATGACACAAGCGATATCTTCAGGAGTGTGGTGCATATTCACTAACATTTGTACTCGTCCCAGTATTCGCATCCATGTCTACGCTTGTCCTTTCACTGATCGAAGTTGGGGGGTTAGGGCAATGAAGACGATTGTGTCCCCTCTGACCACATCTTTCATACTTTTTTCGATGACGATCTTTCCCAGCTGAAGGAATCCAAACCTCCATCGACCAACCTGCTTGTCTTTTACTTTTGGGTGGTAATATAACCATGCTTTTAACTTCCGCAGAAACATTCCAACTGGCCAATTTAGGGACGGGATTAATTGGACGTGCATATACGGCTTTCAGCCACTCCACACTATAGTACTGACTGCAAAGTGTATCACAACTAACGTTCTTGAACCTGACATGTATCAACAATTTAAGTGTCACGATATGAGATGAAATACTGAAAACAACAATGTATAATTACCATACCTGGCCACAACACATGCATGAATACATGACAACTGATCAAGATTCCACTACTTACACGTACATGTGTGCTGTTGAATGTCAACCATCGTATCTCCTTTGCTAGGATATATAACACTGTAATGATACGGTTCTGTAATGGGATGTACATTACTTTCCGTTGATAAATCTCTTGCCAACATGATACGATCATACGCAGCGATGGTAACATAAGTTGTGAGCTTCTCAGCAGCAACATCTCTACTATTAAACCATCTCAACAATATATTTCTTACATATTCATGTACAATTATTATTGGCAAACAACGTGCTTACATCGTGCAATTATTGAGCAACTCTGCAATGTTGGTAGTCATCATTTCATATCTTTTTTTTGAATAATGTGCTCGTGACCACCTGTTCACTCCAACCTTAACTAAAGCTGCATGTGTGCTCGGATGTAACGCATGTATTTCTTCCAATATTCTGTTGCATTCATCAAGCACATAATAGTATGCTGCATTGTAAAATGCATTTTTCACATCCGAATGCTTTTTACAATGTTACTTAAAGTTTTTCCACAAATGGAAAAAACATAACATGTGTGGGACTTCAAGAAAAGCTACTTTCATCCCATTTGATATGCTTTTATGACGATCAGATACGATAAGCAAATCGTCTAACACCTTGATCGCCTCTCGCAACTTTTTTAGAAATCAAGTTCATGAACAGTCTAACTCTTCATCAGGAAATCCAAAGACGATGGAATAAATCATCTCCGACCCATCTTTACATGTAGCAAAAAAAAAAAATCACTCATTTATATTCACCTTTTAAATGAGTGGCATCAATAGCAACAACTGGTCTCATGTAAGACCAAAAACCCTCAATGGAAGCCCCAAATGTAACAAATAAATACAAGAACTGGTTGTTTTCATCTCTCTTAATTGTCGTCATTATGTCGGGGTTTGAAAGTTTTAACATCTCAAAGTAAGATAGAAGATGTTAATATGATTCATTCGCTTACCCATATGCTAATTTCTTTGCATATTGTAAAGTCTTCTAAGTTTTACTGTATAAGATTTGAACTTCATACTACTCTAATATTTCTCTAATCAAACGATTAGGTGTATAAATATCTCTTCTCATATTTCCTGTATACAATTTTCGATGACAATAGCCTTCACACTCTTCATATGTGATTCCATGGTTGTCTGACGACACGTATGTTCCGTTACATATTTCAACACAAACCACATTGAACAACCCTTTCTGCATCTTACACGAACTATAAAACTACAAGTTTTATCCTTACAACCGATCTCAAATCGCTCCGTATCCGAACGTCTAACCCGACAGTTAAACTTAACTTTTAGAGTATATTCTCCAATAGCTATACTCATTTCTTCTTTACTGTTAAATAATGCTCCTTTATACAATGTACTACGTTAGTAGACAGTTGACATAGCGCTTAAAATAGTCTTAATGTTCTCTAGTTCTATACCAAGAACAATTTAGTATGGTTGTGAATGATTGTTTTGAAATTGTAAACCTGAAAATCTTATTTCTGGAAACTCTTCTTTTTCAGCGACATCATCATATCGAGTTTCCTTTTCATCATTATCTCTAGTTTGCTCTTCGTTACTATCTCGTATCCTATTATCATTATCATCTGTGTCTCAATCTTCATTATTAGTACTATAATTCATATAATCATCATTAACATTGCAAATGAGACTTTCTATAAATGTAAATGAGGTAACAAAAGTATCAACCTGATTGCTCTCAATACTTAAAGTAAAATAAAAATGACTTTCAACCATATGTGGATTTACAAGTCTGTCCATATTTGCCTCGTCATGTCTTGTGTCTGATATTGAATCGGTGACAAATGAATGAACGGTATGCCTACTAACCCCAACTCCAAAATCTCTTGCAATCTTATCGATATAAATCTCTTTAACATCAATATTTTTTATCACCATCAAACCAACAACACTAAGATTAGACATGATACATATCTTTTTAACTTGACCATTTGTCGTACTTTGTAGTAAATAATATATACAAATATCTCACCTTCTTCTATCAATATCAGTCTCTCTGTACACAACATCCATCAATGATGAAAAACTACTATTTTATGGACCCCACACATGACCAACTCCCCTCTAACTTAATTATATCTATTCCACTCTCCGTCAAAGTTGATTACAACTGTCTCTTGAGTCATTCCTGTAACATTCAAATCAAATAATATTATTAATAAATTAATCTCATTTCAATTGGGCAACATTACAAAATATAATCATATCGAATCATATTCAATATATAGCAACACAAACATATAAAAAAGCATGAAAAATATGCTAAATTCGGTTTTTCAGTGAAGTTATCAGTTTTGAAGTCTTTGAAAAATCGAAAAAACCAAGATCGGTTTTTCTGTAACTGAAAAACCAATATTTCAATGGCTAAAAAATCGGTACACCTCTTCGATCGATTTTCCATTCTATGAAAAACTGATTGTCAATCATGAAAAATAAATTTTATCGCAGATTTCACAAATACGATATATCTCGCAACCAAATCATTCTTACAGTCTTTTGGTTTGCAATATGAACAAAACAACCTAAAAATCAACCAAAAAAACACATATATTACCTTTAAAACTCAAATGGAAGGAGAATCTTCAAAACCTTCAATGGATGAAACTTGAATGGATCAAAAAACTTCAATGAATGAAGAAGCTCGAATAAATAATCCCTTACTAGATTGTTTCTCAGCTGCAATGGTGAACTGAATCTCACAAATCTTTGATGGAGAAAAGGACAAAGGGAAGATATTGTTAGGAAGAAGAAGACTATTTTCGTAATTTCAAGTTTGGACATTTAAGTGATTTTAACTTAAGGGTATTTTGGTAATCTTGGGTATGTAATGGAAATAATTTATTCAAGAGGTCAAAAACAAATTTTTTTAAAAAATATGGATAAAAACAAAAATTTCTTTTTCATTTGGGTAAAAACTATAAATTTCCCAATAAATATTTGAAATAATGATGATAATGATGATGATGATGATGATAATTTTTTATTAAAAATATTAAATTTTAAATTTTAATAAAATAAAAAAATATACATTTGAAAAATGATTGGAGAAAGTCGATTATCCTCCGTTCTTTGGCAACAAGAGGTCGACAACCTTTTACAAATATATAATGGCCACTAGTGGCCTCCTGTAACAGTGTAGAGGCCGCTAATAACCTCTTCATACATAAATTAGGTTGTGATCTCCTCTCCAAATTGAATGGGAGAAGGCCTCATCTCTACAAATGACAAGGAGCCCACTAATGGCCTTCATACAAAAATGAGGCTAGCCTCCTCTCCAAATTGAAGAGGAGGAGATGTGACCTCCTCCCATTCAAATGATGAGAAGATTGGCTGACCTCCTCCGGTCATTGATTATGATCAATGGTAACAACCGTCAATCCTATGGTTAGTCAATGAGTTAGAGTGAGATTAGTGTTAGGGTTAGGATTAGAATTGTGAATATTTTGGGTTGGGTTTGGCATAGGGAACATTTTGGTAATAATACGATAAGAAAAGTTAATTTTGGTAAAAGTCTTTTTCATGAAGATATAGATACAAAATTTTAACTTTTAAATAAGATATTTTTTAACTTAAGACAACTAGAAAGGCAAACAACTTAAAATCACTTAAATTAAAATTTAAATGAAAATAAATCTTATTTAAGAAAAAAATAAACAGGTAAAATTTTAATTAAACAGATTAATTATATTAAACAAATCACTAGACATAGAAATGTATATAATAAACGAGTAAGAGCATCTCCAATCATGTTTGTTATTCATTGTCTTTAGCTAAAATAACTAGTGGTGTCATTTTTCATACACTCTAACCATTTCTTGTATAATTAGTTATTTTATAAAAGTTGAACTATCCTAGCTAAATATGGACAGCAAAAGAGTCATAATCAAATTTCTCTCTTGTTATTTTAATATTTAATTTTAAATAAAGTAAGCTGAAAATTCTAACTAGATTCTCTCGCTTATTATTTTAATATTAATGTTTAACTAAAAATCTCTTTTCAATTATTTTAATATTAATACTTAGCGTAAATAAAGTGAATGATTAGAATGACCTAGTAAAAATTACTAGATAAAATTGATATTTCATTATTTTAGTTAAAATTTAACTAAAATTTAATCAGGTTGAAAACACTCTTATAGCAATTACGTCATATCACCCATTTAATAAATGGTTCGTGTCTGCCTTCAGAAACTTGGCACAACCAGCTAATCGTGTAGGTTTTAAGTTGAACAAAATTAAGGTGATTAATTCAAAACTAATTACAACCAAAGTTTAGCCAAATTTGCTAACGCTAACTGGGGTAGGGAAAAGATCAAAATGTTTAATGTTAGATTCTTTTGGCTCTGATCTAAAAGTGTGGTGGTCCGACTTCATAAAAGTAGGAACTCATACCATGAACCTCCGACACAACGTTTATTGCATGTCTGGTCACATAGAAGAAGCAAGCTACAAAAATGTCAACTGACTAATAGTTATCAATTTGTGTCCATATCCAATCAAGAGGTAAGACCATTTACAGAGCCTGAAGCCAAAACTCGATCATATAGAGAGCCACAACAGGGAGTCTTTTATTGCTTTCTTATATGTTATTTTACAGAAGTAATGACGATGAACGAAAAGAAACATGTATTATTTGCGACTAATAAGCAGTTCAGAGTCCCTGATTTAAGGTAGATGAACAGATAAAACCCAAAACAATTTAGAAACTATCAGATAAAGCAAGATGTTGAACAATGATAGACAAAAGAAACTAACACCCCGTCACCATGAACAACAACCATTAGCTGAAGCATCGGATGGTGCAGGATTCTGCTTGAAGATATTCTTTTTCACACCACTTGAGCCTTCAGCCAACAGACTTGGGGTTTCCAAAATCTGCAATTGACATTTATTATTTACTAGTCATGCTTTATGTCAATAAATCTGGTTATAAGAAACATTATGCGTTCAACCGCCAAATCTCAATCATTATATAAGAAACATTATGCGTTCAACCACCAGATCTCAATTATTACACAAACATAAGTTACACGTTAAATTTTGCAGCTACCACGATAAATTGAACTTGTATGCACATGTCTACATGTGATCAAAGGCTGGAGGAATTAATTTTGAGGCACATCTGAGAGAGACTACTGAGAATAAATACAAAATCCTGGAAAAGGAATACATATGCCTTTCCATGAATGTATGCATTTCGCCAAACACATTAATTTACTTCAGTTCAAGTCTATCGTGCTCTTATCACTTCGGCAATGCCCTTTTGAAGGTCTACCACCCAACCATTACCTCTTCAGAAAAGCTGCAGTAGATTAGGTAATGTCTATTGTATTTATAGTCCACAGCAGCAAGTTGCTGGTGATGGAAAGGCGGGCCTGGGGCAAGGGTTGGTTTCTCACCCAATGCATTAATTAGCCTTTCCTTATAAAACATTATACTTTTGCATTTGAAATATTGTCTTAACCTTATTAGCAGTAGCTACTTCCCTAAAACAAGTTATACTTTGGAAACTGAATTGTAAAAACTCATTTTTACAACATCTATACAAATTTATGCCTTATCATGTACACTTGACAGTAAGGTTGTGGTCAATGTTCAAAATGTGATAAGATTTGGCATAAATTAGAAAAATATTGATGCCATTTTCTACATTATTTAATAAATTATATGGCAAATATAAATCACTTATTACATCATTTAAGTTGAACTTAAAGCAAATGTTTGAGTATAACTGATATTCTATCATGGCAATACTGTTTGACTATCATTTTTAGTCCACATGCTGGTCCAAAAATCATGTTTAAAAGTAACAAAATGCAGTTAAAAATTTTAGATAGCATAATACTCATAAATGATTATGTTCCCACTACAAAGAATTATCACTTTGTCCTCTTTGAAAATGGTTAATCACTATTTCTGGTTCAATTAAGTGAACGTCTATCAGACAATCATGTTGATTCCGGCAAGGGAACGGCATGACACACAACATGAATATGAATCAAAGTGTTTGCAACTTCAGTAACCATTTGTCTGTAAAATGAAGAAAATAAGATCTCATTTTCAAATATAAAAATATTATCACATATGCTAAGTTAGAACTAAAAGTCTAGTACTTCAAACTTATGGATTATCCTATTCTTTTGGATCCAAATAAATTGAAAACCTGTCCCAAGTCCTAAGGGCAACACACAACGACTCTACAACAGAATTAAAATAAGATATGAACACTAGTTGTACCTTTAAAACAAGTTCCTCAAAGCATTGCTCTACATTGACTCGTGTTTTAGCACTACACTCAAGATAAAGGCAACCATATTCCCTTGCAAAGTCAATACCCTCCTTTTTGGAGACAACACGTTCGCTTTCCTGTAGAAGATGACACAGATGGAGAGGAAATCTTTCAATGGTACAAAAAGTGGAATTCTGATGTTATTTGGTAACTACAGCAACATTATGACCACAAGAACAAAACAAGGAAAAAAATAAAAAAAGAAAAGAAATTCATTTGCAAGTTGTAAAAGGACATGCCTTATCAACTTTGTTACCAACAAGCATCTTGATGCAATCTTGATTTGTTAAATACAAATCAATTTCTTTAGCCCAGACATCAGATAAGTTTGTAAATGTCTCCCGCCGTGTCACATCATAAACTGTACAAATTCCAAACGCGATCAGTGGCATTGCCACAGTGGCCTCAAAGTAAGAAGATGATAATACACAAAAAATTAAGGTGCTGCTAAATTAGATCCTAATAAACCACTAATTTCAAGAGAATTGACTAATCTTTCAAAAGGCTAAAGACAACATATTTGTCATTGTTATCATTCTGATTCTCTCTTGAAATCATATGCACATGTATGCTCTATTTTTCCATAAAAAAATATATATATATCATCAAAATACACCAGACGCCAGTGATGAACAAAAAGGCCTTCAACATTTTACTACCAAGAGATGTACTGAAAACAACAAAGGAACAAGTAAGATAGTCACAGACATTAGATTAAGATTAAACCACATACCCATAATTATCCCCTGAGCTCCTCTGTAGTATGAACTAGTTAGTGTCCTAAATCTTTCCTGTCCAGCTGCATCGATATGAAATAGAGATATTTATCTTAAGCACCAACTTAGTTGATGCAAAAGAAATTATTTTATCACTCACAACCAGAGTATGAACCATGCCAATACTTACACTTTTATAGCACAGTATGAGCACATGAATAAACCAAAGCAAAGCAGATGCTGGGATCATCTTATCACCAAGTAAGCAAATAAACATCTAAACTTTTCATAATATTGCACACATTATAGCCAAAATTGGATTATTTATATGGAGATCCAATATTTATTTTCTATGGACAACAAATCAAAATATAGAACTCTCAAATCACATTAACCTCTAACCCTGCAACTCTCCATCAAGAAATTGCTACCCTTTTAAGTTGAATCTTCAATATTGCCATTCCATGAATTATTCTCAATCAATCTAGCCGTCTAATACCATATTTCCAATCACACAGTAGAGACAGATTAGAATTATAGAAGTATAATATTGCCATTCTTAGATTAAAACCATATAAACCAAGTCTCAACTCAATTTTAGATGAGAACAAAATGTAGCATACGAAAAGAAAAACGCAATACCTGTGTCCCAAATTGCAAGCTTGGACGTTTTACCACCAAGAGTAACATACTTTATCTTAAAATCCACACCTATCGAAACAAAAATGTTAAAGCTAGCATTCCATAAGAGTAGGAAGAAGAAGAAACTGGTATTAAGGTTACCAATGGTAGGAGACAGCTCCTCAAAAGTATTGGAAGTGAATCTCAAGAGCAGACTACTCTTGCCAACCCCAGAATCCCCAATTAATAGCAGCTTAAACAAGTAGTCAAATTCTTCTTGACTAGTTGAAGAACCCATCAAGACATAAAAATCTTGGGTGGAAGTTGAAAGGGTTTCGATCTGAAGCTGTTTTTTATTTTTTTTATTAACAGGAAGGCAAAAGTAAGAGAGATGCAAAGCAAAAGAAACCCCTCAAGTCTTCTCCTTTCTCGTATTTTGTAATGCTTCTGTCACTGTCGACCTATTAGCTCTGGCTAGATTACCTACTTTACGACCTACTTTGTTAAGCTCTGACTGATACTCTCGCCCGCTCATTTTTTAACTTACGTGACACATGGACATTGAGCTTGCATTGCTTCACGTTTAAGGTAGTGCACCAACCAATCACTCTTTAGTTCCCAAAAGGTTAAAATTATCCAAAACTGTTTTTTGAAAAATGGACATTTGTTTTTGACCCAAATAAATTTTTCACTCTTGATCTTGAATAAAATTTTCTGTTATAAAATAAAGTCTAAAAATAATAAATATCATAATACTAATCAAAATAAGAGAGCGAAAAAAAAACAGGGAAAGGTGTTTTTCTAGACTTGCATAGATTTCATCAAAGATCTAGAGTGACATCTATTTGTTGTAATTAAGTTGAAATTCGAATGGGAGTTGCAGAACTCGTGGATATGCAATCTGAACGGTGGTGTTAGTGACCTAAGCATTTTGTGAAGAGATATACAGTCCGAAGAGAGATTCTGAGTTTGATTTCTCTATCTCCTTTTTATTATTTGATATCAAATTATGATTGTTGTCAATAATTAAATTTCTTAATGATGATTTTTGTTGTGATAAATTCCAAAAAGAAAGTTGGGAAATTGCCAAACTCATAATTTGATTTGTAGTGAAAATTATTTAGTAGGTTACAGTCTTGTGGTTTTTACTCATCAAATCAAGAAAGTTTTCCATATAAAAATTTGTTTGTGTTGCAGTTGATATTCTATTGCAAATTTATATATTGTGATAGAAAAACTCTATTTTAGTTCATGATATTTAAAAAATATCAGATTTTTAAAATTCTTTTGAAAACAGTTATTTTTATCCTTAACTTTTTTAAACTCTTCAAAAAGTTTTAAACCATCAGTCAACTTGACGGGCCCCTCTTCCTTATAGCTTAGGTAGCCCGCCCAACAATCTTGCGGTGGCGTTCCAGACGAGATCTGTACCAACCGAAAGGTTCCCGTAAAACTAAGTCTTTTTCTTTTGACTGAAAACCTTTATAAACTCTTCGAAATACTTTTCCTAGTAGAAATGAATGAAAACTTTTTCTTTTAAAATACGTTTGTAAATCAGATTTTATTAAAAATTCGACAACACAACGACTGTTTTTCTGAAAATTCCATCTATAAAGACAATTCGAAAATTTGTATACTTCAAAAATATCACACATTCTCAACTTCCGAGCCTTAAACCCTCTTTCATTTTCATAATCAAACACAAATATGGTTCTAATTTAAAAGACAACTCGAAATCATCAATTAATATAAAACAATATGCACACATAATCTTCGATCATAATACAAAACATGAATGTATAAAAATCATCCAAAATAATATCTACAAAACGTACATAAAGTCTTAAAAGTTATGCATGTACATGAAAATTTCCAAAATGTATCAGTGCAGTAGCGTCGCATCTTCAGTCAACCTACACATCCGACAAAGCTCTTTCTGCTGTTGGCTCATATCTGCACCTGGAGAGGATTTTTATTGAAAACAAGAAAAGTGTGGTGAGTAATAACTTGGTGAGCAGGTAAATTTTTATACTTGGAAATTCGTTTTCAAAATACATTTATCCTCCCAAAACAGTTTTGAAAAGTAATAATAATTTATTTCTATTTATTGAAAGCAATAAATCTAATATAAAGTTTTTGAATTTTACATGCTTGAAATATCATAATAATTTCATAAAACATACTTTTCTTTTTTTCTAAATCTTACATCTAATGACGTGTATTTTATCTCTTTAACTTACCTTAGCTGGTAACCCAGGAAAAACTCATCCTTACGTGACGGTACATATACAGTATCAGGGCTTATACATGTCACTAGAATTAGGGAATGCTATCTTGTGTAGTCATGGATGCAAGACCTCTGGGATTGCGTTTCCCCCAGACAACGGGACCTCTATGATTACATTTCCCCTCAATTGCAGGATCTTTGGGATCACGATTCCCCCCAACATCAGCAAATATACACTATCTCATACGTGCAGGGGGTGACAACTGACAAAAACCCCCAAGTTAGTGACTCTCCCAACCACTCTGTCATACATGTATAAGGTACTTCGGCCAGTAACTTGGGGATAAGGGTAAACCATAAGCATTTAAAATCCTTTCGATATGCTTACAATTTTTTTTTTCTTTTACTTGAAAACATAATGTTTTCGCTAATAAACATTCTTTTTCTAATATACGATTTATAATTGAAATATTTTCGAAATTCCTTAGCATGTCTTTTAATGCATGTATTTCGTTCGAATATGATGGATTTACTTTACTTCTAATATAAATATAATTATAACATAATACGAGAAAACTTACATGCATATATATAAAAATGTAATGACATGTCAAAATTTAATTAATTCATAAAAACTTGAATGCTAAAATAAATATTGCAAATATCGATAATTAAAATATAAACTCGTAAAATACTTTTAAAATTAACCACACTTACTACTTGCTTCCAAGTTTACTAAACCATTCTTCTACGCTTTCCTTCCACTTACCGCTTCACCTAAATTTTAATATGAGTGAATTTCCACTTAAAACTTATGTACACATTAACATATAATTTCACTATGCAAGAATATCAAATTATCCATTTTCAAGTCGTAACAACTTTAATTAATCGCACATAATATCCAATTGAATTTCTTAACTTTCATGCATGAAAATTATCAATTTAAGTCTAAACTTCATCCTAACGCATCAATCGTGTTTTCGGATTATTTTACCCTATGTTGACCGAATACTCATCAACTTTCATACCATCAATTCGAATTAATTTTCCTCATAACAATTACACACAAACATACACAATATGGTGCAAATTCTAATCAAATTCATAAAATATCACAATTTCGTAATTACGGAAAGTTTAATTGTAAAGTAACAATTTATCATCTCATGCATTCCTTTCAATTTCAAATTACTTCCATCACCATTTAATCTTATAAAATCATTCAAATCATACACAAACAATTGTCCAACACATTTTTATTATTTTTGGCCGAATGTGGCACCTTACTATACTTAACTTTTACTTCTCATTTCAACACCAACTTTCAACATTTCATCACATTCACAAACATAGAAATCATTCAAATACATCAAACTCAAAACAAACCATGGAATCTCTTGCTTTGCTAAGACCTTTATACATCAACACAACCGCATTTTTTTTCAAGTTTTAAACCATTAAAATTCATCCTAACTTAACATAATTCATGGAAAAGTAATTAAATTCACTAAACCATCAATTTTGCATCCTTTGGCCGAACCTACACAAGCACTCATCATCACATTTTTCATCAAACATCACACTAAATTCACATGCAACACATCAACCATCCTAATCTCAATATATTTCATGGTAAAATCATCAAACAACATTTCAACAACAACCATTTTATTTGCCCAAGACCTCTTCCACACACAACACAAATTTTTCCATCAATTTTTGTCTCAAATCCACATGCAAGCTATCATTCATCCTTTTGAGACCTTAATTAATCAAACCCGAACATACTCTCACACAATTCATCCACTTTCACAAATAAATTCATAAAAATCAATACTTACCTTTTGGAAACAATTTAGGATGGATAAACTTTGCTCCTAAACTTGATCATAACCCTTGCAAGTGATGAAATCCTTCCAAAAATGCTCTCAAAAATTCAAGAAAGCTTGTTGTCCTCTTGGTTGATTCACGGTAGAACACAACAACCCTCACTTCTCTCTTGGTTGCTCTTGATTCTAACACACCCCTTAATGACCGAATGTATTTTGCTTCTTGTTTCTCTTGTTTAATTTCCTTTATATACCAATCACATGATCAAGCCATTTGTTAACTCTCTCTCCATCCACCACACATTTGTCACCTTCCTTGAAAGTTTGCATGCCACTTGGCAAGCATGCATTCTCAATTCACCTTTTCATGCATTCCTTTCATGCTTTTTCATTTCCATATTTGAATCTATTTCCGATCCATCTGGAAATTATATAAGAATTAAATTAACACTTTCAAAAATTTATTAAAATTCAATTAACATCTATGGTCACTATAAACAATTATTTTATTACTTCGCAAATAAAATCATTTCGGTCCTACCCAGGAATTCTACTAAAATTCAATTTTCACATCCGAGTATTAAAAATTATTTTATTTCTCTACAAATATTGTATATGAGATACTAATCGAATAGAGTACTTCTGTTCAATATACTTCGAATAACTTAAAACCTATCCGAATGAACTCATCTTCGCTCCGTTTTAGTTTCCATTAATTCTAATATTAATATCGAAACTTTTAATCTACAAGATCTGTTTTTCGAAAATATTACTCATATGGACCCTCTTTCTGTCTGAAACCTTATTCATCGGAAAAATAAATTATTTTTCATAAACGGAGTTTTGGGTTTTACACAACTGATGGTCAATATTAACAACATGCGTAGAAAAATATTTTTATTATTGATGGTTGTTAATGACATATAAATTATTAAATTACATTCATAAAATAATAAATTTATAAGTTAAATTTTCTAAAATGACTATAAATTTAAATTGTTAAATTATAATTTAAATTACTTAAAATCATCATTGACCGTCAGTCGACTGACGGTTTGGAATTTTTTAAAGAGTTTTAAAAAAATTAAAAATAAAAAGAGTTATTTCTAAAAGAGTTTTAAATTTTTGATATTTTTCGAAACCTCAATTACTAAAATGAAATTTCTCCTATTATGATACAGGTCTATAGGTTCACACACAACATATAAAAATTTATTTAGTTATTTGTTCCGCTATTGTATTTTCTCCCATCAAAAGTTATGTACATGACTCAATTTAATCGCTTCACGATTATGTCTTTAATTTTTTTATTATTATAATTTAAAAATTTCCTCGTATGATCCGATTCATCAAGAAAATAATAATAAAAAGAAGGGCCTAAGTCAATTTACCATCGTACTTCATATAATACAAAATACTAAAGCAACTCAAGAATAAATTTATCTTAAAAAATTTGAAAGCTTGATCATAATTAGTTACTATAATTATAACTGAATTTATTTATGTGATTATATACCCATAACATCATAATTAGTGGTAACCAAGTCATGAAAATACTCGCAATACAAGAACAATAATTCAACATTATATGTTACTGCTAATTTGGTGGATAACAATTCTTATCGTTGTACAAAAATACAATTTTAATAATAATAAAGCCTCTTGGTTGGAGATTCCTGGAGACTGTCGTGCATGCTACAGATTCTCGAGTTGATTCTTCGTCACTTTCGGTGGCTGCGTGTGTACATTCTGGATTGCCAAGCTGTACTTAAAGGCCGTGGTTACCCTTAAACTATGCCCACCAGCACTAACTGAATTTTGCATCACATTCTTGATTGCATTTTCATGACTTCAGTTTGTAATGCTTCCATCATTTATAATTTTTTTTTCTGCGGCAAACTTATAATATTACATTTACTATATCTGCGTACTTATTTTATTCTTTTTTGAAAAATAATTCTCCATTCTAAGGGCTTTAAGACCTAAAAATGAAAAAAAAAAAAAAAAAATAAATTATTGTTTTGATTCAAAACAAGACTGATGTCCTCGGCTATTTTTTTAGCATCATTTGAGATACCTAACAATCCTTGGCGGGCGAAGCCAGTGCAATAAATACCATTTGCTCCTTTCCAGTGATTTGGGGAAGCTTTTATTGGCATTCCCTTGTCATCGAACAGGTCTTCTCCATCCTAAAAAACAACATAAGTGCACATGGTTCATATAATAATAAACATAGAAGAATTTCGAATTTAATTTATGCACGCATAAAAATAAAAATGTTTTTATATATCATATATAAAGAGGATTAGCAATAAAATTTAAATATACCTTAAGCCACTTCCTGACAGTACTTTTGTAGCCAGTAGCAAATATAATAGCATCAAATTTACGGATATCTTCTTTTATAGATTCCACATACTTTCCGTGGATGCTTGCTATTGATGGGAATACCTAATAACAAAAGGTATCAAAAACCATCTATTAATATTATCAAGTGAAACTGAAACCAAATTCAATTAAGGCATGTAAATGCTGGTAGGTTAATAATTACCTTTATTTTTTCCTTCTTAATCTTCTGCACACATCCAACATCTATAGTGGCTGATCGACCAGTTTCTGCTTTCAGAAGAAATGGACCCTTCTTTGGCTTTGTAATTCCATACTTTGATAAATTTCCATGCCTTAATTTCTCAAGAGCCACGGCAATTTTGTCCACCGGTTTAAATGAGAAGTATTTCAACAAAAACATCGATAGCCATACTATTTCCTTTGTGAGAATGTGTACCTGCAGGAGACAACACGAAGCAATATTACTAAACAAAACAAATCTCTAAATGTCATCTAACAGTTGAAGTTTTTGCATGCAATCATTATTTATTTTTTCTTTAAAAATCATGATACTGTCTTATATTTTTGTTAACTAGGTGGTATTGATAGAGTGTATATACCGGGCCACGAACAACTATGGAAGTTTTCGCACCATAATTAGACAAATCGTAAGCAATTTACAAGCCAGAATTTCCACATCCAACAACCAAAACATTCTTGTTCTTAAACGGTTGCCCGTTGACGTATTCTGAAGAATGCAAAAACTGACCAGCAAAGCCATCGAGGCCTGGTATATCAGGAATAAAACCTTCACTATTCTCACCCGTCGCAACCACAAGAAATCGCGCAACATACTCTTCATGCATGTTTGTACACGTATTCCTGACCTGAACCATCCATGCTCCTCTCTTCCCATCATAAGAGGCCAGCTCGACGAAGCGATGGCACCGGGGATAAATCCCGAAGTGAGATACGTAGTTGTCCAAGTAATTGATGAAACCTCTTTTGGGGATGAACCGGGGTGCATTGCGTGGAAAGGGCATGAAAGGAAGCTCGCAAAAATCCTTGGCCAGGTGCAATTTCAAGCGATCATACGACTTTTTTTTCCAAAGAGAGGCACAACAGTCCTCTCTTTCTAACACAATGTTGGATATTTGAAGACGGTTAAGGCAAGCAGCAGCCGCCAAGCGAGCTGGGCCTGCTCCGACGATGATCACTGTTGTCTCTTCCATTAATTATGATGGTTTTTTATGCCGGTAAAGCTTACAGGCTTAGAAAACAGATCAAATTAATGGGAGGAAACGAGAAGCTTAATTATGTTTTATGGCTCTCGCAACTTTGATAATTTTACCATCTTCCATTTATATATGTATTGATCAGTTGGCTTGAAGAGCTGGGTAAATTACAACGACATGCCTGACACTTTCTTTAAATGGACTCTGTTTCCTGAAATCAGTTACACACTGCAGTTACTTCATATGTAAAGCAAAAAACTAAGGTAAAAATAGAAAGCGTACAACCTTGTTAACTAATCACTTAGAACCTCTTAATATTGTGTAATTTGATAAATGGGTGTCGCAATTAGAGGTGGGTATGAAAACATAGAACTGATCCGAATGACCCGACCCAAACTAATCTACGAGTGTTCAGTTCGATTCTCATATTCAAATTAAGGTTGTTTGGATCTCAATAGTAAAAATCACCATGTTTCGGGGATCAATGCGGTTCTGGGTATTCAAAACCGACCCAACCTGTGAAACTCTAAACATAAAGGGCACATGCATGATTTTCCAATTGATATGAATAAACCCCAACCCTAAAACCCACCCATAAGCTCTTGTATGCTCTCTTTCTCATTAGCTGCTCATCCACTCTTTTCTCTTATCTCTCTCCTTCATCTCATCTAGTCTCTCATTCCAGATTCACAAACCCACTTCATCTCATCTATTTATTTATTTTTTTCTTTTATTAGCCACCTCCATTTTCTCTCAAGATCAACAAACCCATTTCATCTTTCTCTTTCATCTCAATTAAAAAATGAAGGTTTTTTGCATGGGTTTTATAAAAAAATCTCATTGGATCAACAATCTACCCTCTCATCTCTCTTTTCAAGGATGTGAGTAAACACTGGCAAAGATGACTAAGGCCGATGGAAGAAGATGGAGCACCGACAATGCTCCCCCTTTTTTTCATCTTCACTTTTTCTCTGCTTTCTCTCTCTATCTTTGCTACTTGCTCCGTGTCTATTTTGCAAGATGCAATTTGGGTGGGATTTGAATTATAGAGATTGGCTTTTAGGTGGGTAATTAGGATTTGAAGGTGGTGCTGTTTGGGTTTTACAGGTGGTAGTGGTTGAGTGGGTGTGTGATTTTGCAGGTACTGGTTTTTAGAGTGGTATTTGGATTTGTTTGAATATTCTGGAAATAGTCAGAATAACCTGAACTGAACCAAACCGAACAGAATGAATTAACCATGTTCAGTTCAATTCAATTTTACCCCTCAATCGGTTCATGTTTTGTTTCAATTTTAAGAACCAACAAAAATTCAATTTATGTTTGACTCTGACAAGAAGTGAATAGAACATGTAAGTGCATTATTACACCAAAAAAAAATAATAATAATAATTTATAAACTTACTTTTGAGCCAAAATTCATATATAATCCTTAGATTATGGGCAATTATAATTTTTGTAATTCCCAATAAATTTTGTATTTCTTTTTTGTCCAAGAAATACTTTTCTGCATGAAAATGTCCTCCAAACAATTTCGACATGTAATCGAGAGAGAAAAGAGCAATAGAGAGACTAAATGAAAAGATAGAGCGAGAATAAAAGAAGCAAAATGGTTATTGAACAATGAATGAATCGTTGGTGAGAAAGAGACAAAAGGGGTGCATTCAATCTAGGCTTTCTAAGACTTTTATGGGATTATAAGATTTTAATGCATTTAATTTAGGCTTTTAAAGACTCTATAAAAGTCATAAAGTATTCAATATAAATTTTTAATGATTTACAAAATTTATAAAAGTTAAGAAATATTTAATCAAGTCTTTTGAAGAGTACGGTCAAAGGGTTATTAAATTGGCCAATAACATTCATAGATTTTAAAATATCAATAACTTTTATTAACATTTGTGTATAAAAAATTTCTCATCTCAAAAATTTTTGTAGACTTTTGGTGGAAGGAAGAACAAATTATGAATTAGATACTTGGTTGAAACATTTTCTTAGATTGTATAAACTTTATTCATTCATTGCAAAATAACCACCAGTCATTACCCAAATTCGTTAGTTTTGACAACAAACAAATGTCACAGTGCAGTAAAGACGGAAATACCTAGTAAGTAACATTATTAAAGGGATTATTTTTCTCTATGTATTTTTTTTTTCAAATTTGGAAAGATAAATGCCCTCGTCAAGTTTCATAGACATCAATGGTGATGATTTTTTATGTTATTTTTAAAAAATTATTAATATGAAAGATATAATTTATGAAGTGTAAATTATATCTTAGAAATCAACAAAAGTCTATCAATGTTTTTGTCGACGTTGATTTTCAGTCGACGAGCAATCAATGCCCAATACCTGCAATCAATGTGAGAAAACACGAAAACCAAGAAAAGACAAAGACAGAAACAGAGGATCGAACGAAGAACACCAAACTTTTACGTGGTTCGGCAATAGAAAGGCCTACGTCCACGACTGTCTATCTCTCAAATTCTGCAGAGTGACAGTATATTATTCAATATTGTCTCCTGGTGTTACAATGATTTCAATCCCTATTTATAGGGAAAGAAGAGTTACAATTCTGGTTGTAGCAAATCAGGAAGAAAATCCTGAATTAATTACATTCCCTAAATAATTGGGAAAAATAAGGAAAAGAATTATAAGTTAATTATACTTCCTAATATATTCAGATAATATCAGGAAATTACTATATTTATCTCAAGATAATGATGACTTGAATTTGACTTCGAATTGATCTCCATATCTGACGAGGAAATCATGGTTTGATTGGGCAATTGCCATATTCGGAGAGAGAATCACTATTGAACTTGGTAACTGCCTTTTCTGGAAGATACTGTGCTTATCACGTGTCTGAGCAAGCTGACGCGTTATGGTGGTTTCGAGCTCGAGCTCGCTGAGAAACGAGCTGCGCAGGCGGCGAGCTGCGACCTGGCTGTATTTATGGGTCTGTTGATGCCAGCTGGAAGTCTTGATGGTCTTTGAGTCAACACTGGGCCTCGTCTGATGGGCTTTGACTACGTTGACCTCATTGGGCCTTCTTATCGGGTCTTAAATGGGCATAAATTGGACTTTTACCAGCCCAATTACTGAGTCCGAAAAATACACACAACATTAGCCCCCCAGCTCTCAGTTCGCTTGGGCGAGCTGGGAGCTTGCATTTGCTGGTAAAAGTTAGCTTCCTTGGCACACTTACTTTCTAGAACCGCCTCTGTGCACTTTCAAATTCCACCATTTCAGTTGCGACACGTGGCGGTCATGCAGGTGGTAACCGAAGCGACGTCTGCACGTCCTTTACTCGCACATTTAATGCGCACGTCCTTCAACTGACGGCTGCATGATTTCCAAAGCCACGTTTCACGCTGTACCGTCAGATCTATGACGGTTACATTTCCCAAAGATCTGACGGTTGGGACTCATGCTTGCTTGTCTATATAAACCGATGGACCCTTGTCATTTCCTTCTTTCATCTGTCATTTTCACTCGAAGCAAACAAGTGTTCAAGCTTTCAAACATCCAGGACCCACTACCTTTTACGAGATTCTCAGCCTTCTTCGTCGTTCTTCTACTTATCAACAATTCAAGGTGAGACTTCTTTTTCTTCAAACTTTCTATTTTGGGCTCATCATGCTTCATCACCATTGTTGCTCCTGCAATGATACATATATTTTTATATATTTTATTTATTTATTTATTTATTTTATTTTTTATTTTTTTATATTTTAGATGTCTTCAAGTGGAACTCGCAAGGGAATGATTCCAAGCAACGAAGCTCGTGAGCATGACAAAGCCCGAGCTCATGCTATTCAGGGAAGAGAGGCTCGTGCAGCACTCGCTCGTCATCCCACATCGTTGAAGCGTCCTGAGGTGGAGGGACTTGTCAAGCAATTCTACATCCCTTTTGGTTGTCGCATACTGCTACCTGACTCCAGCAATTACGCGTGTTATCCACCCAGGGGATTCATCGCTGTCAGTACCCAACATCTTGAGCAGGGGTTGCGGTTCCCCGTTCCGCCGTTCTTGATCGAATTTCTCAACAAAGTCAAGCTCGCACCGTTTCAACTGACTCCCAACTCTTATACGCAGTTGATCTCGCTGGCCATAGCCTTCTACAGGAACGGCCTTCATGCCCCTACACCGAGGATCATCCAGGAGTTCTACTCTTTCAAGGCCCTGGCTGCGGGAGATGGAGAGAAACCGGATGGCATCTACTATCTCACAACCCGTCAGTCACAATACAAAGACCTTTTGCCCAAGGGAGAAGCAAAAGGCAAATCCAACGTCGGGCCATATAAGACGAGTTGGTTTTATATCTCGTGCCCGTCTCTTGCAGATCTCCGAAACTTCAGCTTCGTCCTGAAACCAGGTACTCATAAGAAGATTTAAGCGAGCTGATTTTGTTTTGCATCTCCATTACTTATCATTTTTCTTTGATCCTTTGCTGTGCAGAGCTGAAAATGGACGAGTCTCCTCTCAACAGCGGGGAGGAACGAGCTCTTGGCAAGCTTGCCAAATCGGCTGACGCAGGCATCAGCAGCAGATTCGACGATGCTATCCTTAGAGCTTACAAGCTTGCCCCTCCTAAGGAATCTCTTCTTCTGCGAGCTGGGGAAGATATGGGCAAGATGAGCGACAAGCCTAGGCTTCCTTCTGTTTTTGAGGTTTCAGTTCAGGATGCGTCTACTTCCCGACCTCCGCCAGCAGTCTCTTCATCATCAGAGGATGACGTTCGCTCGGATAACATTCGCTCACTTTCTCCACCTCGGAAGACTTCATCTCGAGGTGCTCCTGCTCGCACCTCGTCTAAAGCAAGATCATCTTCAGCTCGCACACCAACGAAGGCGAAATCGTCTTCAACTCGCACCCCTTCAAAGGGTGCGTCTAGAAAAAGTTCTTCTTCTGCTCCTGCTTCAGCTCGGAAAGGATCAGACCCAGTCCCTGCAGCTCCTACTGCACAGGCTGATCCATCATCTTCTCCTCATCACACCTCTACTCCAGGGGCTCCACTGCTATCCCCAGTTCGTGCTCCAACTCCTGCTCCTTCCTCTACAAAACTCCCAGCTAACAGGAGAAAACTTGTTCTCATGAAATCCCCTCCTGCACGTCCCACTGAACTCCAAGCTTCTTCGGCTCCTCCAGCAAAACGACCTGCCGAAGACTTAGCCACTCCAGTGGCACCCTCTAAACGCTCCAAACCATCTGGTCAGGACCAGGCTCCTGCAGTTGCTGCATCTGTCAAAGTGCCTGCAGTCACTGAAGCCACCGCCCCTTCAACCGCTGCTCCAAGCGAGGTGCATGCTGCTGCTGGAGCTACTACTCCCTCGACCGCTGCTCCTAGCGAGGTGCCCATCTCCAATGTTTTTACAAGTCTTCAGTCACCTCCAACTTCCAGTTCGTAACCTGGGAAAAGTGATGCTCCTTCTCATGCTGCTCCCGAGGCAACCCGGGCTGGCCCCAGCACATATGTGACTAGGCGTACCGTCGTATCGCGACGTGGTGGTGCTTTCAATGATGCACGCGATATCCCGGAGCGCGAGAGAACTCCTTCACCCACCCCATCAGACATCGAGCTGGGTCCCGGAGGGAGGTACTTAAATTCTTTCCTTGACAGCTGGGCAACAATTATGCTCAATCATGCGAATGTCTTGGAAAATAGGAGTCTTAGGGGCGAGGAACTGGATGAGTTCGTGGCTCGCCACAGTATGCTGGTAAGTTATTCTTTCTCATTTGTTGATTTCTTTACTTGACTGGACCTTAATCTGTTCATATTTTCCAGGGTGCCCTTGCTGCAATGAAGCGGAGAAGGGAGACAAGGGCTGCCAAGGATAAGATGAGGAAGCTGGAATACGACCTGGAGGCGGCCAACGATGATCTAGCTCGCTTTACCTCGGGCAGAATAGAGGGTCAGGAAGCTCAGATCGCCGAGGCCACCGCTGCAAGGCAAGCAGCTGAGGAGGCCCTGAAGAAAATGGAGAATGAGCACGCCATGCTAAAGGATGAGCTGCTCAAGGTAAAAGAGGACCTGAGGCGATCTGAGCAACAGGCTGCACTGGATGAGCAGCGGGCTTCAGCTGCAGAAGAGAAGACTGAAGTACTTCATCGCCAGGTTGATGCTGCTCTGGCTCGAGCTGAGACTGCAGAACAACAGGCCGAGGAGGCTAAGAAGCGAGCTGATGAGATGGGAGCTGCAGCAAAAAGTGCTGAGGAGGCTGCAACCAAACGAGCTGAGGAGGCTGCAACCGCAGATAACCGTGCGAAGGAGGCTGAGCATCGAACTGAGGTGCTTAGGCAACAAGTGGGGGAGGCCATTCAGCGAGCTGAGGCTGCGGAGCAGCAAGTTGAAGACATGAAGAAAGAGGCTGAGGTCGTCAACCGTCTCGCTGATAATGCCTTCGAGGAGCTAACGGCCTTCAGAGATCAAGCTGCTCAGGAACTGGAAGTGCGGGTCGCAGATGCAAGGGATGAGGCTGAGGAAAGAACAGGTCGTGATTTCCTCTATACACTGTGGATGTCCCATCCAGACATGGATTTCTCTATCTTTGGGGACATAGGGCTTGAAACTATTGAGGATTTCAAAGCAAAAGCTGCCCCATCCACCGCTGATCCAGAACCTCCGGCTGATCCAGATCCTCCTGCTGAGAACTAGCAACTTGTTTTCTTTCTTATGTATATTATTTAATTTTTCAATCTGTAATCAGTTTCAATACTTAATGAAAATTCATTTCGTTATTTCTTCTGTGTTGAATGTTTCTCAGGCCAATGTTCTTCATTTTTCCTGTGAGCTGATAATCAATGAACCCAAAACCTGATAATAATAAAAGCAACACTTAACAAAATTTTTGTAAGTATAAATAATAGGTTTTCTAGAATATTTGGCGAGCTATGCAGGGGTCGTCACCTCGCCTGCTTTTTTGGCTCATTAGGCGAGCTATGCAAGAACACTTAGTCACTTGTTTTTTAGGCTCTTTCTATTTATAGCGAGCTATGCAGGGGTCGTCACCTCGCCTGCTTTTTAGGCTCATTAGGCGAGCTATGCAAGGACACTTAGTCACTTGCTTTTTAGGCTCTTTTTATTTATAGCGAGCTATGCAAGGGTCGTCACCTCGCCTGCTTTTTAGGCTCATTAGGCGAGCTATGCAAGGACACTTAGTCACTTGCTTTTTAGGCTCTTTTTATTTATAGCGAGCTATGCAGGGGTCGTCACCTCGCCTGCTTTTTAGGCTCATTAGGCGAGCTATGCAAGGACACTTAGTCACTTGCTTTTTAGGCTCTTTTTATTTATAGCGAGCTATGCAGGGGTCGTCACCTCGCCTGCTTTTTTGGCTCATTAGCTTGTTCTAACGCTGTTGAGCTCGGAGCCCGTTAGCCTGGTGTGTTGAATCAAAAACAGGGGAAAATGGAGCTTTTATTTATAATCAATCCATATTACAGATAATGACAAACTTATTGATAATAGGGGCGGAGATGTTCGGCATTCCAAGCTCGAAGGACTTCTGCCCCATTCACATTGACTAAGCGATAAGCTCCATTTCCCAAGGCTGCTTTGACAACATACGGTCCTTCCCAGTTCGGGCCTAAGGATCCGTCACTCGGCTTGCGGGCTCCAGGTAGAATGAGGCGTAGGACTAAGTCTCCTACGTTGAATCTGCGGATGCGAGCATACTTGTTATAGTACCTCGCTATTCTCTGTTGATAGATAGCTGCCCTTAACCTGGCGGTTTCCTTGTGTTCTTCGAGCAGGTCCAGATTTGCTGCAAGTAGCTGATTATTGTCATTTGGATTGAAGGTCGCTCTTCTTTGCGAGGTGACCTCAAACTCAGCCGGGATCATAGCCTCCGATCCGTATACCATTGAAAATGGGGTCTCGCCAGTTGAGCTGCGAGCTGTGGTTCTATAGGACCACAATACTTTTTGGAGCTCGTCTACCCACGCTCCCTTCTTGGCTTCCAATTTCATCTTCAGGGTCTGCTTGATAATCTTGTTTACAGCTTCCACTTGGCCATTGGCTTGTGGGTGGTCTACTGCTGAGAAACTTTTAATAATTTTGAGGTCGTTGCAGAACCTAAGAAACTGGTCACTGGCGAACTGAGTCCCATTGTCTGTCACAATCTGCTGTGGGACCCCGAATCTGCTAATAATGTTGCTCCACACGAATTTTTCAATCTTTGTAGTGGAGATCTCAGCAAGTTCTTTCGCTTCAGCCCACTTAGTGAAATAATCTACTGCGACTACTGCGTGCTTACATCTTCCACGTGCCATTGGTAGGGGTCCGATCAGGTCCATTCCCCAGATCGCAAAGGGCCACGGGCTCACCATCTGTTGGAGGTAAGCTGGTGGAGCTCGTGGAATATGAGCAAACCTTTGACATTTGTCGCATTTCTTCACTAAGTTGAGGGCATCCTGCCTCATGGTGGGCCAGTAGAAGCCTTGGCGAAGTGCCTTCTGAGCTAGAGACAGCCCCCCAGCATGGTTCCCACAGTGGCCTTCGTGTATCTGCCTTAGCACTGTTTGACACTCATGGCCATCAATGCATCTTAATAATGGTGCTGTGAACTCCTTCTTGTATAGTGCATCATCGTAGATGCAATACCTGGCTGCTCTAGCTCGCAGACGTCGGGCTTCTAGCTTGTTATTGGGCAGCTTTCCATCCTGCAAGTATTCGAGAATAGGGCTCATCCAAGAATCAGGCTGCACGGATATGGCCATCGTCACATTCTTTTCTTCTGTGCTTGGAGCTGGTAGGAACTCAACTGGGATTGCCCCAAGGAAATCTGCATCTCGCGTGGTTGCGAGGCGAGCTAGTGCATCAGCATGCGAGTTCTGAGCTCGTGGGATCTGCTTCATCTTGTACCTCTGGAACGCACCCAGAAGCTCGTGTACTTTTTGGAGGTAGAGGGCCATTTTCGGCCCTCAGGACTGATCAGCAAAACTCCAGCTCCAGCCTTCTGCTCGCTGGATGAGCCATCAACGAAAAGCTCCCAGGCTGGACCTTCAGAAGACTCAGCTTCGTCGTCCACAGGTCCCGTAAATTCTGCAATGAAATCTGCAAGAGCCTGAGCCTTGATAGCTGTCCTCGGCTTGAATTGGATATCAAACTGCGCGAGCTCCACTGCCCATTTCAACAAACGACCTGAGGTGTCTGCTTTCTGCAAAACTTGTTTCAACGGATACTGGGTGAGGACTTCGATAGTATGAGCTTGGAAATAAGGTCGCAGCTTCCTTGATGCGATCACCAGGCAGTAAGCCAGTTTCTCCATCTGCGAATATCTGGTTTCAGCATCCTGTAATCTTTTGCTCACATAATAGACTGGAAGCTGCGTCTTTTCTTCTTCCCTCACCAGTGCGGCACTCAGAGCTTGCTGCGACACTCCCAAGTATAGAATCAGTTTTTCCCCCTCTTTGGGCTTGGAAAGAAGTGGAGTTCGTCCCATATACTCCTTCAACTGCTGGAAGGCTATTTCACACTGCTCGGTCCATTCGAAACTCTTTGCTTTCTTCAGAATGTCAAAGAAAGGGACACATTTGTCCGAAGCTTTCGATATGAACCTACTCAATGCTGCGACCTGGCCATTGAGACTCTGTACATCCTTCACCCTGGTGGGCGACCTCATGTCAATCAGTGCTCTGATCTTCTCAGGATTAGCTTCGATTCCCCTACTGTTGACCATGAAGCCCAGGAACTTCCCGGAAGCTACTCCAAATGCACATTTGAGTGGATTTAATTTCATCTGGTAGCTCCTCAGGATTTGGAACATCTCTCTCAGGTCGCCAACATGGTCACCTATCTGCTTGGACTTTACTAGCATATCGTCCACATAGACCTCCATGGTCTTTCCAATTTGCTCTTTGAACATCATGTTCACCAAGCGTTGATAGGTTGCTCCAGCATTCTTCAAACCGAAGGGCATCACCTTGTAGCAATATAGTCCCCGATCAGTCATGAACGAGGTGTGCTCTTCATCTTCAGGCTTCATTGGGATCTGGTTATATCCCGAATATGCGTCCATGAAGCTTAGGAGCTCGTGGCCAACAGTAGCATCCACGAGCTGATCTATCCTTGGCAGGGGGAAACTATCTTTGGGGCATGCTTTGTTTAGGTCGGTGAAGTCGATGCAAGTCCTCCACTTCCCGTTCTTCTTTTTCACTAGCACAGGGTTGGCGACCCAGGTCGGGTAGTAAGCTTCTCTGATGAACTTGTTAACCAGAAGCTTGTCTATCTCTTCTTTTAGTGCTAGGTATCGTTCCCCTGTCATTGCCCTTCTTTTCTGGCGAACTGGTTTGAAATGAGGATCAATGTTCAGCCTGTGAGACATCACCTTTGGGTCTATTCCCACCATGTCCTCATGATTCCATGCAAACACATCCAAGTTCGCCTTTAAGAAGTCAGCGAGCTGGATTCTCAGCTCCGGAGTTAATCCTCTTCCCAGCTTCAAACATCGCTCAGGATCTACCTCGCTAACTGGTACATCTTCTAACTCCTCTATTGGACCGGTCGCTCGGTCTGCATCTACCTCGCGAGGGTCCAGGTCGTGACTGACTCCCTTCTCAGTCATAGTTCGTGGCTCGCCCCCTGAGACCACGTTCACCTTCTTTCCTCTTACACCCATCTTTACTGCATCTTCGTAGCAACGACGAGCTAGGTGCTGTTCTCCTCGAACACATCCGACGCCATTAAGAGTTGGGAATTTCACTGTCAGAGTTCTGGTTGAAGTAACCATGTCCAACTCGTTCATAGCAGGTCTTCCGAGGACCACGTTATACGCCGATGGGCAGTCGATTATCAAGAAGTCTGTCAAGGTTGTGGCCTGACGACCCGCCTCCCCCAGAGTCAAAGGCAATTTGATCTGCCCTACCGGTACTACAGCATCTCCAGTGAATCCAAATAAAGGCTCCGGGGATGGCCTCATTTGTTCTGCTCGCAGCCCCATCTGGTCGAAACAGCTCCTATACATCACGTTCACTGAGCTGCCGGTATCGATCATGATGCGCCTAACTTCCACATTGCTGATTTTAGCTCGTATAACCAGCGCATCATTATGAGGACTGATCACTCCTCTGGCATCTTCCTCTGTAAATACGATCTCGTCCGAGGTCGGCTTCGCTCTTTTGGTAGGTCCCTCCGACCCATTGAGCTGGAATGAATGATTCACCTCCCGGACGTACCTCTCATGCGATCTGTTGGAATCACCTGCGATATGGGGGCCACCATAAATAGTAAAGATTGTTCTTACCGCAGGTTCTTGACCTTGCTCGGGAGCTCGCTAGGGCTGCTGCTGGTGTGTTGGCTGTTGTTGTTGAGGTCGTTGCTGGTGAGGTCGCTGATCAGCAGGTCTTGCCACATATTCTCCCAAGCGACCTCGCCTGATCAATTTTTCGATGGCGTTCTTCAACGCCCAACAATCCGAAGTACTGTGCCCGACCTCATTATGATAAGCACAGAACTTGTTTTGATCTCTGTGCTGAATGGGGGCTCTTATAGGATTGGGCCTCCCAAAATCTTCCTTATTCCGCTCCGCAGCGTAAATCCTGTCCGGTGATGCCGTCAGGACGCTGTATCCTTCCTGGCGACCCCAACGCTGAGGTCGCTCATACCTTGGCTCTCTTCTCGCTTTCTTGGCGATCTGATTATTTGAGCCGTTGTTCCTTCCTTCTTCGTTCCGGCCATTGTTTCTTCTCTTTGGCTGGCTGGAACTGCCCGCTTCATTCTTCTGATTCTGTTTTTTCGGACCGAAGGTTTCTTCCCACCTGATCTCTTTTGCAGCTCGCTCGTAGAACTCTCCCAGATCCTTTACTGGGGATTTGTAAATGCTCTCGTATAACTTTCCATCCTTGCGCAGCCCAGCTGAGATCGCTGTCAGAATGCTTTCATCTGATGGATGCTCGACATTCGCGACCTCGCGTCTAAATCTGGTGATGTATTCCTTCAACGACTCACCCTGACGCTGAAAAATGGTGGCAAGGTGGCAGGATGGAGCGAGCTGCCTTCTCAGTGCCCTGTATTGACCAACGAACTTCTGTTGGCATTGTTCCCAACTTCCTATGCTGCGAGCTGGGAGATTTCTGAACCACGTTCTTGGAATATCCCCCAATGTAGCGGGAATACTCGGCACTTCACCATCGGATTTCCTGTTTGCAGATCCATCTGAACGTTGAAAGCGTCTAGATGGTCATATGAGTCACTGTCCTCATTGTATTGCTGAATGCTTGGCATCTTGAACCTCGGAGGAAGAGGTTGCGTTTCAATCTCCCTTGTAAATGGGGTTCTGCCTCCGTAGAGCCCACGCTGCTCCGGAACTCCGGGTCGTGCTTCCAACTACTGGACTCTTTGGAGGAGCTCCTCTACTTGGGGGTCTCGGAGCTCGTATCTCCTCCTGTGATCATGACTTGGAGCCGGATGTTCAGGGTCATACCTTTCGTCTTCCTCGAACTTGACCCTCATGATGATGGGATCTTACCTGCTGCCCATCCACCTCGTCGATATAACGAGCTGCGGCTCGGACTCTACCTTGACCAATTTCCATCCGCCTGTTTCCCTCCTGGCTCAGTCTTACTACCAGGCTATCAGGTCGTGCGACCTCCCTTTCGTGCCGAACAGGGTGTCTTCCAGCCCTCGAACGCGCATTGGATGAGCGAGCTGAGTCTGCAGGTCGCGGGACTTCTCTTGCCAGCCTTTCAGGTCCTCGCGCTGGTTCGGGAGGCTGGGGCACTCCCTGTGGTGCCTGAACTTCCACCCTAGTTACGTTCTGAACCTGGGCCTGTACCAACATATTGACGGCTTCCGTGAGCTGTCTGACCGTATCTTCCAACGCTTCCTGCCTCTGCAGTAATGCATTCTGTCCTTCGGCCGTCGGGGCAACTGGGACCGTTTGACGGTGAGGCAGAGGAGGAATGCCTGTTGTAGCCCCGAGAACCTGTCCATGGGACGGGCCTGCGGCATGCGTGGTTGCGTCTTGCCCAAGCTGTAAGTTCTGCTGGGATTGGTTCACGTGACTTTCCGCCTGGTCGTCATCTCCAAGGAACCTGTTTGATCTAGTCTTTGCCATCTCGTCAAAAGTTAATAAACTAGGATGAAAAAGATTGCAGTCTGGGCCCTCCTTCTAGCGCCAAAATGTCGACGTTGATTTTCAGTCGACGAGCAATCAATGCCCAATACCTGCAATCAATGTGAGAAAACACGAAAACCAAGAAAAGACAAAGACAGAAACAGAGGATCGAACGAAGAACACCAAGCTTTTACGTGGTTCGGCAATAGAAAGGCCTACGTCCACGACTGTCTATCTCTCAAATTCTGCAGAGTGACAGTATATTATTCAATATTGTCTCCTGGTGTTACAATGATTTCAATCCCTATTTATAGGGAAAGAAGAGTTACAATTCTGGTTGTAGCAAATCAGGAAGAGAATCCTGAATTAATTACATTCCCTAAATAATTGGGAAAAATAAGGAAAAGAATTATAAGTTAATTATACTTCCTAATATATTCAGATAATATCAGGAAATTACTATATTTATCTCAAGATAATGATGACTTGAATTTGACTTCGAATTGATCTCCATATCTGACGAGGAAATCATGGTTTGATTGGGCAATTGCCATATTCGGAGAGAGAATCACTATTGAACTTGGTAACTGCCTTTTCTGGAAGATACTGTGCTTATCACGTGTCTGAGCGAGCTGACGCGTTATGGTGGTTTCGAGCTTGAGCTCGCTGAGAAACGAGCTACGCAGGCGGCGAGCTGCGACCTGGCTGTATTTATGGGTCTGTTGATGCCAGCTGGAAGTCTTGATGGTCTTTGAGTCAACACTGGGCCTCGTCTGATGGGCGTTGACTACGTTGACCTCATTGGGCCTTCTTATCGGGTCTTAAATGGGCATAAATTGGACTTTTACCAGCCCAATTACTGAGTCCGAAAAATACACACAACAGTTTTTAATATTTTTTTCGTAGTAAAATGAAAAACTAAAAGAATCTATGAAAAGTTTTTAAAACTTTTTAAAGTCCATTAAAATCAATAGAATTCCATAGAAGTCATTTAAATTGAAACTCTATAAAAATCTATGAAAGTTTATTGATGTCTATGAAAGTCTTTTAAAATGAATTCTATAGAAATCTACAAAAATCATTCACAATTTTGTAAATAATGAAAACATCAGATGTTTTCAGTGTTTTGAACTTTCTTTTAATTAAATGTTAAAAATCGTTTCTTGTGTTCTCAATTCTTTTTTCCCAAATCATTCATTGAATGCAATTTTTTGGTTTTGGAAAACTAAAAACACATTTTTAAATCCATATAGAACGGTCCCGTAATTACCACAAGAAATAGCTCATGTTCTAAACATAGTTAACATGGGCTTTGCCCTTGGTGTGTATATGTATAATTTTTAAAATATTGATTAATTGATTTATTGACATTGTATTTAATTTATTATTTATCATTGCAAAATAGGGAAGATAATCATATTTTTAGAGTATTAATCCAATTAAATTTAAAAATAAATTAATTAGGAAATGGGATTAATTTAAAACAATATATAAGCTCATGAATATACTTTTCAACCAAAAATTTGACTCAATTAGCACAAGTTTAGAAAGTTTATGCATTATTAAAGAATATAGCGAAATACCAATTAAGACAACATGAGTTTAAAAAGTTTATGTATTATTAACATTATTGTAAAACTCGGCAAGTAAGTTCGACTACTCGCAAAGAACTCTAAATCAGGGTTTCCATTGGTCGGAGGCGAGTCGTCACTGAGTTAGGCCGGTACTTAGTCAACTTGATCAAAGGTGAGCTCAAGTCGGACACATATAAAATTCGTATCTTGATTACAAAATCCTGCCTTTCTACATAAAACCAACATAGATCTAAAAAACAACACATACCTAGAATAAAAAACCAAGAGTAGAAGGTGAAAAAACAAAAACCCACCAAGGAAAATAGAAAAAAAATACCAAGTGTTCAATAAAATGCAATAGGTCTAGTGGTGGCACTTGATGAAGAAGATTTCAGTAGGTCGACGACCAAGTGTTAGAGAAGATAAAAAGCTTCGAATCCGACAATAGTGGAGATTTGAGCGAGAGGTCATGGAGGATGGAAGCAAGAGAGGTGCAAGTCAGCCCAAAATATAGAAAAAGAAGGTCAAGTGTTGGAGTAGTCATCACTAGTGGGCTGTTGCTATCATTAGTCTTTTGTCATCATTATTGATCTAATCATAGGTAGCGGTTTGGTTGTGGGTAGTGGTTTGATCATGAGCAACGGCGTAGGAATGTCTGAAATATGTTTGATCGGTGATTGAGTGGGGTGTGGTTTATATAGAGAGGAGAATTTGGTCATATCCACTAACATTTAAAGAAACGTTAATTTACGCCCTTAGATTTTAAATATAATAATTTTCCTCCCGCTATCTCATAATTATTAATATTTGTAAAGGGGATAATTATGCTCTCATATTAATATTGTATAGTCATATGATTGTATTTTAACTCTATGCTTTTTTTTTTTTTTTTAATTTTCCTGTATAGATTTAACCAATAGTCATTCAGTTGACCGTTGACCAGTAGTCAAGCCAAATACTCACCGAGTAGTCGAGTACTCATTACTCACTAGATCACCGATCGACTAGCAATTAACGAGTTCTGAAACATTAATTATTAAAGAATATAGAGTAACATCATCTCAACTAAATCACATAAGAAAATACAAAATACATAAGATTCAATGAACCACTTATATACAACATTAAACACTAGTTCCATGGTAATAGTTATACACAACTAAAAACAGTATAAGCCTACCCATTCTCTTCTTAGAAGGTGGTTTTGTTCTTGACTTCCTTTTCCCCTTGTGTAAAATTCAAGCCATAGTAAAAAAGAAAGAAAATTATGTTAACTAAAATATCCATACACGATTTCGGCTTGCATAAAAGAACAAGCAAGCAATGAGCGTCATTGCTATTTGACAAAAACTAAATCATACAATAATAAACAAATGAATCAGAATGCAACAACGTATGAGTAGTTGGTAGAATGTCCAAAAAAGGTTAAGCTAATAAAACAAACCATGGCCCTTAATAAAAATTATTAAAGTAATATTATATATCCAAAACTTTTACTATTTTCCCTATTATATATCCGAAACTTTGACTTATAAGACCATGACTCCATAATTCAGGAAAAAAAAAAAAAAATCATGACTTCAATTAAACGCCTATCTAAAAAAGTGCAAGCCAAACTAGTAAGAGACAAATTAAGGGATATTTATAGTTTGCCTCCAACCTTTGATCATAATTTGAAATTGATCCATGTAGTTTCATAATTAACAGTTTTCCTCTCCAAAGTTTAATTAAATGAAGAATCAAAACCCTTGCTGCTACCAATTCCATTCATTATCGTGAGGAGTAGAAGGGTAAAATAGTAAATGAAGATGATAAGTAAATATAAATTAATGAAAAATAAAATTTTAAAATTTTATTTATTTAAAAAAATTTAAAATAATTATTGATCTTTACTATTCATCTAATCAGTGGAGATCAAATTAGAAATTACTTTGATATGAAAAAATTAAAAATGAAATCTCACGATGGAGAAAAAACTAAAAAAAAAAAAAAACAAAAAAATTACAAAAAAAAAAATCTCTTTCCCTCTGTGTCTTCATCTTCATCTTCTATTTGGTGACAACGACTTCATTAGTAACATAAAATTTCCTTCATCACTCTTCTCCTCTCTAGCCGCCAGTCCTCCTCACTCTCCTCTCTCTGCTGAGACCAATAAGAAATCCATCATTTGGATTCAAGTTAAGTGATAGTTTTTGATATTTTTGATGATTTTGGTGATTTTTTTTATGATTTTCATTTGGCTTTAGTGATTTTTAATGAATTTGGTGGTGGTGGTGGTGGTGGTGGGGTGGTTTCTGGGTGTTCTAAGTGGGTGTGGTGGGTGTTTGATGTTAATGGCAATCCATATTTGTTTGATGGGTGGGTGTGGTGGGTGTTTAATGTTAGTCATCGTGTATTCGATGTTTGATGGATACATTTGATGAATGGTTGTGGATAGGTGTTAGATGTTGGTCACCGTCCATGAGTGGGTGTGACTAAAAATTCAATTGAATTTCATCATCTTCTTCATCTTCTCAAACCCAAACATCAAACCTAAAAATCTAGGTTTGATTCGAGCCTATATATATATATATATATATATATATGAATTGGGTGGTTTTAATGTTCATATTCTTCATAGATGAAGAATATAATTTTCATGAAGTTGTTGATTTTCTGGGCTCATTTAGTTCTTTTTTTTTTTTTTTTTTAATTTCTTTAACATTTGATTTATTTTTATTTTTTTATTTTTTTCAGTTTTTGTATTAAATGTGGTTACGTTGAATTGTTTTTTTTTTTTTTTTTTTTTTTTTAATAAATGAGATTGGAAAAGAATGAGAAGAAGGAGAAGGATATATTGTGTTTAAGTTTATGGGTTTAATGTGATTTGGGGTTGTGAAAGGTTGTGATTGAATTGAAGATGGTAGATTGATCAGTCGGATCATTTGTTGAGAATTAAATTTTTTTTTTTTTTTTTGAAGATTTAGTTATGAACTCAGATCTTCAAGTTGAATCAAATCAATTCAATTTGAAGATCTGGGTTCATAACCTAAACCGTCAATTGATTTTTTTTTTTTATTTTCTTTTTATGCAACAATTTTTTTTTTTTTTTTTTCCAAATTTTTGTAATTCTTTGATTATCACTATTCATCTTAAAAATAGACGGTGGAGATCTATTATCTTTATTTTTAATAAAATTTTAAAAATTAATATTTTAAACAAATATAAATATTAAATTTTATTTTTAAATTAATCTCTATTGTCCATCATTTGATGGACAATGGGGATCTCTTTTTTTAAAAAAAAATTATTTGTTATTTATTTTCAATTTCGTTTTAATTAAGTTTAAATCGGGACAAAAATGTTATTTACTACTCTGCATATATTAGTGTCAACTTTTTCACGAAAAAGTTAACTGCGAGGGAAAATAACTAATTACGAAACTGTCGAGATCATTTTCACATATGATTAAAAGTTAATTATGAATATCCCAAGTAAGCAATTCCCATCAGATTCTATTGAGGCCATTAGAAATTTTCAAGCTCATGTGCTTGTTCCACCACCAAGAATGCTTTTGTTTGGAATCTGTAAGTGCCATGACTCTATTCAACTCTAATTCTGATCATACCAAAGTGCGATCCTTGAAGCAAATACAAAAATTTATGTAAAAAATAGTGTATCCAACATAGCCAAATAAAATGTATCATAAACCATGGAAAGTTCAATCAAACTTCCTGACCAATAGACTTTATATTCAATTATCTAAATCATAAAAATATGTACGAATGACCTAATAAAAAACATCTTCCTTCCCTACTACATCATAAAAAGGCACTAAAAAGCTACCAAAACGTTTAAATTTCTTTGAATTGCAAAGAAATAATAAATAGTAAACATTGAACCAAAACCAATAAAGTAAAATAGTTATTTGCAGTGTTTTGGACAAAAAAAGAAAATAGTAATTTGCAAAATGAAATGCGTGACTATCAACGAACAAAGAAGCCCGCTCATGTGACCTTATCGTGTGTTAATTTGTTATCTCTCTATCTCTCACTTTCTCACTCCTGTGTTTCAATTCTATTTCTTGGTGTCTCTTCTTCTTTTCTTTATTTATCTTCATCTCTATATCATTGAAATTCCTTCTTTCTTTTTCCTAACCATCTTTCCATATTTCTGGTTTCCACTTACTATTTCAGTTCTGCTTCTTTACTCTCTTTCTCTCACTTATGGGTTTGATTTCTTCCTTGGCTAAAAGACAAATAGGTAGTGGTTTGCTTTCCTTTTGTTGTTCTCTCTATTCTCTTTTCCATCGAGTTACTCGTCGCTTCTCTTCTTCTACCCTCTGTCTAATTAAGACACAGAGCATAGCCTTCCCTCTCTCTCTCCCCTCCCCCTCCCCCTGCCCCTCCCTTTTTGTTTTAATATTTATCTCATATTTTTGCTGGGTGTATTTATAATCTATGTGGTGTATTTAGTGATCTATAACCTGAGCTTAGTTAGCATGTTTTGTGGGCTCCTCTAAGGGATTGGACTTCAAATTTCATGGTTTTAGTGATTGGATGTAATAATTTCATTAGAATAATGGATCAATTTGGGTTTTTTGAGAATTAAACCTAAGAGTTGTGATGTTGGCACCCCTAAAAAATTGCATTCACCTCAATAAAGGATTATAAATCTCTAATTCGTAAATAAATTTCACTTAATTCCACAATTGCCCTTGATTTATTAAGTTGATTAGAGTTGTGACAGTTTGCAGCCCTTGAAAGCGGTTTGCACATCCCATATTTTTATTAATTTTAAATTCTAATATTACTCTTAAGTATAATCACTTCTACAATCATGAATAATCTTTTTTTTTTTTTTTGGAGAACTTCATCTGGGTCTCTATATTTTTGAAAAATTTCTCATTTTTAAATACGAATCTGTTTATAGCCTTTAAGATCCCTTACTTTTAAAAAACTCATCAAATTAGTCATTCTGTCATCATTTTGATCCCTATGCTTAAAGGAGAGAACTTCATTTTGGTCCCTATGTTTCTATTGAAAATTATGACAGAATGACTAATTTGATTAGTTTTTGAAAAGTAAGGGACCGTAAAGACTATAAACGGATTCATATTTAAAAATGAGAAATTTTTCAAAAATATAGGAATCCAGATAAAGTTCTCCCTTTTTTTTTTAATGGTGAGTGATGAGAAATTAAATTTAGAAAAAATTATCCACATCTTGTATTTTAGGACAAATATGAAATTTAAATATTTGACTTTTTATAATCAAGAGAAGTGTTCAATTATTCATGTTAAGAAGTAATATGTACAATCATTAAGAATCTTATATACTCATAAATTAAAATAAAATTTGGGAACAACAAAAATTAAAAAAAAAAATGGAAAAGCAGTTCTAGAGCAATACTTACACATTTGTAAATATCATTACAAGCTTTTATAGGAATAAAAATATTGTGATGAGTCATAACAACAATAAATCTAAGAATTCACAATTAGTTTTTCAAATAGTTGAAATATTTAATGTACAGTTACCTCATTTATCATTTATTCCCAAAAAAAAAAAAAAAAGCCCAGAACTTGAAATCAATCTTATGGCATTAGTTTCTTTGGTTCAATAACGACAATTCCAAATTTATATATGGAGAGGGTCGATTGACAATTATTGATGTGAGTTAACATTCAACAAACAGCTTTAAGAAACCTAACAACCTATACAAGCCAAATAAATGGAGCACGTGTGATCTTGACACTGAGATAATGTCAGTCAAGGACACTTCGACACTCAAATTAGAATAGATAATGAGATATAATAGCAAGAAATATGACATACTACTTATGATGGTAATTATGTCATACGACAGTTAAAGATCTATAGTTTATTGTGATAGTAGAATTTAAACTGAATATTAAATATCATAGAGATCGTCTGTTTGACGTCGGCTTGTTACCTTGAAGATGTAGGGTAGTCTTCTGTTAATGTGAAGACAATTACCCTTCGTGTAGGAGAGTATAGATGGTAGTGTTAATGGAAAGCCTAGAAGTGTAGGTTCTGGAGAATTTAGGAGCCTAGAGGTATTTATGCAGAGTAATAGTATAAAAAAAGAGTTAGATCCCTTGAACTTCTAATTGCTCCCCTTTTAAGATAGGGAAGTAGACTGTTCGGGGAAATTAAGCCAGCAAGGATTAAGGGATCCATTTCCCCTTGATCCTCACTCATACATTTATTGCCAGAAGCGTAAATTGCCTAATTAAATGCATGCATTATCCACTTTTGATTGTTTGTCCTTCAATGCAATCAACCACCATTGATGGGGGTTATAAGCTGGTAGGCATTATATCCTTTCCTTCAGTTGGTTAAACGTGTCCATAATAGGACAACTGACGAATGTTACAGTAGGTCTTGAGATTTGGGCTAAACTAGCTTATTGGCTAGGTCACTTTTGGGCTAGATTGTCCTGCGGGCTCATCAGTTGGGCTATTACATGGGCCCAATTCTTTTCCATCAATTGAGCTTTTTTAAGTTTGAAATAATTGCAAAAAAAACTTGTTTGAGGAGGTGGAGTGCAACACTAACCCTTTTGGTTTTGGTAATAGAAAAAAGAACAACAATGGACAAAAATGCCCTTAATGAAATGGGAGGCATAAAGGCAGAGCAAATTTGATACCAGCTAGCAGTGCAGACTTCACAACTTCTCCCTCTCTCGACAATCACCCTCTCCACCCAGCTAGCAGTGCAGCCTTCGCAACTTCTCCCTCTCTCGGCAATCACCATCTCCACCCAACTAGCAGTGCAGCAATGTCCTCTCATCTACCAGCGTTCCATTATGTCAGTTTTGATGGTACTCCCTATCTTCTCACTTCCCACGACCAATCTCTCTTCTCACTTCGTAACCTCTCAAGCGAAGCAGTAGTGCTGCAGTCTCCACCACCGACCTTCCATTTTGTCACTTCTAATGGCTAACATCTCTTCTCACTTCCCATGGCCAACCTCTCTTTTCACTTCCCACAACCACCGTTCTTCTGTCTTCCCGTGCCTAAGAAAGGAAAGAGTATGATATTTTGAACTGACGAAGAACTGCGCTGCTCTGTTTCTCTAGGGTGGGTAGTATATTTGACTAGTTATGGTTGGTTTGGGTATGTGAATATGATGATATGAACTAAGGATGAGATATTAAAAACGTGTTCTGACTATTTTGTTCCATTTGTGTGTGGTTTTGTGGGTATGATTATAATGTAAAAGTTAGACTGACAATTGTTAGTTGTAATGTGAACATGTACTTTGAGGGTACAATTTGTAAGAGGCTGAAACAAGTTTAGAGGTGAAGTCTTAATGTTAAAACCTGGAGGTTGGGAAGGTTACAACTCGAAACATGGATGTTAAATGAAGGTTGGGAATCCATGTTAGAAATCTCAACCTGGAGGTTAGGATTCCTAACCTGGAGGTTGGGATCCCAACCTCCAGGTTGGGAATCCCAACCTCCGGGTTAAAACTCAAAATATGGATGTTAAATGAAGGTTGGCAATCCATGTTAGAAATCTCAACCTGGAGGTTGGGATTCCCAACCCAGAGGTTGAGATCACAACCTCGAGGTTGGGAATCCCAACCTCTGGGTTAAAACTGGAAATAAGGATGTTAAATGAAGGTTGGGAATCCATGTTAGAAATCTCAACCTCGAGGTTGGGATCCGAATCTGGAGGTTGGGAATCCCAATTTAACATCCATATTTCGAGTTTTAACCCGGAGGTTGGGATTCCCAACCTGGAGGTTGGGAATCCCAATCTCCGGGTTAAAACTCGAAATATGGATGTTAAATGAAGGTTGGAAATCCATGTTAGAAATCTCAACCTGGAGGTTGGGATTCCCAACCCAGAGGTTGAGATCACAACCTCGAGGTTGGGAATCCCAACCTCTGGGTTAAAACTGGAAATAAGGATGTTAAATGAAGGTTGGGAATCCATGTTAGAAATCTCAACCTCGAAGTTGGGATCCCAATCTGGAGGTTGGGAATCCCAACCTCGAGGTTGGGAAGGTTAAAACTCGAAATATGGATGTTAAATGAAGGTTGGCAATCCATGTTAGAAATCTCAACCTGGAGGTTGGGATTCCCAACCCAGAGGTTGAGATCACAACCTCGAGGTTGGGAATCCCAACCTCTGGGTTAAAACTGGAAATAAGGATGTTAAATGAAGGTTGGGAATCCATGTTAGAAATCTCAACCTCGAGGTTGGGATCCCAATCTGGAGGTTGGGAATCCCAATTTAACATCCATATTTCGAGTTTTAACCCGGAGGTTGGGAATCCCAACCTCCGGGTTAAAACTCGAAATATGGATGTTAAATGAAGGTTGGAAATCCATGTTAGAAATCTCAACCTGGAGGTTGGGATTCCCAACCCAGAGGTTGAGATCACAACCTCGAGGTTGGGAATCCCAACCTCTGGGTTAAAACTGGAAATAAGGATGTTAAATGAAGGTTGGGAATCCATGTTAGAAATCTCAACCTCGAAGTTGGGATCCCAATCTGGAGGTTGGGAATCCCAACCTCGAGGTTGGGAAGGTTAAAACTCGAAATATGGATGTTAAATGAAGGTTGGCAATCCATGTTAGAAATCTCAACCTGGAGGTTGGGATTCCCAACCCAGAGGTTGAGATCACAACCTCGAGGTTGGGAATCCCAACCTCTGGGTTAAAACTGAAAATAAGGATGTTCAATGAAGGTTGGGAATCCATGTTAGAAATCTCAACCTCGAGGTTGGGAAGGTTAAAACTCGAAACATAGATGTTAAATGAAGGTTGGAAATCCATGTTAGAAATCTCAACCTCGAGGTTGGGATCCCAACCTAGAGGTTGGGATCCCAACCTCCACGTTGGGAATCCCAACCTCCGGGTTAAAACTCGAAATATGGATGTTAAATATAGGTTGGGAATCCATGTTAGAAATCTCAACCTCGAGGTTGGGATCCCAACCTGAAAGTTGGGAATCCCAACCTCGAGGTTGGGAAGGTTAAAACTCGAAACATGGATATTAAATGAAGGTTGAGAATCCATGTTAGAAATCTCAACCTCGAGGTTGGGATTCCCAACCTAGAGGTTGGGATCCCAACCTTCACGTTGGGAATCCCAACCTCGGGGTTAAAACTCGAAATATGGATGTTAAATATAGGTTGGGAATCCATGTTAGAAATCTCAACCTCTAGGTTGGGATCCCAACCTGGAGGTTGGGAATCCCAACCTCGAGGTTGGGAAGGTTAAAACTCGAAACATGGATGGTTGAGAATTCCAACCTTGGCTATTCAATTAAAGTTAGAATTCCCTTCCCAACCTGGAGGTTGAGAATCCCAACCTCGAGGTTGGGATTCCCCATCAATCCCAACCTCGAGATTGAAAATCCTATTTTCGACAACGGACTTCCGAGCTGTGATTGAAAATACAGGTTGAGATTTTCAACTTGAAAGTTGGGATTCCCAACCTACAGGTTAAGAATCCCAACGTAATGGTTGAGAATTCCAACCTTGACTATTCAATTAAGGTTAGAATTCCCTTCGAGGTTGGGATTCTCAACCTCCAGGTTGAGAATCCCAACCTTGGATGTTCAATCAAAGTTTGGATTCCCAACCTCAAGGTTGGGATTCCTCACCAAGATCATTTGGTGGAGAAGCAAATATCATTTTATAATATCAAAATTTTCATTAATGTGATTTATAAAAATAAAATAATCATATAAACTTAGTCATAATTTAAATAATTTGGTGGAGAAATACAACAAACTACTCATCATATTATTTTTTTTTTTAAAGATAAAATCATTACCAATTCCATTTAAATATATTCAATTTCATTTAAATCTATGTTAAAAATCCAACAAACTCTAAATATAATTCTAATAAAATTTGATGTAATCCATTAAATAATCCAACAAACTCTTAAATAGAATTCTAACGAAATCTAATGGAATCTATGAAATCTATAAAATATATCAAAATCTATCATTAAAAGAAACTTCAATAAATTCAAATGAAATCTAGATTGAATATACCCCCCTTAGATTTTATTCTCCATAGACACACAACAAGTATGTTGTAAAAATCAAAAGGTACAGATATTTCGTAATTAAAAAAAGTTTAGGGGTTGGTTCGTAAATTTAGATTTTATTATAGAGGGCGCTTCCTACCCAAAAAGCGCTCTCTATACTAAAATCTAAAATTACAGAATTGCACGTCCAAGTTGCTAAATTTTCAAAAATGCCCTTATTATTTTTTTTTACAAAACTGCCCTTGAAATTATTACATGTGACCGAGCATCTAAAAAAATATTGTACTATTATGTAAAATAGGCATTGTTCAAGCCCAATTCCTAGTCTTATATGAAAAAAAGATTAAACTAAGATCAGAGTGGCATTACGTGTTAAAACTAAAAATGTAAAGATATTTCGTAATTTAAAAATTTTATTGGGTCGTTTCGTAATTTTTGATTTTATTATAGAGGGCGCTTCCTACCCAAAAAGCGCCCTCTATAATAAAATCTGAAATTACAGAATTTCACGTCCAGGTTTCTAAATTTTCAAAAACGCCCTTTTTTATTTTTTTAAATACAAGAAACATATTTGAAAAGAAAATTTTAAATACATATTATCTCAAATTATCTTGGAATTTAATTATTATATTTTAATTTATAATTTAAACATTCATTTTTCTACTTGTGTTCTTAAATATCTTAATATATAAATAGGTATGATTAATGCTACTATAATTTTAATCATATTTTAATTATGAATAAAATATTATTAATATATGCATAAAAATGTTTTAAAATTTATTAAATTATTTATTTTTAATTATTTATATTAAATTAATTAAAATTACATAACAACAAATAGTAAAAAAGTATAAATGTTAAATTACTAGTTTTTAGGTAATTTTAACTTCAAAAAATAAACAACTTTATAATATATCCAAAAATAAGGGAAAAAAAAAAAAACATGTTCAAATTTCATATTCAGTCACTATTTAGTCTTTAATAAATTTCAATACTATTCAGTTTTTAGACAAAAATAAATAAATAAAGAGACCCTTTAAGAGGTTTTTTTTTTTTTTTTTTTTCCACTTATAACTTAATTTTTTTGAATTTTTTTTATTTTTTGTCTTTATTTATTTTTTTAAATGATCAAATCATTTAAAACTATCCAAAAACATTAGAGTTTTTTACTTTTAACTTAATTATAAATCATTTAATGATATTAAAAATATTATATTCCAGATCCATCCTCCCCAAAATAATACATTTTTAGTTTTATCCTAATTTTATATTATAAATAATTTTTTTCCCTAATACTTACATGACATAATTATTATTTTTTTTTGCCCAAAAAAAAAAAAACCTCCCTCATCCCAGATTTTTTAAAATTAGACTACTATATTTTAATTTACAATTTAAATATTTATTTTTTTAATTATTTTTTAAATATAATTTAACTCAAAGATAATTTCATTATTTTTATATAAATGTATAGATATGATTAACTCTATTATACTTTTTAATCATATTTCAATTGTAAATAAATATTATAAATAATTATTTATGTTTTTTTGTTTGTATTATATTAAATAAAATTTCTTAACTAATAATAAATATAATATAAATGTCAAATTATTAAATTTCAAACAATTTTAATTTTAAAAACCAAACAATTTTACAGTACATTCAAATGTGGGAACTAAAAATATATATATATCACATTCAAATTTCATATTTCAACTATTATTTAGATTTCTATATGTTTCAACACTATTCAGTTTTCAGATAAAAAAACAAATCATGCTGAAATCGAGGAGTCCTATGACTTGAGTAATTGCTACTATGCTATTACCAAGACAACTGCATCAGCTACATAAAAACTCCATCTTGTATTTTAAATGTTATTGGAACCGTGGGCGAGTTTAGCTGCCAAACTTCATTGTACCTCACTGCAACATATTTTTCAAATGCTGCAAACTTGCCCATCTTCACCAAAATTTCAATGAACAATATAGAAATTTACATTATGTACATGATTAATTTAAAATATCTCCATACACTAAAGACCTAACAGTAACATGTATCTATCATGTATTGTGATAGGACAACTGCAGCTCCTTATTCCTTGCAACTATAGTCCATTATAGGAGAAATTCACGCATTCGAACTGGCCTTTTTACAGCATCTGTAAAACCCTACATAGAAAATAAAATATAATAAACCAAATAAAACAAAAACAATAAACACTTTAAATATTCAACAGAACCATTAATTTCAATATAGGAAGGAGACCAAAAGTTCTTGATAAATATGGTCACACGGGCTGTAAAGCAGAATACCCACTAATACTGATCATATGCAGAATAATTATTACAACAAGTGTCACAGAGAAGATGGTGTTCAAAATCATCTTTTTTATTTAAGTTATATATATAGTAGTAGTAGTAAAAACAACAATAAAAATGATATTATTCCACAATAAAAATGATATTATTCCACAATTGTATTACTGTAGAGAAAAACTTGACAATATAGTAATAAGTGCTCATATAATTACATTGGCTCTCTAAGATAATTCAGTGCAATATACAGCTTTGCAGAACAAAATTTATTTGGCATCTCTATATATTTTCACATCATTGTATTTGTTTGTTACAAACTCAAGGTAAATGGATAAAGTAAGTTTCAGCACCATCTTAAAACTCCCAGATGAGTCATTTCATGCTATAGAGTATGTCAAAAAAAATTAAGAATACTGAACTAATTGACTCATTTCATCAAACTATTTATTTATTAAAAATTTCAAGTACAGTTTTTTTACCAAGATAACCGCATTTTGAGATGGTGCATAATCAAAGTAACTAAGAGCCTTTATCCTTTAAGTTAAAAATTCATGCATAATCAGTCAATCCTCTACTTTAAAAGTCAGTAAATATGAGCCTAATTATTCGGTAAATTTCATTTCTAAGACACAAGTAGATATATAGTGCATAGTAACATACCTCATTAAATTTAAATAACAAAGGACGTGAATCTCTTTCCACTGTTGTTGGCTTCTGTATTGCCGTATCAGTATTCTGAGGGCCTTTCCCACTCAATTTCCTAAATCTGATTTATAGATAAACAAGACATTAGAGGATGTAAAAAGAGTGAACTGCAGATATTATAATAACAATTTGCTTAGCATGTTAACCCTCCATAGATGATTTCCAACCCTAAAATCAATAAGACTTTTTTCATTCGACAAGTGTTTAACGTAAGGTTTAAAGTATCCCAATAGAATCATGAGTGAACAGAATCTCTGCTCCAATTTAGAGACAAGTATTTAGTTACAACTCAACCCAAAAACGTAAGCTATACGAAAAATCTTGAACTATGGCATTTAATTTTAAAACGCCGTCTCATATGCAAAATTAATGAGTTTATTACATGGACCACGATCAAATAAAAGCTTAAATTATAAATGTGAAACAAATCCAGATAAAATTTGGGGAGAATCGAACCAAGCCTTCAAGTGAAAAGGGCTCCAATACAATGCTAATTTACCAACCAACCCAAAAGCATAAAACCAAAATAATATTATCAAGCTCTAAATGTAAGTATTGGGATCACAAGGAATGATCACAGTCCAAATCATACTCAGATTCACTGTAGTATTCAAATTCCTTTATTTACTGAGTGCAAACCCTGAATAACGCTAGTAGATGCATCACATTTCATTATCTCATCAATTGTAATGGAGAAATGGAAAATGATAGAACATAGATATCCAGCATAGACTAAGGGACTATGTTATATCAAAGCATGAATTGACAGTAGTTCTGCATTTCTATTAATTAATATTTTGTAAACAAAGGATTCGTAAAAGAAAAATGAAAAAGTAGACAGAACATATGCAATGCGTGCAAGAAAATACCGATCAAAGAAATTGGCAGAACCATTGGAAGCCTTCTTATTTCCAAGAAAATTGAATTTTATACTAGCTGAGGCACTTCCACTAGAATCCAAGTTTGGTAATCTTGTATGGGCACTACGATTACATTTCCGTGGATTAAATACATTCTTTGGATCTCCTGTCACATCAGCAGCACATGCAGTTGCATTACTGATTTTTGTAGACCCTGGTCTTCCACTTTCTTCCCTCATTATGTCCTGTTTTTCTATCTATCCATCTGCCAAATGGAAAGCTTTTCCACTATTTACTTGCACAATTCTGCGCTTTTCTACCTGAAATATAGAATTGATTGATGTAAAAGCTCCAATCTGAGAATAGCTAACACAGCAGCAACCATAAGTGTTGCAAATTTTCATACGAAGACACTGAAATCCTCTAAATTTTTGAAACAGCAAAAGAGAATCATATTATTCATATACTCGCAAAACAGAAAGAAGAAAGGAAAAGATCGATAGTCAGGTCAAGCCTGCAAACCAAATTTTTGTATCTTCAACATCTACAAGTCCATTCAAAGCAACATAAATCGCGATAAGATACTTTCAGGCCTTCATTCATACTTCAACATAGGAATACTGACAATTGTTTTGGAAAGTCATTTTTCATAAGTAAAACATGCATTGCTCTCTTAGCTAATTTGATACAAAGTCATACCACCATAAATACAACATACACAAAAAACTTATTTATATCACGATCCACTTTTATTAGCACACAGAAGCATGCCAATCACAACTTTATTAGTTTCCTCCTCCTAGAATGAAATGACTGCTCCTACATGCAAAATTTCACAATAAGTCACAATATTGAATGCTACCACTTGAATGCTTTGTAATGACAAATTTCACAATAAAGAATCATGGTACACCCAGAATCTCCTCCTTCCGAGATTTCAAATTTCAACAGACTTCTAAACCCAGATATCCAGGTACCAATAACATCCACACAAACTATAATTACTCCTTACATTAGAATTCTAGTCCTTTTCACTTTGTTGCAGGAGACTACGGGTAACAGCAAGTGAAAATCCCAATACAGTGTGGCAACAATTACAGCACATATGCACATCATTTCATCATGAAGTTAGAAAAACAATTTCGACACTCATCTTCCTCAACATTTCAAAAATCCATCACTATCCTATCTGCAAACATGAGAAAGGGCTGACATCAACAGAAAATCATGGCAGCGCAACTTATACCATTGAGACAAAACTACAAAAATAAAAATTATCCTTACTATCAAAATAAAGCTACTATTAATGACTTAAAAGTTTCAGTAAAACACAATATGTCCAGTTGTGTTGTCTACGAATCTAGTAGATTGATGACAGAATTTCTTATGTAACTCTCTGATACAAAAATAACGAAGTCATAAGAAGCTATAATCTCTTCCAAAGCAGTGTAAAAGCACAGAATAGATCTGATTCTCCAAGGCCACCAAATGACAACTATTTTCCACAAAATACATAGACTAGAGCACTCTCAACATCACCACCCACTTTAAACTTCCCAGCTTGCATTGTTCAATCTCCAACTATGATGGCACTACATATAACAATATTTATAGAACCGTTAGTATACTAGTCAAATGTTCCGTGCCTCAAGGTTGGAATAAACCTGAGTTCACCAAGGCACAGTCTCCCTTGAGTTCAGCACCTTATAATGTTCCCAAGTTTGATGCGGTTCACGCATTTGTTGAGGCTTATTTGCTAATTACTATGGGTAACATTTTCATTAGAAAATTATAGCTTTAAAGCAATTTTTATCACTGAACATTTTTGTTAATCACCTGAAATCTAACAATTTTATGCATTAAGGATACTGCATGTAATGTCTGGTAGGTGCCCAGCATGCAAGCCACGAAGCATCAAAAAACTGCAGCATGGGCTTCCCCGCCAACTATATAACATCAACATATTGGGACGGCTGACAGAAAGAAAGTATGTCCATGCTTCTCAAAACTTCAAACTTAAGTTCAAAAATCATTATCATGTTGCTTCATTGCACTTTTATAAGGTATTTGATGACAATAGTAATTATATTTTTGCTAAGCTTTCTCAAATACAGTAGATGATTTTACTGCATTAATTATTTTAGATCATTTACAACATAGACAATGTTTTCTACGTTCCATACCTCACCTAGATAAATTTTATCTAGGTTAAGCCTTTCAAACTGTACCCAGTATAAAGAGAGCTCTTTCCAACTAATGGTTCTACAAAAATTGCAGGGCACTAACCATTACATCAAATTTGATCACAAAACTATTGAGAGTCCAAAACAAAATCATACCCAATTGCTCAAATCTTATCAGAAACAAAAACGTAATAGAGACTTACTGGTTAAGATGGGCATCATTGAGAGACAGAGGTTATCAATCTACAAGCTGCAAAGAAACCTGCAAATTGAGAGTTCCTGTTAAAGAGAAGTCAGAGTTAACAGAAAACAAGTAAACATAGTCAAACAAACTAGAGTGAGAGAGACGCAGTCGAGCAGATCAGAGTTTACACGACAATGATGGAGAGAGAGGCGTGCAGTTGAGCAGATCAGACTGTGATACATAACGGCGATGGAGAGAGAGATGCAGTCGAGTAAACCAAATGGTGATACATGTTGATGATGGAGAAAATAAGGTGTAAATGAGAGAAGAAAAGGGGGTTGTAAGGGAGAAGAAAAGGGTGAAGTGAAAAGAGAAGAAAGGGTGATGTTAGGGTTTGTGAGAGACAGACAATGAAAAAAAAAGGGTACCTGTTCTTTGCCGGAGTTGAGAGTCGAGCAGACCAGACAATCGAACGGTGGGTGGGTCGAGTTAGCCTAGTCGATCATGCGTGTAGGTCGGCTCGGCGAGATGCGGTTGTCATGAGGTCGAAGAATGTGAGAATTGAGATAGAGAATGAAATGTAAATTGATAGTGATCGATAGACAAAATGGGGTGAGGTAAGGGCAATTTCGTCCAAAAAGAGACAGTGTGCAATGCTCTAAAGAAAAAAGGTCAATTCTGAAATAGGTCATCTCAAAAGGGTTATTTTTCAACAAAACCCTTTAAGTTTTTCCATTACAATTGATAGCATTCTGCTAAAAGACTTAAAAAAGAGCTGCAACAATAGTAGAGAAGCTTATAGAAAAATTTAACCAGTAAAGCACAAACGCTGCAACAACAAACAAGAAGAGAAATTATAGTGATTCATCTATTCTGACACTCCTAAGATCTGGAAAAATTTCAAAAAATATATATCTATATATATATATATATATAAAAATTGGAAGTTCTAAGTATCATGATGGCATGTGAATGGCCATCATCAATCTTTGTTTCGTTACTACTACTCTATTAAATCTCCCATACCTATAAACTGGAAGTATCAATGCCTTTTGCTTTAGCTTTTGGATGATAATAGCATTTATTATGAATGGATTATTCCCTTTTCCAAATAGGAAAAAAAAAATTACAATTCAAGGGCATGCTTGGTAATATCTAGATGTAGATACAAAGTATAAATTATGAATATTATTTTACCGTGTGACTAATTGAAGGAGAATAAATACAGTTTTTGAGGACTAAATGCACCCAATATAAGAAACTAAGTTTAATGGTCCCATTAAATTCGGTTGGTTAAAATTTAACAAAAATTTTAATTAATTAATAGCTTTTAAAAATAATTTAATTTATAAATAAAAATTACAAAAATAATTAATAAAAATAATTACAATAACCCTGGTTAAATTTGAAATAATTAAATTTAATTAAATTTAAATTTAATTAAAAAATCAAAATTTAATTTAACAAAAAAATTAAAATTTAATTAATTAATTTTGAATTCAATTTTTATTAATATTAATTTTATTTATTTAATTAATTTAATTTTAATCTAATTACACTAATTTAATTATTTTTATTTTGATAGTTAAAAAATTTTCTAATTAATTCAAAATTTTAATAAATTTTAAGTTAATTAAAATTTAAAATTTAAAATTTTAATTATTTCTATGTTAATTTGCTAATTAATAAAATTAAATTAATTAATTATTTAATTTTTTACTAATTAATTAATTTTTTAAAATTTCTTTTAATTACTTAGAAAATTTGTCAATTAATTAATTAGAAAATTTTGGTCAATTAATTTTTAATAATTTTACTTAGTTAATTAAATAATTTTGAAATTAATTAAATTATTCTAATTAATTAAATTAACTTAATTAATTGTATTTTTAATTTTTATTAATTAATTAAATTTATTTTCAAGTAATTAAATGTTTTGTTAAATATTAATTTAATTTAATTTTTTCAATTAATTTTAGTTTCATTAATTAATTTATATTAATTTAATTTATTCAATTTAAGTATTTTCAATTTACTTAATTTAATTTAATTATTTTTATTTTCATTATTTAATTTAATGTAATTTAATTAATTTGTTAATTTAATATTAATTAATGTTATATGTATTTTTCGGACTCATTGAATGAGCTGGTAAAAGTCCAATTTGGGCTCATTTAAGATCCGATAAGAAAGCCTGATAATGTCAACTTAGTCAAAGCCCATCAGATAAGGCCCAGTATTGACTCTAAGCTCAGCAAGCTCTTCAGCTCGCTCAAAGAGATTCTCCAGCTGGCATCAACAGACCCATAAGCATAGCCAGGTCGCAGCTCGCTTCATGCACAGCTCGTCTCTTAGCGAGCTCGAGCTCGAGACCGCCATAGAAAGCAGCTCATCCAAGAGCGTAACAAATGCAGTATCTTCCAGAAACAGGCAGTTACCAAGTTCAACCATGATTCTCTCTCCGAATATGATAATTACCCAGTTAAACCGAGATTTCCTCATCAGATATGAAGATCTATTCAAATTCAAATTCAAATCAATCTTATCTCAAGATAATTACAGTAATTTCCTAATATTATCCAAACATATTAGAAAATATAATTAATGTATAATTCTTTTCCTTATTTTTCTCAATTATTTATAGAATGTAATTAATTCAGGATTCTTTTCCTGATTTGCTGTAACTAGAATTGTAACACTTCTTTCCCTATAAATAGGGATTAAAATCATTGTAACATGAGGAGAGAAAATATTGAATAATATACTGTCACTTTGCAGAATTTAAGAGATAGACAGTCGTGGACGTAGGCCTATTATTGCTGAACCACGTAAAAACTTTGTGTTTCTTGTTTGATTCTTGATCTTTGTCTATATTCTTTCTTGGTTTTTGTGCTTTCTCACATTGATTGCAGGTATTGGGCATTGATTACTCGTCGACAGAAATCTAACGTCGACATTTTTGGCGCTAGAGGAAGGGCCCAAACTGCAGTCTTAATTATCTCGATTTCTTGATTCCTAACGATATGGCAAAGACTAGATCAAACAGGTTCCTTGGAGATGATGACCAGGCGGAGAGTCACATGAACCAATCTCAGCAGAACTTACAGCCTGTGCAGGACGCAACCACGCATGCAGCAGGCCCATCCCATGGACAGGCACTCGGCGCTGCGACAGGCATCCCTCCTCTGCCTCACCGTCAAACGGTTCCAATTGCCCAGGTGGTCGAAGGGCAGAATACGTTGTTACAGAGGCAAGAAGCATTGGAGGATACGGTTAGACAGCTCACGGAAGCCGTCAACATGTTGGTGCAGGCTCAGGTTCAAAACGACTAGGGTGGAAGTTCAGGCACCACGGGGAGTGCCCCAGCCGCATGAACCAGCGCAAGGACTTGAAAGGCTGGTAAGGGAAGTCCCGCGACTTGCAAACTCGGCTCGCTCCTCCAATGCGCGTTCAAGGGTTGAAAGACATCTTGTTCAACACGAAAGAGAGGTCGTACGCCCCGCTAGCCTGGTGGTAAGGCTGAGCCAGGATGGAAACCGACGGGTAGAGGTTGGCCAAGGTAGAGTCCGAGCTGCAGCTCGGTATGTCGATGAGGTGGATGGACAGCAAGTAAGATCCCATCATCATGAGGGTCAGTTCGAGGAGGACGAAAGGTATGACCCTGAACATCCGGCTCCAAGTCACGGTCACAGGAGGAGATACGAGCTCCGAGATCCCCAAGTAGAGGAGCTCCTCCAAAGGGTCCAGCAGTTGGAAGCGCGACCTGGAGTTCCGGAGCAACGTGGGCTCTACGGAGATAGGACTCCATTTACAAGGGAGATTGAGACACAGCCTCTCCCTCCGAGATTTAAGATGCCGAGCATCCAGCAGTACAACGGGGACAGTGACCCCTATGACCATCTCGACGCTTTCAACATTCAGATGGATCTGCAAACAGGCAATCCTATGGTGAAGTGTCGAGTATTCCCAGCTACTTTGGGAGACATTCCAAGGACGTGGTTCAGGAATCTCCCAGTTCGCAGCATAGGCAGTTGGGAAGAATGCCAACAGAAGTTCGTTGGTCAATACAGAGCACTGAGAAGGCAGCTCGCTCCATCCTGCCACCTAGCCACCATCTTTCAGCGTCAGGGTGAGTCGTTGAAGGAATATATCACCAGGTTTAGATGTGAGGTCGCGAATGTCGAGCATCCATCAGATGAAAGCATACTGACGGCGATCTCAGCTGGGCTGCGCAAGGATGGAAAGTTATACGAGAGTATTTACAAGTCCCCAGTGAAGGATCTGAGAGAATTCTATGAGCGAGCTACGAAAGAGATTAGGTGGGAAGAGACCTTCGGCCCGAAAAAGCAGAATCAGAAGAATGAAGCGGGCAGTTCCAGCCAGCCAAAAAGGAGAAACAATGGCAGGAATGAAGAAGGAAGAAATAATGGCTCGAGTAACCAGATCGCCAAAAGAGCGAGGAGAGAGCCAAGGTATGAGCGACCTCAACGTCAAGGTCGCCAGGAAGGATATAGCGTCCTGACGGCATCACCGGACAGGATTTACGCTGCGGAAAGGAATAAGGAGGATTTTGGGAGGCCCAATCCTATAAGGGCTCCCGTTCATCAAAGAGATCAGAATAAGTTCTGTGCCTATCATAATAAGGTAGGGCATAGTACTTTGGATTGTTGGTCGTTGAAGAACGCAATTGAGAAGTTGATCAGGCGAGGTCGCTTGAGAGAATATGTGGCAAGACCTGATGACCAGCGACCTCATCAGCAACGACCTCACCAGCAACAGCCAGCACAGCAGCAGCCCCTACAGGCTCTTGAACCAGAGCATGAACCTGCGGTAAGAACCATTTTTACCATTCATGGTGGCCCCCATATCACAGGTGACTCCAACAGATCGCATGAGAGATACGTCCGAGAGGCGAATCATTCGTTTCAGCTTAATGGGTCAGAAGGACCTACAAAAAGGGCAAAGCCGACCTCGGACGAGATTGTGTTTACAGATGAAGATGCTAGAGGAGTGATCTGGCCTCATAACGATGCGCTGGTTATACGAGCTAAAATCAGCAATGTGGAAGTTAGGCGCATCATGATTGATACTGGAAGCTCGGTGAACGTAATGTATAGGAGCTGTTTTGATCAGATGGGGCTGCGAGCAGAACAAATGAGACCATCCCTGGAGCCTTTATTTGGATTCACTGGAGATGCTGTAGTACCAGTGGGGCAGATTAAATTGCCATTGACTCTCGGGGAGGTAGGTCGTCAGGCAACAACCCTGACAGACTTCTTGATAATTGACTGCCTATCGACGTATAATGTGGTCCTCGGGAGACCTGCTATGAATAAGTTGGACGTGGTTACTTCAACCAGAACTCTGACAGTAAAGTTCCTAACTCCTAATGGCATTGGATGTGTTCGAGGAGAGCAGCACTTAGCCCGGCGTTGTTATGAAGATGCTGTGAAGATGGGTGTAAAGGGAAAGAAAGTGAACGTGGTCTCGGGGGGCGAGCCACGAGCTATGACTGAGAAAGGAGTCAGTCACGACCTGGATCCTCGCGAGGTAGATGCAGACCGAGCTACAGGGCCAGTTGAAGAATTGGAGGATGTCAAGTCAGCGAGGCAGATCCAGAAAGATGTTTGAAGCTGGGGAGAAGGTTAGCTCCGGAACTGAGAACCCAGCTCGCTGACTTCCTAAAAGCGAACTTGGATGTGTTTGCATGGAATCATGAGGACATGGTGGGAATAGATCCAAAGGTGATGTCTCACAGGCTGAACATTGATCCTCATTTCAAGCCAGTTCGTCAAAAGAGAAGAGCAATGACAGGGGAACGATACTTAGCACTAAAGGAAGAGGTAGACAAGCTGTTGGTTAACAAATTCATCAGGGAAGCTTACTACCCGACCTGGGTCGCCAATCCTGTACTAGTGAAAAAGAAGAACGGAAAGTGGAGAACTTGCATCGACTTCACTGACCTGAACAAGACGTGCCCTAAGGACAGTTTTCCCCTGCCAAGGATAGATCAGCTCGTGGACGCTACTGCTGGCCACGAGCTCTTGAGCTTCATGGACGCATATTCGGGATATAATCAGATCCCAATGAAACCTGAGGATGAAGAGCACACCTCGTTCATGACTGATCAGGGATTGTATTGCTACAAGGTGATGCCCTTTGGATTAAAGAATGCTGGAGCGACCTACCAACGCTTGGTGAACATGATGTTCGAGGAGCAAATCGGAAAGACCATGGAAGTCTATGTTGACAATATGCTAGTGAAATCCAAGCAGATAGGTGACCATGTTCGCGACCTGAGAGAGATGTTCCAGATTCTGAGAAGCTACCAAATGAAGTTAAATCCGCTCAAATGTGCGTTCGGAGTAGCTTCTGGGAAGTTTCTGGGCTTCATGGTCAATAGTAGGGGGATCGAAGCAAACTCTGAGAAGATCAGAGCACTGATTGACATGAGATCGCCGACCAGGGTGAAGGATGTGCAGAGCCTCAATGGCCAGGTCGCAGCACTGAGCAGATTCATCTCGAAAGCTACAGATAAGTGCATCCCTTTCTTTGATATTTTGAAGAAGGCCAAAAGCTTCGAGTGGACAGAGTAGTGTGAAACCGCCTTCCAGCAATTGAAGGAATACATGGGGCGAGCTCCGCTCCTCTCTAAGCCCAAATAAGGAGAAATCTTATTCTGTACTTAGGGGTGTCTCAGCAAGCTCTAAGTGTCGCATTGGTGAGGGAAGAAGAAAAGACACAGCTTCCAGTTTATTATGTAAGTAAAAGATTGCAAGATGCTGAAACCAAATACTCACAAATGGAGAAGCTAGCTTATTGTCTGGTGATTGCATCAAGGAAGCTGCGACCTTACTTTCAGGCTCATACAATTGAAGTTATCACCCAATATCCGTTGAAGCAAGTCTTGCAGAAAGCGGACACCTCAGGTCATTTTTTGAAATGGGCAGTGGAGCTTGCACAGTTTGATATCTAGTTCAAGCCGAGGATGGCTATCAAAGCTCAGGCTTTGACAGATTTCATCGCAGAATTTACAGGACCTGTGGATGATGAAGCTGAATCTTCTGAAGGTCCAGCCTGGGAACTTTATGTTGATGGATCATCCAGCAAACAGAGGGCTGGAGCTGGAATTTTACTAATCAGTCCTGAAGGTCACAAAATCCTCTGTGCTCTAAGGTTTGGGTTCCAGGTGACAAACAATGAGGTTGAGTACGAAGTCCTGCTCGCGGGTCTGCGTTTGGCTAAAGAGATGCGAGTTGAACGCTTGAAAATCTTCAGTGACTCACAGCTCGTTGTCGGCCACGTATTAGGGGAATATCAAGCAAGGGGACCAAAAATGGCCCTCTACCTCCAGAAAGTTCACGAGCTGCTAGGTGCATTTTAGAAGTGCGAAATGAAGCAGATTCCACGAGCTCAGAACGCACATGCAGATGCCTTAGCTCATTTGGCGACCACCCGAGACGCAGACTTTCTAGGGGCCATCCCAGTTGAATTCCTACCAGCTCCAAGTACAGAGGAAAAGAATGTGACGATGGCCATAGCTGTGCAGCCTGATTCCTGGATGAGCTCTATTCTCAGTTATTTGCAGGATGGAAAGTTGCCAAGTAACAAGCTGGAAGCCCGGCGTCTACGAGCTAGAGCAGCCAAGTATTGCATCTACGATGATGCCTTGTACAAGAAAGGATTCTCAGCTCTACTGTTAAGATGCATCGATGACCCTGAGTGTGAAACAGTACTAAGATAGATACATGAAGGCCATTGCGGGAACCATGCTGGGGGGCTGTCTCTAGCTCAGAAGGCACTTCGTCAAGGCTTCTACTGGCCCACCATGAGGCAAGACGCCATTAACTTAGTGAAGAAATGCGACAAGTGTCAGAGGTTCGCCCAAGTTCCACGAGCTCCACCAGCTTACCTCCAACAGATGGTGAGCCCATGGCCCTTTGCGATTTGGGGGATAGACCTGATCGGACCCCTACCAATGGCTCGTGGAAGATGCAAACATGCAGTGGTCGCTGTGGATTATTTCACCAAGTGGGCTGAGGCAAAAGAATTAATTGAAATCTCCATAACAAATATTGAGAAATTTGTGTGGAGCAACATTATTTGCAGATTCGGGGTCCCACAGCAGATTGTGACAGACAATGGGACTCAGTTCGCTAGTGACCAGTTTCTCAGATTCTGCAACGACCTCAAGATCGTTAAAAGCTTCTCAGCAGTGGACCATCCACAAGCCAATGGCCAAGTTGAAGCAGTGAACAAGATCATCAAGCAGACCCTGAAGATGAAACTGGAAGCAAAGAAAGGAGCATGGGTAGATGAGCTTCAAAAAGTATTGTGGTCTTACAGAACCACAGCTCGCAGCTCCACTGGCGAGACCCCGTTCTCGATGGTGTATGGGTCTGAGGCTATGATCCCGGCTGAGTTTGAAGTCACCTCGCAAAGAAGAGCAACCTTCAATCCAAACGACAATAATCAGCTACTTGCAACAAACTTGGACCTGCTTGAAGAGCACAGGGAAACGGTCAGGTTGAGAGTAGCCGTCTATCAGCAAAGAATAGCGAGGTACTACAACAAGTATGCTCGGATTCGCAAATTCAATGTTGGAGACTTAGTTTTGCGTGTCATCCTGCCTGGAGCCCGCAAGCCAAGTGATGGATCCTTAGGCCCGAACTGGGAAGGACCATATGTTATCAGAGCAAGCTTGGGGAATGGGGCTTATCATTTAGCTAGTGAAAGTGGAGCTGAAGTCCCTCGAGCATGGAATGCCGAACATCTGCGTCCTTATTATCAGTGAACTTCTTGTAATATATAAAAATCATTCTAGTTAATGAAAGCTCCATTTTCCCAACTTGTGACTCAACTAAGTTCACTAAGGCTAACGGGCTCTGAGCTTAAATAGCTCGCCAAAAGAGCCTAAAAAGCAGGCGAGGTGACGACCCCTGCATAGCTAGCTACAAATCAAAAGAGCCTCAAAAGCGGATGACTAAGTGTCACTGCATAGCTCGCCAAAAGAGCCTAAAAAGCAGATGACTAAGTGTCTCTGCATAGCTCGCCGTATGAGCCTAAAAAGCAGTTAAGGTGACGATCTACTGCATAGCTCGCTGAAAACAAAGAGCCTAAAAAGTAAGGTTTTGTCATTCCATAGCTCGCTAAAACGAAAAAGATAAAGGAAAACAAGTTCATTAGGTCTTGCATGATTAAACAGTTCGTCAGCAGTTTCCATTTAAAGGACAAGGTTTCAATCTATGCCAACAGATTACTTATTAAAGAGCCAAATAATTACTTAAGTTATGAATTGTTATATTTGGTTAAGTACGAGTTTATGTCATGCTGATTAGCTCGCATAAATAAAAGTTTAAAACATCGCATACATAATCAATACAGAAAATGCGAGGAAATGAAAGAATGAATTTTACTAAAAGTAAAGTTTGTTACAAATTAAAAATAAAAACAAACATAAGAGAAAAATGCTAGATCTAAACAGGGAGATCTGTGCACTGAGTCGGACTATCATGAGGAGAGACGAGCTAGTCAGTGGGCTCAGATTGAGAGGTCGTATCAGGAGCTTTTGCTTTAAAATCCTCAACGGTTTCAAACCCTATGTCCCCAAAGATAGAAAAATCCATTTTTGGATGGGACATCCACAATGTGTAGAGGAAGTCGCGGCCTGTTCTTTCCTCAACCTCGTCCCTTGCATCTGCAACCCGCACTTCCAATTCTTGAGCTGCTTGCTCTCTGAAGACCGTTAGCTCTTCGAAGGCATTATCAGCGTGACGGTTGACGACCTCAGCCTCTTTCTTCATGTCTTCAACTCGCTGCTCCGCAACCTTAGCTCGCTGAATTGCCTCCCTTACCTGTTGCCTGAGCACCTCAGCTCGTTTAGTTGCAGCCTCCTCAGCACTTTTAGCTGCAACTCTCATTTCGTCAGCTCGCTTTTTAGCCTCCTCGGCCTGTTTCTCAGCAGCTTTAGCTCGTGCCAAAGCAGCATCAACTTGGCGATGAAGCACTTCAGTCTTCTCTTCTGCAGTTGAAGCCCGCTGTTCGTCCAGTGCAGCCCGTTGCTCAGACTGCCTCAGATCTTCTTTCGCCTTAAGCAGCTCATCCTGTAGCATGGCATGCTCATTTTCCATTTTCTTCAGAGCTTCCTCAACTGCCTGCCTCGCAGCATTGGCCTCAGCAATTTGTGCTTCCTGACCCTGCACTCTACCTTCAGTCAAACGCGCAGCTAGATCTTTGGCCTCTTCCAGCTCGTCTTCCAGTTTCCTTATTGCATCGTTTGTAGCCCTTGTCTGCCTTCTCCGCTTCATCGCACCAAGAGCACCTTGAAAACGTTACGAGTTAGCATTTAATAAAGTAAAGAGGTCGACAGATAAGGGAAAATGACTTACTAGCATGGAATGGCGAGCTACGAATTCGTCCAGATCCTCGCCTCTAAGATACTTGTTTTCCAAGACATTTGCGTGGGTAAGCATGATCGTTTCCCAGTTGTCAAGGAAAGAGGTCAAATATCTTCCCCCAGACCCAATCTCAACGGCTGGTCTCGTTGGCGAAAGGGTTCTTTCAGCTTCTGGAACATCGCGTTCACCATCCCAGGTAGCAGTAGGCCGCACATAAATCATGCGCTTAGTTACTCCTTTACGGGGGCCAGCTCGGGTTTCCTGCGAAGCAACCTTAGGAGGAGCGTCACCTTTTTCAGGCTGCGAACTGGAAGTCGAAAACGATTGAAGATTTACAAAAACATTTGAAAGTGGCACTTCGCTGGGAGCAGCGGTTGAAGGAGCAGTGGCCTCAACAGCAGTAGGCACTTCGCTGAAAGCAGCAACCGCAGGAGCCTGGTCCTGGGCAGATGGTTTTGAGCGTTTTGAAGGGGCTGCTGGAGTGGCCAAGGCCTCAGCAGGCCGTTTCGTTGAAGGAGTCGAGGAGGCTAGAGATATAGCAGGACTTGTAGGAGGAGATTTCAAAAGCACAAGTTTCCTCCTGTTGGTTGGAATTCGCTTAGAGGAAGGAACAGGGGCTGAAGCACGAGCTGAAAATGGTAGTGAAACCCCTGGGGTAGATGTGTGATGTGGAGAAGAGGATGAGTCAACCTGTACAGTAGGGGCTGTGTGGGCTGGATCTGATCCTGTTCGAGCTGGGGCAGGAGTTGGAGAGGTAGTTTTTCTATATGCGCCCTTTGATGTGGTGCGAGCTGAAGACGATTTCGCCTTAGATGAGGCGCGAGCAGGAGCACCTTGGGTAGAAGCCTCCCGAGCTGGAGAAGGTGGGCGAGTTGCACCCGTTTCTTGTGAAGAGACTGGTTGCGGAGGTCGGGAAGCAGACGTGTCCCCCACCTGAACTGGAACCTCAAAAACAGAAGGAATTCTAGGGTTATCGCTGGTCTTGCCTATGTCCTCCTCTGATCGCAGAAGAGGGGATTCCTTAGGAGGAGCAAGGCCATAAGCTCTAAGGACAACGTCGTCAAATTTACTACTGATTCCTGCGTCCTCTGAAATTGCGAGCTTGTCCAGAGCTCGTTCTTCCTCGCTGCTAAGAGGGGACTCGTCCATTTTCAGCTCTGCACAACAAATGATTAAAAAATAATAATAAAGGTACAAAATAAAATCAGCTCGCTATATTTCCTTTATGTATACCTGGCTTCAGGACGAAGCTGAAATTTCGGAGATCTGCGAGAGAGGGGCACGAGACGTAAAACCAGCTCATCTTATATGGCCCGACGTTGGACTTGCCCTTCGCTTCTCCTTTGGGCAAGAGATCTTTGTATTTCGACGGACGGACTGTGAGGTAATAAATGCCCTCCGATTTTTCTCCTTCCGTTACGCTCATTGCTGTATCATTTTTGGTGTAGGGGGACGAAGGCCATTCCTGAGAAAGGCTATAGCCAGCAAGGTCAGCTGTGCATAGGAGTTTGGAGTCAACTGGAATGGCGCGAGCTTGACCTTGTTGAGAAATGCGATCAAGTACGGTGGAATGGGGAACCGTAACCCCTGTTCAAAATGTTGAACGCTGACGGCGACGTATCCCCTTGGTGGATAACATGCATGATTCTTTGAATCAGGTAGCAATGCACGACAACCCAAAGGGATGTGGAATTGAATGACAAGTCCTTCCACCTCAGGACGTTTTAGCGATGAAGGATGACGAGCGAATGTATCCCGAGCTGCTCTTCCCTATATAGCATGTGCTCGGGCTTCATCTCGCTCACGAGCTTCACTGCTTGGAATAATTCCCTTGCGAGTTCCGCTTGAAGACATCTGAACAAAAGAAAACAGTCAGACTATGCAATGGAGGTTTCAGTCAACAAAAGCAACAACCTGCGAGCTAACAAGACTACAGCAATCCTAAATCAACAGTCAGCATACATTACAAGTCACAAACAGTAGTCCAGTCGTGAACAAGTAAAAAGCCAGATCAAACCAACAGAAGTTGAAAAGTCACGTTCAAACGAAGAACCCATAGCAACGAGATTCAACAATGATCAGATACAAGCATGACATAACAACAACTCAACAAAATTAGCCAAAAAACTACAAGTTTGAAGAAAGAAATTAGATGTTTACCTTGAATCTCTGATGAAAAGTGAAGAAAATGGCGACTAGAGGTGCTGATTTCTTGAAGAATCAGTGACTTTTGTGAACTTGGTGATTTGTTTACTTGTTTGCTTCGAGTGAAAATGACAGATGAAAGAAGAAAATGAAAAGGGTCTATCGGTTTATATAGACAATCGAGCGTGAACCCCAACCGTCAGATTTTTGAAAAGTGTAACAGTCATAAATCTAATGGTGCAGCGTGAAGTACGGTTTTTGAAATCATGCAGCCGTCAGATTGAAGGACGTGCGCATTTAATGCGCATATAAAAGACTTGAGGGTGTCGCCTCAATTGCTCCATGTACGATAAAATCGTCAGACGTGCGCGTTTAATGCGCGTGTAAGGAACTTGCTGGCGTTGTTTCAGTGACCACTTGCATGACTGCTACGTATCGCAACTGAAAAGGTGAAATTTGAAAATGAACAGAAACAAGTATGAAGGTCAGCGTGCCAAGGAAGCCAACTTTTACCAGCTAGCTCGAGCTCCCAGCTCGTAGAAACGAACTGAGAGCTGGGGAGCTAATGTTATATGTATTTTTCGGACTCATTGAATGGGCTGGTAAAAGTCCAATTTGGGCCCATTTAAGATCCGATAAGGTCAACTTAGTCAAAGCCCATCAGATAAGGCCCAGTATTGACTCTAAGCCCAGCAAGCTTTTCAGCTCGCTCAAAGATATTCTCCAGTTGGCATCAACAAACCCATAAGCATAGTCAGGTCGCAGCTCGCTTCATGCACAGTTCGTCTCTTAGCGAGCTCGAGCTCGAGACCGCCGTAGTAAAGCAGCTCGTCCAATAGCGTAACAAATGCAATATCTTCCAGAAACAAGCAGTTACCAAGTTCAACCATGATTCTCTCTCCGAATATGGCAATTACCCAGTCAAACCGAGATTTCCTCATCAGATATGGAGATCTATTCAAATTCAAATTCAAATCAACCTTATCTCAAGATAATTACAGTAATTTCCTAATATTATCCAAACATATTAGGAAGTATAATTAATGTATAATTCTTTTCCTTATTTTTCTCAATTATTTAGGGAATGTAATTAATTCAGGATTCTTTTCCTGATTTGCTGTAACTAGAATTGTAATACCCCTTTCCCTATAAATAGGGATTAAAATCATTGTAACATGAGGAGAGAAAATATTAAATAATATACTGTCACTCTGTAGAATTTAAGAGATAGATAGTCGTGGACATAAGCTTATTATTGCTGAACCACGTAAAAACTTTGTGTTCCTTGTTTGATTCTTGGTCTTTGTCTGTATTCTTTCTTGGTTTTTGTGCTTTCTCACATTGATTGCAAGTATTGGGTATTGATTACTCGTCGACTGAAATCTAACGTCGACAATTAATTAATTAAATTATGTTTTAATTTTCAATGAATTAAATTAATTTATAAATATTAATTCATTAAGATTAAATGAATTAGCAAAATAAAAATAATTTAATCTAATTGATTTTAATTAGTTTAAAATTTAAGTAGGTTTAAGGGTCTTATTAAATCTGGTTACTTCACCAACTAGATTTAATGAGGCCATTAACCCCAGTTTCAATGTGGAAGATGATTGTTCATCGTCTTTAACGTGATTGGGTTTAATGATCTCATTAAACCCGATTTCATGTAAAAACTAGGGTTAATGAGGCCCTTAAACCTAGTAACCGAGTTTTATGGGGCCATTACACTTGATTGCTATAAAAAAAAATGGGTTTAATGGGCCATTATACCTTATCATGTCAAAAACGACGAACATTGTAATCTCACTACAAACCTCTATTTTCAAGCCAAATTCAATCAAATCTACTTAATTCTAACCCTAAATATCAGTACCCAACATTTAAAATAAAATAAAACTAAATAAATCACAAAAAAAAAAAAAAAAAAAAATCCTAAAAAACATAAACAATCAACCAAATAAGCCAAAGGTTGCGTACCATGATCAAGGGGGTAGGTGAAAAAGATCAATGGTGGTTGAGAGCAATGGGTGAATGGTCTGCGAACATTCGTGAAAGTCAGCAATGGTCCTCTTGCAATTTGGGTCACAAATGGGTCACACATGGGGTTGTTTTCTGTCATAATTGGGTTGAAACTTAGTTGGAAATGTTTCCAATTGAGTTTCAACCCCTTTATATACATTGATGAGATCCAAGGAAGCAAGCAAGATTTGAGCCTAAATGATGTGATCCAAGAAAGCAAGCAAGATTTGGAGTTAAACTACAATGAGTCACTTTTGTGTTATTCAAAATATTTAACAAGCTTTGAAAATTCAGAAGATCTTGAGAATTTAATACATATCTAGCAAATCTTGGAGATTCAAAAAATCTTGTAAATTTAATGTCACTCAATCTTTCATTTAATAGGTTATTTTGTTATGATTATTTACTTTCCATGTTGATTTTATTTTCCTAGATTTTTAAGTTTTATAATTTAGACATTTTTGTTTGGGAATTAATTATGTTCCAAAATTAGTTTATTTCTTTACTTATAAAAAGTTTTGTAACCCTAAATAAGTTGGGAGGAGAGGAATAAAAATACAGTCAATTATGGTTAATTGAGAGAGAGAATTTTCTCTTTTGTTCTTTCATAAATATGTGATCTTATCAAGTTATGCTTGTGGCGATCAAACCATGACTTATCTCCCACCTTCTCATCTATGTCTTGGAAGTGGCGTCAATATCCTTCTTGATAATTTTGGTTCTTGATTGAGTTCTAATCATTGGGTTAAAGTTCTTTATAACTTTAGTTTGTGATTGACATATAATCAATTGGTCAATTTTTTTTTCATAAACCTATTTTAATCTTTCTTGGGGTTGTGTTTCAATTTAACTGTGTGTGTCGTATCGTTATATATACGGGGTTCGCATCAGTTGGTATCAGAGCTTTAAGTTAATTAATTCGGGATTTATTTAAAAAAAAAAAAAAAAAAAAAAAAATTCAGATTTGTTCATCGCCTTTCCGCATACTACAATTTTTGAGTTGTCACATTTTCTTCTTCAATTTTGTTATTGTTCACGTCACTTTTTTTTTTGTGTTTGTCTTTCATCTTGATTTGCAAGTTACAATATTCTTCATTGTGTATGATCTCTAGTATTAAAAAAAAAAAAAAAAAAAAAAAGAAACAAAAAAAAAAAGAACAAAAAAAAAAAGGATAGAAAAAAAAAGGAAAAAAAAAAAAAGATCTTAATTGGAGGAGATAGAAATTTTATTTTCTTTTTAATTAGGCATCCTACATTTAAGGAAAGCTAAATTTAGAGGAATAAATTTTATATTCTTCCTCTTATGTTCTTGTCAAAATTAAAAGAGTTAAATTAAAACACAATCCCAAGAAAGATTAAAACATGTTTATAAAAAAGAAATTTTGACTCATTAATTATATGTCAATCACGAACTAAAGTTATAAAGAACTTTAACCCAATGATTATAACTCAATCAAGAACCCAAAATTATCAAGAATGATATTGACTCCACTCCCAAGACATAGATGAGAAGGTGGGATATAAGTTATGGTTTGATCGCCACAAACATAGCTTGATAAGATCACATGTTCATGAAAGAACAAAAGAGAAAATTTTCTCTCTCAATTAACCATAATTGGTTGTATTTTTATTCCTCTCCTCCCAACTTCTTTAGGGTTACAAGGTTTTTTATAAACAAAGAAATAAACTAATTTTGGAACATAATTAATTCCCAAACAAAAATGTCTAAATTGTAGAACTTAAAAATCTAGGAAAATAAAATTAACATGGAAAGTAAATAATCCCAACAAAATAACCTATTAAATGAAAGATTGAGTGACATTAAATTTACAAGATTTTTGAATCTCCAAGATTTACTAGATATGTATTAAATTCTCAAGATCTTCTGAATCTTCAAAGCTTGTTAGATATTTTGAATAACACAAAAGTGGCCCATTGTAGTTTAAGCCCAAATCTTGCTTGCTTTATTGGATCTCATCATTTAGGCCCAAATCTTGCTTGCTTCCTTAGATCCCATCATACATGACGGTAATTTGATAATTATTCATTTCGATTTTTCTTTTTAATTTTAAATGATTAGAGTATATGAATAAATTTGTGGTAGGGAAAATTTGGTAAACTTGGATATATGATGCAATTAGTTTATTTGAAAGACTAAAAATATAATTTTTTTGGACTTGGGTAAAAGTGAATTTTGCAATTCAAAGCGGGATAATTTTAGTAATTTCCACTTCAATAAAACTAGACCCATCAGTGGTTTTATACAATCAAGTTTAGATTGAATTAGTGAGAGAGGGCGTAATTTTGCCATGTCTAGGGGCAAAACATTTGAGTAGCATTTTTAGAAATATATATAGTACTATTATTCTATTAATTATTGATCGGGCTAAAATTATGCACGATTTTATATCCTTAGCCTATGTTTTTGTGATGAAAACTCGAGTAAATAGGGGTGTACTAATGTTTTCTGAGTGTTTTGTGCAGAATTTGAATGAAGGGTTTGAAGTGTAATTTTTGGGATAAAAATGTAATTTATAAAAGCTGAGGGCCTATTTGCAATTTGTTACAAGCCAATTTTGGAAGCCCAATGGGAGAGATTCTTGCACCAAAATTAATGGGAGCATATCCAGTAATTTGGGCAGTAATTAATACATGCTTTAAAAGCTCTTAATCTCATTTTGGAAGGAATTTAATTTGAGGAAATTGAAGTCAAAGCTTTAATGATTATTTAAAGGAAAATCATGGCATTTAATGCAGAAGATTCAAGAGGATTATTTATGGTACTTTAGAGAGAGTATCATGGAATTGAATTGAGAAAGTATCATGAAATTAAATGAGGAGAAAATCAGGGAAATAAATTTGATGCTAGAAAAAATCTCTCTCCCTCCTCCTATAAATTCATTATTTTCATGCTCAGAAGGGAAGCTTCAGCTTGTCTTGATTTTTAGGGTTTTCTATTTTCTTTTTGGACGACGGCAGAAGAGTTTGAGAAGAATGGAATTGCAGACAATTTCAACGTTGCTGGAATTCAACTTGCTCCAGTTATTCAAGTTCAAGAAACATCTCAGAGAACAACACAGTGACTATTTCATCTTTTTGTTTGATTATTTCAATGTCAAATATTTTTATTTTAATTTTGTGCACTGTGTTATTCTACATTATGTTGAACTAATTTTAATTTCTAAGGCTACAATGTAGCCAATTTATTTCATCGCCTATTCAATGATTTTTTATGTTAATTAATTATTATTTCTTTTATATTTGTATTATATTCTATTGGAACTTAATGCTATCAATTAATTAAGGCCTGTTAATTGATAGATCTTGTGACTATGATGCGCTTGACAAAGGTATCATGTGTTAGACGTCAATAGAATGACATAATCCATATAGGATAGACATATACCTATAGGGATTGTGTAATCATATGTGGGTAATTGAAACTTAATGAATTCAGGATTATTTAATTTGCATAGACATATAGTAGATTAATTATCCTGGATATTATTACTTGATCGTTCGAAAGAGGCTGGTAATTAATCTAGAGTTACCCGATTAAATATAATATAACAGTGATTATTTTTGTGTAAATAAAATGAGAATAGGTTGATGAAATAAAAAGGTGAAATTGTGTCTTAGATCTACTCATCTGTTGTTAGTTGCATCAATTAATTTGTTTGTTTATTTGATTTTTTTCTTTTATTAATTATTTTATTTTATTTGAATTCAATTCTCTTTTAGTTTTGATAGTTTGGATAAAATTATTATCAATCAATTTTGGTAATTGGTACGTAAAATTAGCAATTGTCCCTGTGAGAACGACCTTGATTTGCCACTATATTACATTGTGACCGTGTATACTTGCACGCGATCTATTATAATTAGTGCATTAGGAATTTACCCATCAAGTTTTTGGCGCCGTTGCCGGGGACAACGTGTCATTTTACAGTATCAATATCAATACTAGTTGAAATAATTTTACTTCAAACAATTTTATTTTTCCTTTTTCAGGTGTTAGCAGACATTTTATGCGAAGGTCTAAAAGTGCTGAGTTATTGCCATTCGACAAGGAAATCGAGAGAACAGTTCGTGGAATAAGAAAAGCTAGACGTTTGGCAAAAGAAAAAGTAAACATGGGAGATAATCAAGCAGTCCCAGAGGGCTCCAAACCTCTCAGAGATTATTCTATACCAACTGTGGAAGGGATTCACCAGAGTATTCGCAGACCGGCCATTCAAGCAAACAACTTTGAGATCAGACCGGCAACCATTCAAATGATTCAATCCGCAGTGTAGTTTTGTGGCTTACTTCATGAGGATCCAAATGAGCACATTGCAAACTTCTTGGAGATTTGTGATACTTTCAAGTATAATTGAGTGTCAGACGATGCCATTCGGTTGAGATTATTTCCGTTTTCATTGAAAGATAGGGCAAAGAGCTGGCTGAATTCACTACCCCAATCATCAATCACAACATGGGACGAGTTGGCATAGAAATTCCTAGCCAAGTATTTTCCTCCTACGAAAACAGCAAAATTACGGAATGATATTGCCGCATTCACACAGAAGGAAGGGGAGTCATTATATGAGGCTTGGGAGAGATTCAAGGAGTTGCTTCGAAAGTGCCCTCATCATGGAATTCCAGAATGGCTGCAAATACAGACGTTTTATCAAGGATTATCGGAGGCTGGAAGATCTAATGTGGATGCTGCAGCAGGTGGAGCATTGCTAAAAAGAAATGCGGAGGATGCATTTGAATTGATCGAAGAAATGTCCTCCAACATCTATCAATGGCCTTCTGATAGAACGAAACACATAAAAGCAGTGTCAGGTGCTCATGAGCTGAATGCTATTACGGCATTAACAGCTCAAGTTTCTGTTTTGACAAAGAGATTGGATGCATGTGGTATGGGTGCAAGTGGTGTCAACGCAATACAAAGCTCATTTGTTAGCTGTGAAGAATGTGGAGGCAATCATGCAACGAACAGTTGCTCGAGTAATCAGGAGTCAATACAGTTTGTGGCCAACTATAATAGACAATGCAATGATCCATATTCGAATGTTTACAATCCTGGGTGGAGAAATCATCCCAACTTCTCATGGAAGCAAAATCAAGATCAGATATCACAATTGAAGCCTGCATTTCCACCTGGTTTCCAGAATCAGCCACAACAAGTTCAACCACAAGTTAAGAAGCCATCGATGGAGGAAATGTTGATGCAATTCATGACAAAAACTGACTCTCTCATGCAAAGTCAGTAGAATCAGCAAAATCAATTTCAAGCTCAATTACAAAACCAGAGCGCATCAATTCGAAATCTAGAGGTGCAACTAGGCCAACTTGTTAATTCTATCAATAATAGACCGTGTGGGAACTTACCTAGTGATACAGAGCAAAACCCCAGGAGGGAAGGCAAGGAGCAATGCAAGGCTATCACTTTAAGGAATGGTAAGGAGCTGAATCAAAATATAGGAAAATCCATTGGTATGCCTAAACCATCAGAGGATAAAGAGGTGGTTGCAGATAAGGAAGAGTACAAAAAAGAGCAGAAAGATGACAAAGAAGTACCAGCGAAGCCAATAGGAGAAAAGAGAGCATCTCAAATGCCACCTTTACCATTTCCGTAGAGGTTTCAGAAGCAGAAACTAGATAAGCAGTTCTCGAAGTTCTTAGAGGTATTCAAAAAGCTACATATCAATATACCTTTTGCAGAAGCAGTGGAACAGATGCCTAGTTATGTAAAGTTCATGAAGGAGATCCTGTCAAAGAAAAGAAAGTTGGAGGAGTTTGAGGGTGGCATTGACGGAAGAATGTAGTGCAATCCTGTAGCAGAAATTACCTCCAAAATTAAAGGATCCAGGCAGTTTCACCATTCCGTGCAAAATTGGAGAAAACTTTGAAGGGAGAGCCTTGTGCGATCTGGGGGCAAGCATCAACTTAATGCCTTTATCCATTTACAAGAGATTAGGTTTGGGGGAAGCCAAGCCAACATCAGTTACTCTTCAACTTGCAGATCGGTCTGTGAAGAGACCGAGAGGTATAATTGAGGATGTTCTAGTGAAAGTGGAGAAGTTTATATTCCCAGTGGATTTCATCATTCTTGACATGGAAGAAGACCGGGAGATTCCTATCATACTGGGAAGACCCTTTTTAGCCACCGGAAGGACTGTGATTGATGTGCAGAAGGGTCAGTTGACAATGAGGGTACAAGATGAAGAGGTCACTTTTAATGTTTTCAAGGCTTTGAAGTTTCCTAGTGACATCGACGAATGCAATAGAGTGGAAGTGTTGCATGATTGTATTCAAGAGGTACGGAATGAAGAAACTCCACTGGATGCTTTGGAAGCTGCATTGATATATTCAAGTAAGGGAAATCGTGAAGAGGTCCAAGATTATGTGGAAATACTTGAAGCAGCTCCAAAGTATGAGGTGTTAAATATGCATAATGCTCAGCCCCTTTTGGCATCGTCAATACTCAAGCCATCAATAGAGGAGCCACCGAGTTTAGAGCTTAAGCCACTCCCGAAACATTTACGATATGCTTATCTCAGGGAGGCGTCCACTTTGCCAGTTATCATCTCTACAGATTTAAACGATGTTCAAGAAGAGAAATTGTTAAGGGTGTTGAGAGAAAACAAGTTAGCTTTAGGATAGACAATAGCTTATATAAGGGGTATCAGTCCATCTTTTTGCATGCACAAGATCCTGATGGAGGATAACTACAAGCCAACCATTCAACCACAACGCAGACTGAATCCAATTATGAAAGATGTGGTGAAGAAAGAGATAATTAAACTGTTAGATGCGGGTATCATTTATCCTATCTCTGATAGTTCTTGGATCAGTCCAGTTCAATGTGTTCCTAAGAAAGGAGGAATAACGGTGGTAACAAATGAGAAGAATGAACTTATTCCAACGAGGGTGGTCAATGGCTGGCGGGTTTGTATGGATTACAGAAAGTTGAATCAAGCTACGAGAAAGGACCATTTTCCATTACCTTTCATTGATCAGATGCTTGATAGGCTAGCCGGTCATGAATACTATTGCTTTTTGGATGGGTATTCCGGGTATAATCAGATCGCCATCGCTCCCGAGGATCAAGAAAAGACAACTTTTACATGTCCTTATGGTACATTTGCTTACAGGAGGATGCCATTTGGATTATGTAATGCTCCTGCAACCTTTCAACGATGTATGATGACAATTTTTTCGGAGATGGTGGAACAATTCATGGAGGTTTTCATGGACGATTTTTCAGTATTTGGGGACTCATTCGACTTATGCTTACAGAATCTTGCTAAGGTGTTAAAAAGGTGTACTGAGACTAATTTAGTTTTGAACTGGGAAAAATGTCATTTTATGGTTCAGGAGGGTATTGTCTTAGGGCACAAGATCTCAGTAAGGGGTATCGAAGTGGACTGAGTGAAGATAGAAGTAATTGAGAAACTTCCACCACCTTCATCAGTCAAGGGAGTTCGGAGTTTTCTTGGGCATGCAGGATTTTATAGAAGATTCATCAAAGATTTTTCTAAGATATCAAGGCCATTATGTAGTCTGTTGGAGAAGGACGTGCCTTTTAAGTTTGATGAAGATTGTTTGCAAGCGTTCGAAATTTTGAAGAAGAAATTGGTAACTGCTCCAGTTATCGCATCTCCAGATTGGAACACGCCGTTTGAGTTAATGTGTGATGCTAGTGATTTTGCAGTAGGAGCTGTTCTTGGTCAAAGAAGGGATAAGATTTTTCACACTATTTACTACGCCAGTAAGACATTGAATGATGCTCAATTGAATTACACCACAATAGAGAAAGAATTACTGGCTGTAGTTTTTGCATTTGATAAATTTAGACCTTATTTGATTGGGTCTAAAGTGGTAGTCTACACTGACCACTCTGCCATTAAGTATCTTGTAACCAAGAAAGATGCTAAGCCACGTCTTATCAGATGGGTACTGTTATTACAAGAGTTTGACTTTGAGATAAGAGATAAGAAGGGGACAGAAAATCAAGTTGCTGATCATTTATCCCGATTGGAAGGAAGTAATGCAGATGATAAGACAAACATCAACGAGACCTTCCCTGATGAGCAGCTTTTCTCTTGCAATAATGAAAAAGCACCGTGGTACGCAGATTTTGTTAATTTCATAGTGTGCAATGTACTTCCCCTTGATTTATCATTTCAGCAAAAGAAGAAATTTCTCTGTGATGTGAAAAGGTATGTATGGGATGACCCATATTTGTTCAAGCAATGTGCCGATCAGGTGTTAAGGCGATGTGTGCCATATGAAGATACTGAAGATATTTTACGGCATTGTCATTCATCTGATTACGGGGGTCATTTTGGTGGAGAATGAACTGCCATAAAAGTTCTGCAGGCAGGGTTTTATTGGCCGACGATTTTTAAAGATGCACGACGATTTGTCCAAATATGTGATCAGTGCCAAAGGACAGGAAATATTTCAAAGAGACATGAGATGCCGTTGCAGAATATTTTAGAGATTGAGCTGTTTGATGTATGGGGTATAGACTTCATGGGACCTTTTCCGTCATCATTTCAAAATCAATATATTTTGGTGGCAGTGGATTATGTTTCGAAATGGGTAGAAGCTGTAGCTACCACTTCAAATGATGCAAGGGTTGTGACCAAGTTTTTGAAGAAGAATATTTTCACCAGATTTGGAACGCCTCGAGCCATTATCAGCGATGGCAGTTCTCATTTTTGTAATCGCCAATTTGAAAGTCTACTCAAGCAATATGGGGTCACTCACAAGATAACAACCCCGTATCACCCTCAAGCCAGTGGACAAGTGGAAATCTCAAATAGGGAGCTTAAGGGTATTCTGGAGAAGACTGTGAGCAGATCAAGGAAGGATTGGAGTATCAAGCTAGATGATGCATTTTGGGCTTATCGAACTGTCTATAAAACACCAATTGGAATGTCCCCATTCCGATTAGTGTATGGGAAAACATGTCATCTACCAGTAGAGTTGGAGCATCGGGCATATTGGGCAATTAAGGCTTTGAATTTTGATTTGAAGAAAGCTGGTGATAAGCGTCTTCTTCAATTGGATGAGCTAGAGGAATTACGATTGGATTCATATGAGAATGCTCGCATCTACAAGGAAAAGACAAAGCAATGGCATGACAAGAAAATCCTAGTCAAGCAGTTCGTACCAGGATAGCGGGTGTTATTGTTTAATTCCAGGTTAAGATTATTCCCAGGCAAGCTGAAATCCAGATGGTCAGGCCCTTTCATTGTGAAAACGGTATATCCATACGGAGCAGTGGAAGTTGAAGATGAAAAGACGAAAGAATTGTTCAAGGTCAACGGTCAACGATTGAAGCACTATTACGGTGGTGAAGTGGATCGTAAAAAATTCACTATCACCTTGGTGGACCAAAACAATTGAAGTTGGATGGAAGTCGAGCTGAAGACTTAAAATCTAGCGCTTTTTGGGAGGCAACCCAAGTTTTCAAGTAAGTTCTTTTATTTTCGCGTCGTTTACTTTTCTTTTATTTGTTTTTATGTTTTTGTTTTGTTTTAACTTTTGCCTGTTATTTTCTATTTGTCTACTGTTTTGAGATTTCTTATTTGTTTTTTTTTTTTTTTTTGTAATTAAGGGTGTTTTATTTTTTATTTTTTTTTATTTTTTATTTTTTCCTCCTAGATTTAGTTCTCTTTCAAACATTGGGGACAATGTTTGGACTAGGTTTGGGGGTGGAAACATGTTTCAAACTTGATTAATAAATTGATCATGTGCTATTGACAAGAGAATTATTGTGCTTTGTGATTGGTAATTTTGACTAGAAATGAGCCATAAAAGTCTTAAGCATGGTTTGATGTTATCAAAGGCTTTAAACCTAGTAGAAGAATGTAGAGATATTGTGCATACATAGATGTGGTCTATTAGTGGAGACTATCTGTGTGAGAATTTTTGAGCCTTATCGTTTCATTCCAGAGGAAATTTATTCGTTTATACTCCTAAACACTCTTCAGAAAATTTTTCATGACTAGTTGGTCTCTTTAGGCTTTGTTTGGACTTTAAGGGCAGAAAATCATTGCAACTCTCTAGGATTTCTGAAACTTTCAGTCGTTATGTGAACCTATTGACATGAGGCAGGCACATGTGTGTGATTAACTCCAGAAAAAGGCTAAGAAACCAAAATTACTAAACCTAAATTGTGTGTGCGTCTAAAACCAATTTGAAGCCAAACGCATATTAGCCTTTATTTTCTTTCGTCCCTACAATTTATCCTTGTCCTAGCCAATTTAAAATATAAGCCTTACCCTAGGAGCTTGGATTTTAAAGAAAAAGTGCTCAAGGATGGAAGAAGAGAGTTGATGGGTGTAGAAAAATTCAAGTTTGGGGGAAGATGTTAAACAAGGAAGTCGACCAATGCAAAAAAAAAATAAATAAATAAAGGAAAAAAAAAAAATATATATATATATATATACATTTGAGGATGAAATAAAAGAGATGAGGTTTAATTGAAGAGTTTGAGCTCGGTGTCAATTGCAACAATTTTGGAGATGTAAGGAATAATCTCTAGGAAAATTCAAGCTCCTCTTTGTAGACCTTATTCCCGTTCTTTGTGAGCCAAAACCCCGAGCCCTGTTACACCATTTTGGAAGACCTGCTGATTAATAGGGGATCATAATTGCTTAGAGCCAGAATCATAGGTGTTGCACTGTCTTTAGATGTCTGATTCTTTCAAGAGACTTGATTTGTACTTAGCGTTTTTAATTCATAATTTATTATACAAGCATTATGAAGACTTGAATTCTTATTGATGCATAAACTCCTAAATGCTTGTATGTTGTGAGAGTGTCACCTTAGGACTCTGAGGAATAAAATATGATGAGTGATTTCTAGTGAGGTATAGAGTCGAGGCGAAATAAGGCCATGGTGTGTATGCGTAGTATTATCGAAATTCGAGTGCTGGGTGATAAGTTGGAGAAGACGGATGACTGTGTGAGGATTACTAGTGACTTATTTTTAGTCGAGGTTCAAGATCTCAGGTGGAGTGATTTTTCTTGAAGATAGCACTGGAAGATTTATTGTTAAGTTCGAACTTGATTATTTTGCGTTTGTGGGTATCGTAGCTGGTAAACCCTCAGGAGACACAACTCCTCCTACTAGGGACACCTAGAGGTTTAAAGGCTTGTGACATATGCTAAATGTCATCGTGTTTACCTACAAAAGTGGATGTGATTTTGATTTTTGTTGTTTTTGGTTTTTATTTAGATCTTTGCTCGAGGGCGAGCAAAAGCTAGATTTGGGGGTATTTGATCGGGCTAAAATTATGCACGATTTTATATCCTTAGCCTATGTTTTTGTGATGAAAACTCGAGTAAATAGGGGTGTACTAATGTTTTCTGAGTGTTTTGTGCAGAATTTGAATGAAGGGTTTGAAGTGTAATTTTTGGGATAAAAGTGTAATTTATAAAAGCTGAGGACCTGTTTGCAATTTGTTACAAGCCAATTTTGGAAGCCCAATGGGAGAGATTCTTGCACCAAAATTAATGGGAGCATATCCAGTAATTTGGGCAGTAATTGATACATGCTTTAAAAGCTCTTAATCCCATTTTGGAAAGAATTTAATTGCATGGAAGAAGATATTTTATTTGAGGAAATTGAAGTCAAAGCTTTAATGATTATTTAAAGGAAAATCATGGCATTTAATGTAGAAGATTCAAGAGGATTATTTATGGTACTTTAGAGAGAGTATCATGGAATTGAATTGGGAAAGTATCATGGAATTAAATGAGGAGAAAATCAGGGAAATAAATTTGATGCTAGAAAAAATCTCTCTCCCTCCTCTTATAAATTCATTCTTTTCATGCTCAGAAGGGAAGCTTCAGCTTGTCTTGATTTTTAGGGTTTTCTATTTTCTTTTTGGACGGCGGCAGAAGAGTTTGAGAAGAGTGAAATTGCAGACAATTTCAACGTTGCTGGAATTCAACCTGCTCCAGTTATTCAAGTTCAAGAAACATCTCAGAGAACAACACAGTGACTATTTCATCTTTTTGTTTGATTATTTCAATGTCAAATATTTTTATTTTAATTTTGTGCACTGTGTTATTCTACATTATGTTGAACTAATTTTAATTTCTAAGGCTATAATGTAGTCAATTTATTTCATCGCCTATTCAATGATTTTTTATGTTAATTAATTATTATTTCTTTTATATTTGTATTCTATTCTATTGGAACTTAATGCTATCAATTAATTAAGGTCTGTTAATTGATAGATCTTGTGACTATGAAGCGCTTGACAAAGGTATCATGTGTTAGACGTCAATAAAATGGCATAATCCATATAGGATAGACATATATCTGTAGGGATTGTGTAATCATATGTGGGTAATTGAAACTTAATGAATTCAGAATTATTTAATTTGCATAGACATATAGTAGATTAATTATCCTGGATATTATTACTTGATCGTTCGAAAGAGGCTGGTAATTAATCTAGAGTTACTCGATTAAATACAATATAACAGTGATTATTTTTGTGTAAATAGAATGAGAATAGGTTGATGAAATAAAAAGGTGAAATTGTGCCTTAGATCTACTCATCTGTTGTTAGTTCCATCAATTAATTTGTTTGTTTATTTGATTTTTTTTCTTTTATTAATTATTTTATTTTATTTGAATTCAATTCTCTTTTAGTTTCGATAGTTTGGATAAAATTATTATCAATCAATTTTGGTAATTGGTACGTAAAATTAGCAATTGTCCCTGTGGGAACGACCTTGATTTGCCACTATATTATATTGTGACCGTGTATACTTGCACGCGATCTATTGTAATTATTACATTAGGAATTTACCCATCAATTATCATATAATATTGTGATTAATTTAAGAGAACTTTTCAATTTGAGTCCACAACAAAAAGAAAAATTCATTTTTATCACTATTTTTACAAAAATTCTTTTTTGACCTCTCAAACAAACTAATTACTACCTATACCTACATTACCCAAACTATCCCTAAGTATTTTTCAATTTAAAATTCTCATTAAAACCTTATTGAAATTACGAAATTGCCCTTTTCCTTATTCTTCTTCTTCCCTTTTCTCTTCCAAAAGGTTCCCACATCTCTCATCCTTATGTTTTTTTTTTCCCATCCATAACAGCTGCATTTCGTGCACTTATTAAGTTCTTTACTACTCATTAAAGCTGCATTTTGAAGCTTCTTTGCCTCTAACAAACTCTACATTCAAGTTTTTCTTCAAGTTAAGGTATGTGATTGTTGTTGTTGGTTGATTTTCAAATTATTTTAGTCACATTGCTTAGTTTTAGGGCATAAGAGTAAATTTTGGTTGTGATTTAACTTAATGTGAGTGAAATCTGCACAAAACGAAGAGAAAAAAGAACTGCGTTTTTCTACGTATCGTCGGGTTTTGTGAATATGCATAACTCGAATCGAGTTATCTTTATTATATAAGCCCGAATCGAGTTATATAAAATAACATAACCCGAATCGGGTTTTAATATCTCATAAACCCCGAATCGGTTATTGTTTATTCACAAAACCCGATTCGGGATTTATGATTTCACAAAATCCGAATTGGGTTACGTGAATGGTTTTTGTTGTATTTTTTTTTTTTGTTTTGTTTTTTTTTTTTTTTTTTGTTTTGTTTTTTTTGTTTTGTTTTTTATTACTTCGGTTGTGTATGTTTGGTATTAATTAGATAATATTTGATTGGATTTTGATGAATTTGGCAATAGGAAATCAGATGCTACATTTTAATATGACAAAAGTATGTGTTACACTAATTTTTTATACTTTAAATTTTATAGGAATGGGTGAAGTGCCGATAATAGTCAAATGTAATAGAGAGTGGAATGGGAATAATTATGTTGGAGGTGAGACATTCATGATGGGGGCCCCTAAGAACGTTAATTTTTCTCGATTGATGGAATTTGTTTACATAGTGACTGACATTAATAAAAGAATATGGGATATTTGTTTGTATTATTTACTCCGAGCTAGGGGAATGCCCGCAGTGAAGATTCCTATCACTATTGATCTCAGTGTTAGATGTGTGATTTCAGACAAAAAAACTGATTATAGAGAAATTTATGTTGATAAGATTATGAGAGATTCTAGAGGTATTAGCTCTAGTGTCCCTCAGTTTGCCATTAATGCAATATCAGATCTAAGGCATGTGGAGGTATCTACGGATAGAATTGCAAGTCAGATTATAGGTGAAGGTCAAAATTGTTTTATTTCTTCTAGTGGTAGCAACCAAGTTTCAGCTTTTATTATCGCATTTACATCTGTAGAAAGTCCAATGTATGACTTTGATTTTGGCGGAAATGATTATGATGATGAAGATCGGGATGCAGTTAGCGATGGTGATGAGACATCGAACAGTGAAGATGATAATGAGGAAACTGAAGGTGATGACATTGAAACTGGAGCTAATACAGAGACCGTGGAGTATCAAGAAGTACGATTTTCGGGTTCACAATTTGAAACCAACCCTTCACAACCATATTGGATTGTTCCTGGTGTAGATCAGTGTGAAATTGAGGGTACATCAATGGTTATGTCGACCTTTATCCGACGATACATTGTACATAGATGCATTTTTTGATAGTAAAGATGAACTGAATGTAGCGGTTGGAAAATGTGTGCTTAATTCCAAGCATCAACATAAGGTCAGACGTTCATGCACGGTTAGATATGAGGCTGGTTGCAAGGATTTAAGCTGTAGTTTTAAGATTTGTGCAAGATGTAGAAAGGTTGGTTCTATGTGGTATGTGTATAAGTATGTACCGGAGCACACATGTTGTCAAGATGCTTACGAGTCACATAGACGCAGTGTGAAGACTGTTGTCGTAACAACATTGTATTAGAAAAAAAGTGGACCTTGATAGTATGACACCTCAGCTTTTGATTGCAGAAATGTTGGAGCAATATGGTGTGTAGATTATGTACACTAAAGCTTGGAGGTCTTTATAATATGCAAAAAAACTAGCATATGGAAAAGCAAATGAGTCATTTCAGCAGCTTCCTTCATATTTTCACATATTAAAAGAAACAAACCCTGGTACAGTGACTGCAATTGAGATGGATAAAAACAATCGGTTTTTATATTCATTCATTGCACTTGGAGCCTCAATTGAGGGTTTTCGATCTTACATCAGACCGGTTATTGCGATTGATGCCACTCATTTGAAAGGTGAATATAAAGGAGTGATTTTTATTGCTGCATGCAAAGATGGGGAGGAGATGATTTATCCTATCGTTTTTTGATTTGGTGATGGAGAGTCGGACAATTCATGGACCTGGTTTTTAAGTAGATCGAGAGAGATTATCGGTGGGAGACAACATTTGCCATCAGATTTGATTATTGTATCCGATCGTCATAAAAGCATTGCGAATGCGATGGTGATGTTTTTCTCGAAGTCCCACACGTGTTCTGTTTCTTCCACTTGAAGCAAAACCTGAAAAGATAAAAAGATGTGGAGGATATGTTTTACCTTGCAGCATATTGTTATACAAGGCCAGATTGTGATAGATATTTAGAACAAATTCAACGGGTATGTCCGCAAATGCATCTTAAATTGATTGATGTTGGAGTGACAAAATGGTCACGTGCATATTCTCCTAAAAGAAGATATGGCATGATGACCACTAACATTGCAGAGTCGCTGAACAAATGCATGATAAAAGCAGATCGGCTTTCAATAACAACCGCACATGAATATCTAAGACATATGCTGTAAAAGTGGTATAATGATAGACGTGTTCATGCTGAGAAACTTAGAACTTCAGTTACCAAAACTGCAGAAGATCATGTGAACTCGATGGCTAATGAATCGACAAGTGTCATGGTATCTGCCATTCAACAACCGATCCAGTTCGAAGTCACACATGAACTAGGTTACGACTTTGTTCGGCCTTTTGAGCGGACGTGCAGTTGTCGGCATTGGGATCTAGATCAGTTGCCATGTCATCATGCAATTGCTGTTGCCAGGTATCGTAATTATACTTTATTATTGTGTTTTTGTTATTTAATGTTAGTCGGTAACCTTTTATATTTGTCATATATCAGGGTGAACGGTGTTCATTATTATACACTTTGTCATGATTATTATAGCAAAGAATGGCTAGAAGCTGCATATGCACGTCCAATCAATCCTGTTCCTGGCCCAAAAGATTAACATGTTCCTTCAGAAGTGAAAAGTATAATTGTACTACTATCCGAATGAAAATGACAAGCAGGTAGACCGAAAGAGGTACGAATTCCTTCAGTTGGAGAAAGTCGTCGAAAGAAAAAATGTGAAAAATATGGTGAAAGGGGACACAACAGTCTTCGTTGTCCTAACCCTACTATCGGAGGGACAAGCGTAGGTCAAGCTGGACATGCTGGGACAAGTGCAGAAGTTGTTGAAGATGCTGGGACTAGCACAGAAATTGCTGGAGAGGCTGGAACTAGCTCCATTGCCACTACTAGATCTACTGGGAGCATGACAGAAGATGATACAGAGGCTCGAACGAATGCCGCCCCTATTGGACGGGTTAGAACCTCCCGAAAATGCAGCCTTTGTGGTGTGACTGGACACACGTGACGTCGATGTGATCTACAGTTCCCTATTCCACCCTCAGAAGATGATGGAAATGGTGGTAATCATGAAAATTTGTAATAAATAAATATATGATGTTGTAAGGTTTATCACATTTGTTGTTCAAAATTTGATATATAAACGAAGTCTGTTTCTATTTTTATGGTAGTCGTACTGGTATATTCGTAATCATTAATATGATATTGCAGGTTCGATTATATCGTCTCTAATATGAAAACAAAATAGAAGATGTTATGTTAAAATTTGATATTTTTTATGTTATTTTGATTAAGAGTGAAAAAATCGAGTAAAAATAGAATGAATAAATTGATATCAATTTTTTTATATTGGAAACAAAAAAAAAAAAAAAAAAAAAAAAAAAAAAAAAGAGAACAAATGGCGGAAACAACCTACAAAAAAAATAAATAAAATTAAAAAAAATTAAAAAAATTGTTTTTGCACTTAACTGACGTCAGTTTTGATATAAATCTTAAACCGACATCGGGCTTTGCTTCATTGGATTTGTTGACGTCGGTTGTAGTGGTGAATTCAGTCGATGTCGGGTCTCGTTGCAAGTCTTAACCCTGCGTCGGTTTTTATGATACCTGGAAAACCGATGTTGGTGTTAGAGGTACCTGGAAAACCGATACAAATATTATTTTTTTGTTTTTACCACTTTATGATGTTTTGGTGGGACAAAAATGATCCCCATTGGCTTTAAATTATGTTAATTTAATTGAATTAAGAAAATATATTACTATATCCATTATATTGATCACATTGAATTGTTAGATACCATTAGGTCAAAGTACATATCATAACTCAAGATACAATGACTCATGTTTGTCTACATTGTTGGGTTGTAAATATACATAATAGGAAATTTATGGTTTGGGGGCCTTTTTTATCAATGGAAACAAAGGAAATGAACAAAAATTATTAATTTTATATTGAGAAATTTGAAAATCGGTATGCAAGGACTGACAAGAACTGACATCGGTATTTGTGGCCATGTTAAAACCGATATCGGCTGACATTGCCTGATCAACCGATGTATGCAATCGGTGTACATTCTGTTGTTAAACCCGGTGTCGGTTTTGGTGGCCATTCTAAAACCGATATCGGCTTAGATTCCAGATCTACCCGATGTATGGAATCGGTATACATCTTCATGTTGAACCCGGCGTCGGTATATGTGGTCTTATGTAACCCGACGACGGGTTTCATATACTCTCTTAAACCGATTTTTTTTTAATTAAATATTTTAGGAAAAATTTGACAGAATTTTCTCTGTTTTTTCATATACTTTCCAATAAACCTGCATAAAAAATAACACTTCTGTTATTTCTTTTAGAGACTCAGTCTCTTAATCCACCATCATACTACCACATAATATTTGAGCAAATATTTACTAAATAATGATGATGAATGAATCAAATAAACAAATATTCACATCAATCAATCATATACAACATTGTCATCCTCATCTAATATCCATCGCCCCCAATCGTCTGCTCTGTATCTTGGGGTGGAATACATATATAAATCCGATGCTATTTGTGCCCTTATTTGACGGGCATTTTCCTTGGTTTGGACAGATTTCCATTCACCCTCTAGAGAGCATAAGATGTCATGAATGTACATTGCACAATATGCCCCGTAACTGCTCTTGTATTACGCACAGATTTAGGTCAGATAATTTATTATACATTATTAAATATATGACTAAAGAAAATATATTTACCCATCAGGTTGCTGAGGCACTTTTTGTTTATCCACACGCTCCACATCCCATATTTTTTTCTATAGGTGGCATTTATGTGTTGGTCTTCCCGTAGTAATCAATCGACCGTAAGATCAACGGTAGATAACAGACCAACGACTCAATAGCATTTCTTCTGTGGACAAACTCCGTGGAACTAGCTGGATCATATATGACAATCTTCTGCTCTCTTAGGCACACCTTGCAGACTATCCAATGGGTCTGATATAAACTACATGGGAACAACAGCTGCATGTTGAGAACGTTAGTGATATAGTTCGAATTCGAACAATCAAATAAATATTTTTATTCGTACGACACTTACATTATTAACAGACCACCAAGGGATTTTAACGTCCTCCAAGCCGCTAGCAAACCTTATCCAGTTGGGGGGGGGGGGGGGGGGGAAGGGGTGAGGGGAGGGGGATCACAGCTGTAGCAGGATCAAATGTCTTTCCTTTACTAACATATTCCTTATTCATAACTATTGACAAGTCCGCCTACAAGTGATAAAATTATTTATTACTTAACAGATATGAAAAGATGAAAAAATATTTAAGCAATTATAAAATGTAAACACTCACAAAAAAGGCCGATCCATGCACTACATATCTCTCATCAGGAGCCTCATTCCACCACTCGCTTTCTTTAATCCGTAGGCATTGTAAATAACCATCGATATGCTCTGATGTCAACCAACTATCCTCATTCTCAATAGTACAAAAGTCTTCAGGGCTGAATGCTAGCGGATAACCGTCGATGTAATGCCTAAAATCAAAACAAGAATTAAAAACCAGTTATATTAGATTAGTAATCGAATTAAACAAAGATAACAAATATTTTTATTAATACCTGAGATCTAAAGAAGAGGAAGCTTTATATTGCTTGTACACTTTTTCAACCATATCATCCCTCAGCAATACAGTTTCCGTCATCTGCTCCTTTGACACTTTTTTCTTTTTTCTCGCACGTTCAGGATCTGTGTATGGTGACAATAGAGATACCGACGGTTTAATTTTTCATTTAGGCTGTGTCGGTTTCCCTTCAAATGGTGGGTCATGATGGAGTGGGACCTTGACCTCCCCCAACGGCCGCGATCCTAACTCCTGAACCTCTATAGTTTGCAAAAAATCAAAAGTTGTAATTACAAGTTTATAATGATTAACAAAACCAAACTAAATTACAAAATAAACACAAAATTTACCTGCTCACACTTATGCTGCTGCGGTGGATCCTGATCGGCTGGAAGGTCCTCACGGGGAGGTATCCGATCGACCTCCTCCAGCAGTTGCGATCCTACCTCCTGAACCTCTTCAATCTGCTCAAGTTTATCATGATTAACAAAACTAAATTAAATTACTAAACAAACACAAAATTTACCTGCTTATACTCATGCTGCTGCGGTGGATCCTGATCGGCTGGAAGGTCCTCACGGGGAGGTATCCGATCGACCTCCCCCAGCAACTGTGATCCTACCCCCTAGACCTCTACAATCTGTAGAAAATCAAAAGTTGTAATTACAAGTTTATAATGATTAACAAAACCAAACTAAATTACAAAACAAACACAAAATTTACCTGCTCACACTCATATTGCTGCGGTGGATCCTGATCGGTTGGAAGGTCCTCACAGGGAGGTATTCGATCGACCTCCCCCAGCAGTTGTGATCCTACCTCCTGAACCTCCTCAATCTACTCAAGTTTATCATGATTAGAAAAACTAAATTAAATTACTAAACAAACACAAAATTTACCTGATCAAATTCATGCTACTGCGGTGGATCCTGATGGGCCAGTAGGTCCTCATAGGGAAGTATCCGATCGGCCTCCCTCAGCAGCTGCAATCCTACCCCCTGGACCTCTACAATCTGCAGAAAATTAAAAGTTGTAATTACAAGTTTGTGATGATTTGACAAACTAAACTAAAACAAAAAATAAATTACAAATTTAACCGGTCACTCTCATCTTGCTGTGGTGGGTCCTGATGGGGTACTGAAACATCTACTGAACATTGTCTTTTTGGTGATGGTGTTGTTTTCAATGGTGACGCTCTTTTTGGTGGTAAAGAGCAATGGATGTACTCATTCCGGATAGAGGTCTCAGTATCATCATCATCATCCTCATCATCATCATCATCATCATTCGGGCCATTCTCGCCATCCGGAGGCACATGAATTTTCAGCCTCTTTTCAATCCTACTCAACCTCTCATTTTGCTTTTGTTGTGTCTTCAAAATAGACTCCAACAAGACCATAATCTTGCCCACCTTCGTCTGAGGCTCCTGCAAAATTAATTAAATAACAATATAATAATTAAATGGATAATCATGTAAGAATAAAATACAGTAATATAATCATACAAAGTTCACACCTGACGCTGAGAGGGTCCAGGGGCCATGCTGCGACCTCGTGGGACTGCGGTGTCATCGTGCTGATCCTCACCTCGTCTAAACTCGTGTGCTCTTTTTGTCCTTGCCTCTGAATATGTACTCTCCGAGTCAACTCATGGGTCTGGGATGTGATAATGATGCTGCTCCTCTTCCTCCTCTTCCCTAGTCGACTCTGTCTCACTCTCCTCCTCCCTATTCGACTCCCTCTCACCCTCCTCCTCTCTATTGGACTCCCTCTCACCCTCCTCCTCTCTATTGGACTCCCTCTCACCCTCCTCCTCTCTATTTGACTCTCTCTTCCTCTCTTCATTATTTGAATCATCATCTCTAGCTTCATCAACAGCTCCTCCACCACCTACTTTATAAGCATTTTCCCTAACCAAATACTCAGGGTTGAAAGACTTCCAATAATCTTTTTCTTTCTCTACATCAGTGGGCTCAAGGGTGATATTCCCTCTTATTAACTGCATATTATATATAATATATTTAATATTATAATTACAAACGATAATAGTCAATAAATGGAAATAAATGTAGGTTAGTTTAGATACTTACACGATTAAGCTCATTAAACCACCTTATTTTCTTTCTGCTATTGCACATCCAATTCACACACCTTGGCAGTACCACATCGCCGCCTATGACTCTCTTTCCTACCCTATTTTCCAACCATGGAAACATTTCTACCAACCACCACTGTAATTTTCATTAAATTACAAAAAAATTTGATAAACAATTAGTTAGTATATATAAACACTAAATAACTTTTATTATTTATAAAGACAATATATTAAATATCGTACCTCAAATGCCCAAATAAAACCATACAAATTAATGTTACGTCCAGTCATAAGCCGATCCTCATCAAGCGCCTGATGAAGGCCCTCTATCAGCCTACTATAGGCAACTGTACCAAAGGGGAACTTATTCCACATATTAAGATCCTCTATCAAGACCCATAGATAATCTTCCATCCTAGACCGATCATCAAAGCTGTAGAATAAATCGTAAGTGATGACTATATTACTCAACTTCAAGATGTCCTCATCGCTTATATCCTCCCCTCGGACCCTTAACATTTGCATAATTTCAGCCAATCTCGACGATATTCCTTTAAAAAGTCGCCACAACAGACTATCCTCATTTGTTTGCTTCCATTTAAGGACATGTAAGTCAACATACTCGAACTGGAGTCCTGTCACTAGTAAGAACTCCTGCTTTCCAAACCTATATGGTCTTCCCCCAATCTCAAACCACATCTCATCAGGGCATGAGTTAGGATAATTTACTAACTCTCTAGCAAGAATGGTCAGCATAAGGGGAGTAGTCAGCAACTGTTGACCGCATTGTTTTATAAAATACGCGATCGAACTCTTTGCTTTAAACCTATCCAGAAGCTGTCTTTGTGAAAGAAATCCATTTAGATAACCAATAGGCTTCATACTATTATGTGTACTCCCATTTGTTCCTTCTGGCACATGTTGTACCGGGTACCTATAATTGAATTGCATCTGTAGGAAGAAAAGCAACAAAAATAAATAAATAAAAAAAACTGACAAAATAAACTGATCAGTTCATATATAGTCACATAAACCGACGTCGGTTTGTGATGGCAAACGTAAACCGACGCCGGCCTAAGTTATCCACATAACTGATGTCGGTCTTGATTGCTAATATAAACCGACGCCGGGCAAAGTTGTGCAACGTAAGCTGAATCGATTTATGTTGAAGTATTTAAACCGACGTCAGCTTACATTATCCATCTAACCTGAATCGGTGTGTGTTTGTCAACATAAACCAACGTCGGTCTTCGTTTCCAAACATTTTCAACTTGAACCGACGTCAGCCTATGTTTCCAAACACAAGCTGACCCTAACCATCAAATAAAGCTGATCGGTTTTTGTTTAGTCAACATAAGCCGATGTCAGTATAAGGTATCCAACATAAGCCGACGTCGGTTTATGGTGCCGCACAAAAACCGATCGGCGTCTCACAGTATTAACTCTTCTAAACCTGCAATTTCAGTACAAATCCATCCATATCCTATCCAAATGCAACACAATCTCACTATAATCATCCTAACCCAACCTTTAAAAACACAAACCAACTCTACAAAATGGCAAGAAATTCAAAAAGTCTCAAAATTATACACGAATCGACGTACCTTCACCAATGGAGTAGGAAGACGTGCTCGGCGGCGGTTTGCAGTGGTTACAGAGCGACGACGACGGCGACGACGAAGGCGTGAGATGGATATCCACTGTGCAAAGTCGGCATCAGGGTTCGTGGCTTGACAGACATCGGGTTTGGTTTTTCGTCGGGTTGCGTTTGTCACCCATTCTCACCGATCGAGATATGTTAAATAGCAAGGGTATTTTAGTAATTTCGGTTTTCTCTTTTTTTTTTGAATTTTGAAATCGAGTGGCAATTTTGTAATTTTAGACCAGAGGCAATTTGGGTATCTTGGGTATGGAATGCAATTCATTTGTTTGGAAGGTTAAAGTAGAATTTTTAATAACTGGTGGCTATAAATGAATTTTATGTTATTTAAATTGTTATTTTTGGTATTTTTCACTTAATTTATTGATAAGTTACATATCATATTAAGTTAGGCAAAATTTAAAATGAATATAGAATTACCAATTAAAAAAGTTGGAGGTGCATTTCCATTCTTGACAATCAATTTTAGTAAGGAAAGAGATTCTAGTGGCTGAAAAAGGAATGTATGTATACTAATGAAAATGTTATATCAGGCAATTTTCTCTTTTTCCTTTTTTGAGAAAAAGGCAATATTTTTCGAATTTTTATTATGTGATGTAGGAGATTTAAAATAACCACTACCTAATAAAACTATTACCTTTTTTTAACAGGCAAATGAGAATCTAATAATAATAATGCCTGTTATATTTGAATGTCTTTTTTTTCCTATTCTTCTCCCTTGTAGTTGTTAATTATACAGGAAACATAACAGAAATCAGGGAACAGCATTGAAACCATTAGTTGCCAGTCTAATTCGAGCTGTATTGGAAGTCAACTAAATATGTACTATCAAATCGACACCACGAGATGTTTCAAGTCGCAAAACCATTAGTTAAGTTTCTCCTTTCTTTATACAAAAAATTTGATCAGTTATTTTCGCCTTTGTGACTTTTATACCGGCAGAATAATCAAAAACTCAGCTGACAACAAATTAATGGAAGAAAGAACAACTGTTATTATCGTAGGAGCAGGTCCAGCCGGGCTGGCTGCTGCTGCTTGCCTTAACCGTTTGCAGATATCGAATGTCGTGTTAGAAAGAGAGGACTGCTGTGCCTCTCTTTGGAAGAAAAAGTCTTACGATCGTTTGAAATTGCACCTGGCCAAGGAATTTTGCGAGCTTCCTTTCATGCCCTTTCCAGCCGATGCACCCAGATTCATCCCCAAGAAAGGATTTATCAATTACTTGGACGAGTATGTGTCTCTTTTCGAAATTTATCCACGGTGCCATAGGTTGGTGGAGTCTGCTTCTTATGATAGCGAGAGAGGAGCATGGACGGCTCAGGTCAGGAATGCACGTACGGATAGGCATGAAGTGTATGTTGGGAAATTTCTTGTGGTTGCTACAGGTGAGAATAGTGAAGGTTATATTCCTGATATACCAGGCCTCGATGGGTTTTATGGTGAGTTTTTGCATTCTTCATGTTACGTGAACGGGGAACCCTACAAGAACAAGGAAGTTTTAGTCGTTGGATGTGGGAATTCCGGCATGGAAATTGCTTATGATTTGTCTAATTATGGTGCTAAGACTTCCATTGTTGTTCGTGGCAGGGTATGCATACTTTCTTTCTCTCAAGCATTGCATGCAATATAATTAACTTACAAAAAATAACATCTGATTGTCAAAGAATAATAAAATTATATATCATTAGATATAATTAAAAATTTTGACTATATATAAATAAAATGTTACATCTACTAACGTTTGAACGGTTAGATAAAATATTTTAGAGGATTTTCTGTTGTTGTTTGCAGGTACATATTCTCACCAAGGAAATAGTATGGCTTTCGATGATTCTCCTGCAATACTTGTCAATCAAAATGGTTGACAAAGTTGCTGTGGCTCTTGGGAAATTAACTTATGGAAATTTATCAAAGTATGGAATTAAGAGCCCTAAGGAGGGTCCGTTTCTTATAAAAGCAAGAACAGGTCGATCAGCCACTATTGATGTTGGATGTGTTGAAATGATTAAGCAAAACAAAATAAAGGTGATTAACCTACCATTTATATGCCTTAAATTCGTTATTAGTTTCACTACTTGAGGATATATTGACAGATGGTTAATGTCTGATACCTTGTAGGTGTTCCCATCTATAAAAAACATTGATGGAAAGTATGTCGAATTCAACAATGATGATGTACGTAAATTTGATGCTATTGTATTCGCTACTGGCTACAAAAGCACTGTCAGAAAGTGGCTTAAGGTATGTTGAAATTTTATTGCTAACCCTTTCAATATTTGATGTCGAAAGACAATGACATTTTTTACTTTTAACTGTGCATTACATTATATATAAAGACTTTCTTCTAGTTAATATATTGTGTATGAACCATGTGTGCATGCTTATGTTGTTTTTTAGAGTGAAGAAGACGGCCTGTTTGATGCAAAGGGAATGCCAATGAAAGCTGTGCCAAATCACTGGAAAGGAGAAAATGGAATTTATTGTACTGGTTTCGCTAGACAAGGATTATTGGGCATTTCCAACGATGCTAAAAAAATAGCCAAGGACATCAATTCTGTTTTGAATGAACACAAGAGAAACAATTGAAAAAGTTGTTTTCTTGTTATTCATTCACCTTTCACATACCATTTGGGGTTTGTGATTTATGTTAAAAGACATGGCTTTAAACCTATACTCTCGTTGATTTTGGTGTAAAGCCTATAGCACTAAATCAACCATACCTCAGTCGCATGATTTAATAATTTAGTATTTCTTTTTGATATATTCTTGTTATGTAGTTGGCTTTAATTCAATATTTATTTTTTTTGTTAGATAATAAATTTAATTGATAGTAGATAATTAGTTGTCTTTCTTGGTAATTTTATTTTCAATATTTATTTAATATTCCATTATATTTACACGATATATATAACATGCAATGAATTTCTTTTAGTTTCTTTTATGTGACAACTAATATAAAGAACCTCAATTCAATACCTCAAATCAATATCAAATCACAATTTCCATCAATATGTTCTTAATGAATTATTGTAAAAATAATTAAACTAAATTAAGAAGATAATTTTTTTTTTAAGAAGTATATATTCTTCTTTCAACAAATATATTTTATTTTGGATGGTATAAAATAGGGCAAGTGCGCTAACTTTTCTTTACTTCATTTATAATTCCACTTAACCTTAAACGGTTTTTTCTTTGCTTTATTTATAATTATATTTAATGTACGTTTGGTACAGCATATCTATTGACTAATAGTATTTTTTTAATACCAAAAGCTCTACTTGGTTTTTTTTTTTTTCTTTTACGTCATTTGATTGACATTTTAATAGAGTTTTTGAGGAATTAAAAAGGCTGAAAAAGACCTCCACTTTTATTCTTTTTTTAATTTATAAAAACTTTTGAGAACTCTTTTTTTTTTAATTAGCAAGTTTTCTATATCCTGTGTTTTTTTTTTATTGCAATTTTTTTATCTTTATTGTCATAAATATTATATATCATATTTGTTATATATATATAATACAATTGGTTTTGTTATTGGTTAATTGATATATATTTACATTAAATAATTATTGATTGTTTGATTCATTAATTTTTTATGGTTGAGGTTGAAACCATTATATTCCTAGAATGAATATATTACTTTCTCTTTCATACCTTTTTTGGTAAATTAATAATCTAAAAGATTTTAAAAATAATTTAGCCAAACAATTTGTAATTTAAAAGAACTTTTTTAATTGACAATCAAATAATTAATAACTTTATTCTAAAAGATCTATTTCTAAAAAGTTTACTTTCAAAAAAATTATTTTTAAAAAATCTACTTAAAGAAGCTATACCAAACGAAGTTGTAACCTTAACTAATACCTTAATACCACTTACACTCCTCTATCCTGACTAACAGATGAATTATTAGTTGATAACCATAGAAGGGTAATTTAATCATTTAATATTACCATTAATTGAATAATAAAAAAGAAAAATAATTGGCCAATAAAATACTATCATCATCTTAGCTCAAAAGTAAATTAAATAATTGTATTAATATTATATATATATATAACCTATTCTTCTTGACTCACCTTCTTTAACAAAAAATAACTTTCTCGATCAAAATCTCTTCTTTGCCCGATTCCATTGGACACCTTTATCAAATGCCACCACCGTTATTGCCCATTTCTTTTTGAGTCTAATTATAGATAAACTAGGAAAAATTAGTGTAATTTACACTAACTAAAAGATATATACATTACATCTAATTAATAACCATATTTTTTTTATTCATATTGTTTATAAGTTAATTGATAGTGGTACGTGCCGCTACAATTGTTATATAATAAAGGAAAGATGGAACTAGCTAGTTCCTTAAAACATATTGCAATTAATGAGGAAGATGAGATAAACATATATAAGAGGTTGATGATTCTAATAATATTCTAAAAGGGTCGTTTTACAGTTGATCACTTTTATTTTCTAAAATATTGATCGCTTGTCCTCTCCAACCAGCTTATACTTTCATCTAGTCCACTTACTATATGTTATGTGTATTTTCTGGACTCACCAAATGGGCTGGTAAAAGCCTAACAAAAACCCAACAAGTCAACACAATAAAAAAGCCTAGTAGACAAGGCCCAGTTATCAATGTCAAGCTCAGGGAGCTCTACAGCTTGCGTCAACGATCGTTAGGCAGTTTGCACCATACACAGTTCGTCACTCGGCAAAGCACAACTCGAGATCGCTTAATGTAATGTACAGCTCGTTCAGTGACCAGTTAATACAAAATCTTTCAGAAAAGACAATTACTTGATTTGATCGTGATTCTCTCATCAGAATTGGAAGTTAATTTAAATTTGAACTCAGTCAACGTGATCTCGAGGTATACGGGATAGTTTCCTGATTTTGCTTTAACCGACTAGGAAGTGCATTTAATGTAATTATTTTCCTATTTTATTGCTACCCGATTTGTAACGCCTCTTTCCCTATAAATAGAGGTTTAAATTCATTATAATAGACAAGAGAAAATAATATACTGTCATTCTGCAGAAATATTGAGAGACAGTCATGGACGTACGCTTTTTAGCTGAACCACGTAAAACCTTTGTGTTGTTTTTATTCTTGACCTTCTGTCTTTTGTTTTGTTCTTGGATTTGGTGTTGTTCCATATTGATTGCACGTATTGGGTGTTGAGCTCTCGTCAACCAGAAAATCACATCGACATTTTGGCATTAGAAGGAGGGCCCAGACTACAATCGGTTTTGCTGAGGTTTCTCAGTTTTCAACAATGGCAAGAATAAAAGCAACCAAGTACGTGGGCTCACAGACTGACCAAGTAGAGATTCAGGCTAGTTAGCACAGCGTGATGCGCAGCAGGTGGAAGACCTGCCCATGCCCGCAAAAGGGAAGTCTGAGGGTCAAACAATTGGTGCTGCAGCAGGCATGCTGCCCTTACCCCCTCGCTAACCAGTTCCAGCTGCCCCAACTGAGGGGCTGCAAACATGGTACCAAAGACAGGAAGCGCTAGAGCTTATAGTTCGACAACTTGCAGATACTGTCAACGTGTTGGTGCAAACTCAAGCACAGAATGCGCTCAAGATTGATGTTGAGGCTCAAAGGCAAGTATTTCCGCAACATGAAGTGCAGGGGCCAGAGGGGCTAGTTAGAGAAGTGCAACGACCTGTTGGCTCGACTCGTTCTTCCAATTCGTGTTCTAGAGCTGGAGGTCGTCCCGTTCGCGAAGAAAGAGAAGCGCGCCCTACAAGCCTAATGATAAGGGTCAGTCTAGATAGAAGCAGACGGGTAAAAGCTGGTCGTGATAGAGCCCGAGCTGCATCTCAATATGAGGACAAGGTGGGTGAGCGACATGTAAGGTCGCATCGGGTTAGTGGCTCGTTCAGAGAAAGCCAGAGGTATGAACTAAAACGCCTTTCTCCAGGTCGTAACCATAAGAGGAGATATGGGCCCCGAGACCCGTAGGTGGAAGAACTTCTTCAAATTGTCCAACAGCTTGAAACGCGACCTGGTATCTCAGACCAGCGTGAGTAGTATGGAGAAAGAACTCTATTTACCAGGGAGATCGAGACGCAACCTCTCCCTCATAGGTTCAAAGTGCCAAGCATCCCGCAGTACAATGGGGACACCGACCCCTATGATCACCTTGATGGCTTTAATGTTCAGATGGATCTATAGACAGACAATCCGCTGGTGAAGTGCTGTGTATTCCCTGCTACCCTTGGAGATATTCCACAAACTTGGTTCAAGAATCTCCTAGCTCGCAGCATAGGAAGTTGGGAAGAGTGCCAGTAGAAGTTCGTTGGCCAATGCAGGGCGTTGAGAAGGCAACTCGCACCATCCTGTCACTTGGCCACCATCTTTCAATGCCAGGATGAGTCATTGAAAGATTACATTATCAGATTCAGACGCGAGGTCGCAAGTGTTAAGAATCCATCAGACAAGAGTGTATTGACTACGATCTCAGCAGGGCTTCGCAAGGATGGAAAATTGTATGAGAGCATTTATAAGTCCCCAGTGAAGAACTTGGGAGAATTTTACCAGCGAGCTGTAAAGGAGATTAGGTGGGAAGAGACTTTCAACTCGAAAAAGTTAAATCAGAAGAGCGAAGCAGGCAGTTCCAGTCGGTCGAAAAAGAGAAATAATGGCAGGAATGAAGAAGAAGGTAGAAGCAGTAGTTCAAACAATCAGATTACTAAGAAGGCTATGAGAGAGCCTAAGAATGAACGACCTCAGCGTCAAGGTCCCTATGACAGTTATAGCATCTTGTCGGATACACAAGATAAGATTTTTGCTACAGGAAAGATTTTGGAAAACCCATTCCCTTGGGAGCTCCTGTTGAGCATCGAGACAGAAATAAGTTTTGTGTTTATCACAATGAGGTTGGACATAATACGTCAGACTGTTGGGCATTAAAGGACGCCATTGAGAAGTTAATTAGGAGAGGTTGTTTGAGAGATTACGTGGTGAGACCAGCAGACTTGCGACCTCCAAAACAATGACCTCAATAGCAACAACCAGCACAATAAAATTCCCAATGAACTCCCAAGCCAGAGCACGAACCTGCAGTAAGGGCGATTTTTTAGTACTCATATCACATGCATCAAACAAGTCGTCCAACTTGGGAAAGGAGCTTATCGTTTAGCAAATGTAAATGGAGCTAAAGTTCCTCGAGCTTGGAACGTTAAGCATCTTTATCCATATTATCGGTAACCTTTTCATTACATATATTCAATTTATTAGTGATTGCTCTAATAAATTACATGTTCTCAAAATTTTATGAGTCATTAAACTAGCAGGTTTCATCTTATTAGCTCATTGTCATGCTCAAAGCTCGCTAAAAATTAGAGCCTAAAAAGAAGGCAATGTTACGTACCCCTGCATAGCTAGCTAAAAATTAGAGCCTAAAAAGCAGACGAGGTTACGTATCCCTGCATAACTTGCTAAAAAACAAGAGCCAAAAAAGCAGGCGAGGTTACGTATCCCTGTATAGCTCGTCAAAAAATTAGAGCTTAAAAGCAGACGAGGTTACATACCCCTACAAAGCTCGCTAAAAAATTAGAGCCTAAAAAGCAGACGAGGTTACATACCTTTGTATAGCTCACTAAAAATTTGAGCCTAAAAAACAGACAAGGTTACGTACCCCTGCATAGCTCGCTAAAAAACAAGAGCCAAAAAAGCATGCGAGGTTATGTACCCCTGCATAGCTCGCTAAAAAATTAGAACCTAAAAAGCAGGCGAGGTTACGTACCCTTGCATAGCTCGTTAAAAATAAAGAGCCAAAAAGCAGGTAATGTTACGTATCTCTGCATAGCTCGTTAAAAATAAAGAGCAAAAAAAAACAAGTGAGGTTACATACCCCTGCATAGCTCGCCAAAAAATTAGAGTCTAAAAAGCAGGCGAGGTTATATACCCCTGCATAGCTCGCTAAAATTAAAGCCATAGCATGCAAGGTTACGACCCCATGCGTAGCTCGTTAACATTTCAATAAAGCATATTAGGTTCCAATCTCCTGCCCGTATTATAAGATTTTGCTATGAATTAGCTAAGTCAAGCAATTACTCAAGTTATTACATTAGCTTTGTTACATATCACTAAAATGATTAGTTCGCATGAAATCTCATGACTTGGGAAAATAAAAGTTCAAATAAATGAAGAAATCCGAGCACGCTTAGTATATAAGCCAAATGAGATTTCATTAATCTTAAAAATCCATTACAAATTAAAAACAAATCTACTACAAAAAGTAGAAACTAAGTTCAAAAAGAACAAAAAACGAGGCAAGCTATAGATCTCAAGGAGAATCTGGTCTTAAAAGGGAGTCTTCGCTAGAAGACGAGCTAGAGAGTTCGGTGACATCAGTGGGCTCGACCTGAGAGGTTGTACCAGGCATCTCTATTACCAAAGGAACCGCATCAATTACAACTGGAGACAAGGTAGTCTCTGCCTTGAACCTCTCCACAGCTCGGAGTCCCTCATCACCAAAGTTGGAAGAATCCAATTCAAGATGGGACATCAATAGGTTGTAGAGGAAGTTAATGTCCGTTCCTTCCTCAGCCTCATCTTTGGCTTCAGCAACCTGCATTTCCATGTCCTGAGCAGATCTTTCTAGCTATAAAGTCTACGCAAGTGTCATGTGCGCGACGATTAGCAATCTCAGCTTTTCGTTGTGTGGCCTCAGCCCGTTTTTCAACCGCTTCAGCTTGCTACACTGTAGCCTCTATTTGTTGCCTGAGCACCTCAACTTGCATCTCTGCAATTTCAGTTCGATGTTCAACCTCCTCAGTTCGCTGCGCTGCAGCTTCCACTCGCTCAGCTCACTTTTCGAAAAGTTCAGCTCGTTGCTCTGATTGCCTTAGCTCCTCTCTCACCTTGTTTAGTTCATCTTTACGACTGCAAAGCAAGGCAGTGAGATGAGACCTTGTGGCTTTATAATCATTTTCTACACGCATCAGAACCTCCTCAGTTGTTTGTTTAACTATGTTGGTTGCTGACAGCATCGCCTCGTGACCCTTCTTGTACTTTCTAACGTTTTGAGCTACCTCAGTCAAGGACTTGATTTCCTCTTTTGCTTTCTCCAACTCGTTCTCCAGCCTCATTATTCGATCTTCAGCAAACCTAGTCCCCCTCCTTTGCTTTATTGATCCGAGAGCAGTTTGAAACTCCACAAGTTAATATTTGATAAAGTAGAGAAGCCAAGAGTTAAAGGAAAAGTGAATTACCCGCATCGCATGTCGACCTACGTATTCATCCAGGTCCATACCCTTAAGAGACCTATTTTTCAAGGCCCTTGTATGAGTCATCATGATTTCTGGCCAGTTGTCAAGGAAGGACTTTAGATATCTCCCCCAAGTCCATCTTCAGGGCTTGGCATGGTGGGTGATAGAGTCTCCTCAGCTGGTGCGACCTCAGGCTCTTCACTCATGTAAACATGACGTCGCGTGGTAGAGGTGCGTTTACCCATATTCTTTTTCCTTCCCTCTCTGCTAGTACCAGTTTGGGTCTCTTGGGGCGGGACCTCGGATGGAACTTCCTCTGCTTCGGGTTGCGAGCTGGGGGCTGGGACCTGGGGAATTTCTGCTGCTATTTTTGAAGATGGCACCTCGTTGGGAGTCGCGACTGAAGGAGCTTTTGCCTTAACGGGTCGCTTCGAAGGAGCAGCTGAAAGAGCTGGTGCCTTAGCAGGTCGTTTTAAGAGAGCAGTTTGAGAGGCTGGAGTCTCAGCAGATCGCTTTTGAAGGAAATACAAAAGAGCGAGCTTTCTCCTAGTTGGAGCTCGCCTAGAGGTGGAAGCTGAAGTTGGAGGAATAGCTGTTTGAAATGCACTTATTGGCGAGGCACGAGCTAGAGCCGGAGCCGCTTCAGCAAGAACTGGAACTACTTTTTGAATGGAAGCTGGATTTGCTTCAGCAGATGAAGATGGGGCTGTTGAATTGGTTATTTGAACAGAAGAGGGAGATGAATCTATTTGGATAGTTGGAACTGCCTGAGCTGGAGTAGGAGCTGGAACTTGGTTTGCCTGCGAGGTGAAGGCAAGAGCAGTGAGGCCATGAGTCTGAAGAAGGTCGGTATCAAATTTATCACTGATGCTCACTTCATTCGAACTCGCGAGCACCTTGAGAGCCCTCTTCTCCTCATTGCTGAGAGGAGACCTGTTCGCTTTCAGTTCTGCAAAACAAAGTGTTAAAAAAAAAAAAAAAAGCTCGCGAAGTATGTTTCTCTGTACCTGGACTTAAAACAAAGTTGAAGTTTTTAAGATCTTTGAGAGAAGGGCAAGAGACAAAAAACCAGTTCGTCTTGTAAGCTCATACATTAAACTTTCCATTTGCATCTCCTCAAGGCAGGAGGCTCTTGTATTCCGATTGACGAGCTGTGAGATAATAAATAACATCTCTCTTTTCTATCCTTTAAAGTACTTCTAGCCTTGTCGATATGATTTTCTAGTCGATAAGAGCTCAAATCCCAATACCTGCAATAAATATCAAACAACACAAACAACAAAGAAAAAGATAGAAGGAGGCAGAGAACTAAAACACACAAAGAAGACACATGATTTTTAACGTGGTTTAGCGAATGCGCCTACGTCCACGACTATCTCTCAACAATTCGGTTGAGTGACAGTATGATATTGCTTGTGTCCGTTTACAATGAATTCAGCCTCTTATTTATAGGAAAAGAGGTATTACAAATCGGATAACAATAAAATAGGAAAATAATTACATTAAATGCACTTCCTAATCGGTTGGAGCAAAATCAGGAAACTGCCCATATATCTCGAGATCACGTTGACTGAGTTCAAATTTGAATTTGTTTCCAATTCCAATGAAAGAATCATGATCAAATCGGGTAACTGCTTTTCTGAAAGATTTTCTTGTCTTACTGATTACTGAACGAGCTGTATGCTGCATTGAGCAATCTCGAGCTGTGCCTCATTGAGTAGCGAGCTGTGCATGGTACAAACTACATAACGATCTATGAACAATGTGATGTGAGCTCGCTAGTGCGAGCTGTAGAGCTAGCTGGGCTTGGAGTTGATGATTGAGTCTTATTTATTGGGTTGACTTGTTGGGTTTGTATCAGGCTTTTACTAGCCCATTTGGTGAGTCCAGAAAATACATATAGCATCAGCCCCCCAGCTCTCAGTTCATTCTGCGAATTGGGAGCTCGAGCTCGTTGGTAAAAACTAACTTGAATTGCTGTTTCGCGCTCTTTCAAATTCAGTCCCATCAGTCTTCAACACGTGACAATCATGCAGGCGATAACCAAAACAGTATTGGCACGTCTCGGGCCACACGTATTTAATATGCACGTCTTTCAACTGACGGCTACATGATTACAAAGCCGTTACTCGTGTTGCACCGTTTGATTCAAGACAGTTACACACTCTCCAGATCGGACGATTGAGACTCGAGCTCAGCCATCTATATAAGCTGGTGGAGCCCTTTTGTTTTCTTTTTCACTTGTCATTTTCTCCAACCATCTAGTTTTCTATTGCTGTATTTTTCACCGGTTCTCTACAAAATCTTTCCTTCTAGTCACTGTTTTTCACACCTTCATCAGAGATTCACGGTAACTTTCTTTGTTTAACTTCAGACTTTCAGTTCTTAATTTATTTTTACTAAGTTAATGTTGCATTGTGCTTGCATTCTACTCTCTGTGCTTGAAATGAGTTTGAACATGTTGTGTTCTTGATGTTGAGCCTCTGCCTTTTGCATTTCTTGTCGACAATGACTCTTCGGTTTTTGTTGATTTGATCTTATAGCTTTTTTTTTGCGATTTGTTTTCTGTTTGTGTCATACCATATACACGAATTGTTGGATTACACACCTGTAGATTATCAGCTCGTAAGTCATTTCTTCATAGGTTAAGCCCCTCATGGTAGGAGTGATTTGTAAGAGTAGAGAACTTAGCCATTTTAGTCTGCTTGCTGCGACCTGATTATACCCTCCTTTATGTAGATGACTTCAAGTGGAGTTCACAATGTTGATGAGACTACTTAAAGTGAAGAAGGGTGAGCTAAAGCTCGGGTCGTTTGTAAAGCAATTTGTCGACGTGCAGCGGAGCGGTGAGCTCACGAGGAGAGGAAAGCTCGTCAAGTGTTCATGCATCATTCTTCCATAGTAGACCCCGTTGAGCTAGAAGGGGTCGTTCTTCAATATCATATCCCTAGGGGCTGCCGTGCGTTGTCACCTGACGATGACAACCATGCATGTTATCCTTTAAGTGGGTATATCGTCATCAGTACCCAACATCTCGAGCATGGGTTCAGGTTCCCACTCCCTCCTTATTTGATTGAGTTTCTGAACAAAGTCAAGTTTGCGTCATTCCAGCTGACACCGAACTCATACTCGCAACTGACTTCGTTGACTTTGGCCTTTCTTAGAAACGATCTTCCTCCCCCAACTCCAAAGATCATACAATATCTTTACAACATTAAGGCTAGAAGTACTTCAAAGGATAGCAAGCGAGATGACATTTATTATTTCGCAACTCGTCAATCGGAGTACAAAAACCTCTTGCCCCGAGGAGATGCGAATGACAAGTTTAATGTAGGGGCTTATAAGACGAACTGGTTTTTTGTCTCTTGCTCTTTTCTTAGAGATCTCAAGAACTTTAGCTTCGTTTTGAGTCCAGATATAGAGAAATACTTCGCGAATTGAATTTTTTTTTTCAATACTTTGTTTTGCAGAACTAAAGGCGGACAGATCTTCTCTTAGTAACGAGGATAAGAGGGCTCTTAGGGTGCTCGCGAGTTCGGGTGAAGTGAGTATCAGCGATAAATTTGACACTGGCCGTCTTCAAGCTCATGGCATCGCTCCTTCTATTGACTCTTCATTAATTGGCAGTAATAATGATATAGAAAGCATGAGAGAATTCGAGCTCCCTTTTGTTTTTGCGGTACTCGTCGAAAAAGAGGAAGATGCTCCTGCTACCCAACCAGCTCTAGCTTTTGCCTCCACTTTGCAGGCAGAGCCCGTTCCAGCAACTGTCCAAATAGATTCATCTCCATCTTTTGTTCACACGACTATTCCAGCAACTCCATCCTCATCTGCTCAAGCAGATCTAGCTTCCACTCTAAAAGTTCTAGCTCCTACTGAAGCGGCTCCGGCCCTAACTCGTACGTCGCCAATAGGTGTATCTCAAACAGTTATTCCTCCAGCTTCAACTTCTACCTCTGAGCAAGCTCCAACTAGGAGAAAGCTTACTCTTCTGCAGTTCCCTCCGACGCAACCTGTTGAAGCTCTAGCCCCTTCAACTGTTCCCTCAAAGGGACCTGTTGAGACTCCAACCTCTCTAGCTGCTCCCTCAAAACGACATGCTAAGGCACCAGCTTCTTCAGCTACCCCTTCAAAACGATCTACTAAGGCAAAAGCTCCCTCGATCGCGACTCCTAACGAGGTGCCATCTTTAGAAACAACAACAGACCTCCCCCAAGTCCCAGCCCCCAGCTCCCAACCCGAAGCAGGGAATGTTCCATCTAAGGTCCCGCTCTAGGAGACCTAAGCTAGTACTAGCAGGGGTGGAAAGAAAAAGAATATGGGTAAACACACCTTCTACCACGCGACGTCATGTTTATACAAGTGAAGAGCCTAAGGTCGCACCAGCTGAGGAGACTTCATCACCTACCATGCCAAGCCCTGAAGATGGACTTGGGGAGATATATTTAAGATCCTTCCTTGACAACTGGTCAGAAATCATGATGACTCATACGAGGGCCTTGGAAAACATGTGTCTTAAGGGTGTGGACCTGGATTAATACGTGGGTCGACATTCGATGCTGGTAATTCATTTTTCCTTTAACTCTTAGCTTCTATACTTTATTAAATATTAACTTGTGGAGTTTTAGGCTGCTCTCGCATCAATAAAGCAAAGGAGAGGGACAGGTTTGCTGAAGATTGAATAATGAGGTTGAAGAATGAGTTGGAGAAGGTAAAGGAGGAAATAACATCTTTGGCTGAGGTAGCTCGAAATGCCTGGACGTACGAGAAAGGTCGTGAGGCAATGCTTGCGAAGGCCAACATAGCTAGACAAACAGATGAGGAAGCTCTGATGCAAGTAGAGAACGATTATAAAACTATTAGGTCACACCTCACTGCCTTGCTCTGTAATCGTGAAGATGAATTGGACAAGACAAATGAGGCATTAAGAAAATCCAAGCAGTGAGTTGAGGAGGTCGAAAAGCGAGCTGAACTTGCCGAAAAGTGAGCTGAGCGAGTGGAAACTGTCGCTCAGTAGGCTAAAGAGGCCGAACACCGAGCTGGCATTGTAAAGAAACAAGATGAGGTGCTCAAGCAACAAGTAGAGGCTGCAGTGCAGTGAGCTGAGGTGGCTGAGAAACGAGCTGAGACTACTGAGCTGCAAATGGAGATAGCACAGCGAGAATCTGAGGTTGCTAATCGCCTTGCCCATAACACTTGCACATAGTTCATGGTTTTCAAAGAGAGACTAGCTTAGGACACGGAAGTGTGGATTGCTGAGGCCGGAGATGAGGCTGAGGAAAGAACGGGCATTAACTTCCTCTACACGCTATAGATGTCCCATCTTGAAATGAATTTTTCTATCTTTGGTGATGAGGGATTCCGAGCTATGGAGAGATTCAAGGCGGAGACTACCTCGTCTGTAGTTGTAATTGATGTGATTCCTTTGAGAATGGAGATGCCCTGCACAACCTCTCAAGCTGAGCCTGTTGGTGTCTCGAACTCTTTAGCTCGTTTTCCAACGAAGACTCCATTTTAGGACCAGATTCTCCTCGAGATCTATAACTTGCCTCGTTTTTTTTTTTTTTTTTTTTTTTTTGCTTTCTGAACTTGGTTTCTTCTTTTTGTAGCTGATTTGTTTTTAACTTGTAATGGATTTTTAAGATTAATGATAACAGGACTCAACCCAAACTCTCTCTGATCTCTTGTCTGGAGATTCCGTCGGACACTCCAACGAACTATTCACAATCCAACTTGTCGAAATGGAGAGATTAGAGGAGCGAACCCCTTATTCTTTCCCGATTTTCTTAACTTCAATCAGTTGTATTATTTACTTTTTGTAAATCACTTAGGTGGATAAAATTTTTCGCAATTTCATTTTAAAACGATTTTATAAAAATTTCGGCAGCATAACAACTGCATTTTGAAGGTTTCCAAAATTTTTACTTGCAAGAAAACACACTTCGCCTATATTTCCATTTCCTCCTAACTTCATTTGTCCACAAACATGCATTTTCATCACAATTTCCACAACATTATGCATGAACTCATACTAGACTATATATATACATCATATATGAAAATGCATAAATATTTACTATAGCATTTACAATCATACAATCCAAAATTCAAAAATGTCATGATTGTAGTATAATACAAATGTTTTCCCATGTGCATGATTTACACAATCATATTTTGTGACTCGCCCCACCTATAAATATGCAATGTAAAGCTCGTCGTCGCATTGTCCAATGACAGCACCCAGTGGAATATATAAACTACACAATAGGTAAACAAGTTAGCGCCACAAAACAGTATAGTATAATCAGCACTAATGTAATAACATATAAGCTTATTTAATCTTAGAAACTTCAAAATTTTAAAGTTTTCTTTCTAAAAAACCTCATGTATACCCTTAAGTGCTCTAATCATCGCAGGTGATTTTAACTAACGCCAACGCGAAGCTACTGAGGTATCTCAACCACTACGATACGGAATTTACTGCATCGCAACGTAAGGTGATAAATCTCATATCTGAGCAACTACAATACGGAATTTTCTGCATTACAATTGTAATGTTATAACTTTGGGCAGCTACAAGCGGAATGTACTGCATCGCCACGTAATGTCAAACTGTAAAATAACCAACTACTTGCGGAATTGTCTACATCGCAACGTAGCGCTATGCATTTTAGGAAAACTGAGCAACTACGGACGAAATTTTCTACGTCATCGTGTAGTGCTAATTTTTCTATAAACTGAGTGACTATGGACGAAATTTTCTGCGTCATCACGTAGCGCTAAAACTCATATGGTCTTAAGGCATATACATGAGTTTTTAAAACTAACTTCACCAAGTGCAAAAGCACAAAACTAATTATTTTTGAAACTTTAAAAATTCTCTTGGTTCAGTTACTTGAAAAACAACTTTATATTAGTTTCAATCACTTTATGGATTCCATAAGAAACCTACATGTTCACAACTTGAACTTTAGAGTTAAAAAAAAATTGTTTTGTTTTCATTTAACCATTTTATATAAAGTTCAACATAGAAATGAAGATAAATGTAAGTGGTAGAACACTTACCTCAAATCCACGCAAATCCGAGTCAAGCGTCTCGATGAGTCTCTCGCACCTTACTCACTCGCTCATCACCTACACATCAATTTCTTATTATCACTTGTGAAAATTTCATTACTTAAACTTTAAAATAGCATTTCCAACACAACTTTCTCTAATAATTACCCTTTATACTATAACTTCCCAACTTGTTTCTAATTCAATCGAGACTCTTTAATTCTAATTTCTTCGTAAAAGTTTCAGTTATATACCCCTAGGGACACCCCCACGAAGTCCGTATAATTTTCAGAGGTCCAGAACGAAAAGTCAAAATTTTACGTTTCTTTTGACACCCCAAAACAGAATGTAACGCACGGCTCTGCTCGAGGCTCCGATTTCTGTTGTTCTTTTTCCTACAGTTCTCTTATCTTACATTCTGGTCACCCATAAAATTTCAGCGAAAAATTCTATCGTTTACTATGTCAAATCTAAGAAAAACACCATTTTTCAAGCACTTTTTTATGCATGTTTTTGCATCAGATAAGCGACGATGATTTTTCTTTCGTATCTAAAGTTCTTTTATCTAATTATGATCAAGTAAATTCATTCTATGCAATAAAAATTGCATTGACATAAATATTTTGCCTTACGACCCTTTAACCGCACTATTTTGACCATAACTTGTGAAATTTTTTTCGGAATCGTTCCCTTCCAAAACCTATGGTTTTCTATGACTCTTAGGCATGATTTGAGATCTAGAACAACCCCAAATAAGTCATACTTATGCAGGTCATCTCTGTCCCATTGTTTGAGCTCGGGATTCTTTAAATTGCCTAAAACTACTCTTTTGACAATCCTATCACTTCTATATGCTTTCCTAATCTTAATTATGCTTAAATTTGAGTTCAAAACAATCAAAACTCAAAGGTTTCTTACTGCCCTTGATGGCCATGACACACACACATACACATCAAAGTATAAAGCTCTTCATTTTTATTAGTTAATTTCTCTCAAATCTTTTATCAAACAACTAGTCTACAATCTTTTTAACACTTTATGGATTTAAATCTCACTTTAAAATTTGATAACCATAAACCCTAACTTATCATTCACACACAATAACATGTCATTTAAACTTTTATATCACCTAGTTAGGGTTCTACACTTGTTTGAAGTGTAGAACACCCATCACAATTCACTAAACTCACATAGTTAGCATCATACTCATACAACCCAACTAACATCAAAGTAGAGAGAGAGAAGATGATATCTATCGACGTTGAAATTCAGTCAACGAGTAGTCAATGCCCAATACCTGTAATCAATATGAGAAAACACAGAAATCAAGAAGAGAATAATAAAGAACCAAGAACAAACAGAAGGACAAAGGATTTTTAACGTGGTTCAGTGAGTGCGCCTACGTCCACGGCTATCTCTCTTAAATTCTGCAGAGTGACAGTATATTATTTTCTTGTGTGTCGTTTACAATGGTTTTTAACATTTATTTATAGGGGAAGAATTGTTACAGATCAAGAAGCTACAAAATAGGAAGAGAATCATAAATTAATTACACTTCCTAATCTATTTGAATAAAATCAGGAAATTGCTCCTTAAAATCCGAGATAATGTTAACTGAGTTTAAATTTGAATTAACTTCCGTTTCTAGTGAGAGAATCACGATTAGATTAGGTAACTGTCTGTTCTGAAAGATATTGCATTAATTGCACTCTAGGCGAACTACCATTTATGGTGACCTCGAACTGGACCTCGCTGAGAAGTGAACTGTGAATAAGGCAGACTATGGAACGAGCTATAACATGACTGTGATACGAGCTCGTTACTATGAGCTAAGAAAATTATTGAGACGAGCTGAGGAACTCGCTGGGCTTAGAGTTGATATCTAAACCTTTTCTGATGGGCCTTGATTGGGTTGACTTTATTAGGCCTTCTATTGGGCCTAAAATGGGCTTTTACCAGCCTATTTAATGAGTCAAAAAAATGTATATAACATCAGCCCCCCAGCTCTCAGTCATTCTGCGAATTGGGAGCTCGAGTTCGCTGGAAAAAGTTAGTTTCTCTAGTAAGCCAACTCGAATTACTACTTTCGCGCCTTTTCAAATGCTATCACATCGATCTAACACGTGGCGATCATGCAGGAAGTGACTTGAACCGACGTTGGCACATCCCTTGCACGCGTATTTAATGCGCACGTCTTTCAACTGACGGCTCCATGATTAGAAAGTCGTACCTCGCGCTGTATCGTTAGATTAATGACGGTTACACAACGCAGAGATTTGACGGCTAGGGTTCGAGCTCATCCACCTATATAAACTGGTGGAGCCTTTTCATTTTCTTTTTCATCTTTCATTTTATCTCGAAGCAACCAAGCAACCAAGTTCAGAAAACTTACTGGTTTTTCACTAGATCAACACTTTCAGTCGCCGTTCTTACATTCTCATCAGAAATTCACGGTAAAACCTCTGATTTCTTACTTCAAACTTTCAGTTTTTAGTTTATTTTGTTGAGTTGAGGTTGCATCGTGTTTGCGTTTTGTTTTCTGCCTGAACTGTTTGAATGCGTTGTATTGTTGCTGTTGAATCTTTGTCATTACTCCGTCTGAGATGACCTGAATATATCATTTTCTTGATGTTAAACTTTTGCAGTTCTGAGTTTCTTGCTGAACAAAGCTTTTCAACTTCTGTTGATTTGATTTTGTTGCATATTTATTTGCGACCTGACTACTATTTGTGGCCCATCATGCATGAGAACTGTAGGATTAGATTTGTAGACCATTAGCTCGTAGGTCGCTTCTTCAAAGGCCGAGCCCCCCCATTATGTGAATGATCTGAAAAATGGGAAACTTATTATTATTTTTTTTTAGCAATCTGTTCCTAGCAATCTGACTGTATCCTCTTTTGCATAGATGTCTTCAAGTGGAGCTCGTAGTGCTAGCGAAGCAGCTCAGGGCGGAAAGGAAGTAAAGAATCAACAGCGAGTTGAAAAGGAAAGGGAAGCTCGCAAAACATTCACCCATTACCCATCTTCCATTGAAGTCTCAAAAATGGAGGGGATTGCTCTTCACTTTCATATCCCCAGAGGTTGTCGTACGATGTCACCCACTCCAAGAAAACATGCAGGCTATCCTCCATAGGGGTATATTGCTGTCAACACTCAGCACCTGGAACACGGGCTAAGATTCCTAATTCCTTATTATTTAATCAAATTCTTGAACGCCGTCAAGCTCGCACCGTTCCAACTAACACTGAACTCATACACATAGCTAACTTCACTAACCTTGGCCTTCCTTAAAAATAATCTTCTTTCCCCAACTCCAAAAATTATACAGCAATTTTATAGCATCAAAGCTTTGAGCGCCTCACAGGAGGGAACGTCAGAAGGCATTTACTACCTCACAGCTCGTCCGTCTAACTATAAGAAACTCTTACCCCAAGGAGGTGCGAAGGGCAAGTCCAACGTCGAGTCATACAAGACGAGCTGGTTTCTCGTCTCATGCCTTTCTCTTGCAAGACTTAAAAACTTCAGCTTCGTCCTGAAGCTAGGTAAATAAAGGAAGATCTTTAGTGGGTTTAGTAGTAATTTTAACCTTTATTTATTTATTACTTTATCTTTAACAAATCTGAAAATGGATAAGACTCCTCTCAACAGCGAGGAGAAGAGGGCTCTTGAAGTGCTTGCGAACTCGGATGAAGCGAGCATAAGCAGCAAATTTGATACTGTTCTTCTTCAAGCTCACGACCTTGCTCCTCCTAAAGATTCTCCATTTATCGATAGTAAGAATGACATATCGAGCATGGGGAAACGCGAGCTTTCTTCTGTCTTTCAAGTTTCTGTCCCTACCTCGCCGGTAGAAACTTCTTCAGTTTCTGCCCCAGCTCGGGCAAAAACAGCTCCAACTCGCGCAGCTCCTGTTGTACAAGTAGAATCATCCCCCTTCCCAAATCACACAACTATTTCAGAGGCTCCATTGCTTGCTCCAACAGACTTAGCACATGCTTTAATAATTCCAACATCTGCTGAAGCAACACCAGCTCCAGCTCGCACTCTATCAGTGGGTGCATCTCGAAAAATTGCTTCTTCAATTCCTGCTCCCTCCACTGGGCAAGCTCCAGCTAAAAGGAAGAAACTTACTCTTCTGGAGTTCTCTCCCGAGAATCCTACCAAGACTCCATCCTCCGCAGCAACTCCAACGAAGAGACCAGTTGAAACCTCAGGCTCTCCAGTTGTTCCTCCAAAGCGTTCCAAATGACTTGCTGAAGTAGAAACTTCCTCGGTCGCTGCCCCTCCAGAAACAACAGCAGATCTTCAGTTGGTTCCAACTTCCAGCTCACAACCTCGAAAAGGAAATGTTCCTCCTGAGGTTGCTCCCTAGGTAACCCGAGCTGGTACCAGCAAGAGAATAACTAGGCGTACCTTTCTTACACGACGTAATGTTTATCGGACTGAGGAGCCTGATGTCCCGGAGGCTGAAAGGACTTCTTTACCTACAAGACCAGAAATCAAGCTTGGACTTGGGGGGAGATATTTAACTTCCTTCATTGACAACTGTACATCAATTATGTATACTTATGCAAGGGTCTTAGAGAATAGGTCTCTTAGGGGCACGGACTTGGACGAGTTCGCAGCTCGTCATTCCATGCTGGTAAGTCATTTTTCTTTATCTTCTGGCCTCTTTACTTTATCGCATATTAACTTGTAGAATTTTCAGGGCGCTCTTGCTGCAATGAAGCGAAGGAAGGAAACAAATGCCATTGAGGATCAAATAATGAAGCTTGAAAACGAGCTGGAGGATGCTAAAGAGGAGATAACACACTTGGCTGAAAAAACCACAGAGGGCCACGAGGCACAGATGGCTGCGGCGAATAATGCTAGACAGACCGCCGAGGAAGCTCTGCTGAAAATGGAAAATGAACGCGACATGTTAAGGGAAGTGCTGAGGCAGTCTGATCAGCGGGTCGAGCTGGCTGAAAAACAAGCTGAGAAAGTGGAGGCTACTATACAGCGGGCCGAGGAGGTCAAAAATCAGGCTGGGATTGCAGAAAGCCAAATCGAGGTCCTCAGGCAACAAATCCAGGTCGTGGTACAACGAGCTGAGGCTGCCGAAAAGCGGGCTGAAGAAATGGGAGCTGCTGCTTAACGGGTTGAAGAGGTCGAAAATCGAGCTGAAGTTCTTAGGCAGCAGGTGGGGGAGGTAATTCAGCGAGCTGAGGCTGTAGAGCAGCAAATAGAATCTATGAAGGAAGAAACCGAGGTCATCAATCGCCATGCAAATGATGCTTTCGAAGAACTGATGATCTTCAGAGAAAAATCTGCTCAGGAACTGGAGATACAGGTTCTTGAAGCAAAGGATGAGGCTGAGGAAAAAACAGGCCTCAACTTTCTCTATACGCTGTGGATGTCCCATCCTGAGATGGATTTTTTTATCTTTGGGGATGTGGAACTCAAAGCTGTAGAAAAGTTCAAGACAAGGGCTGCCTCATCTTTAGCTGATGCAGTTCCTTCAGCAACGGAGGTGCCCGGTGTTACCTCTCAAACTGAGCCTACTGACGACCTCGAGATTTCTAGCGCGTCTTTTTCTCCTCGTGAAGACTCCCTCTTAGGTCCAGATCCTCCGGTTCAAAGCTAGTATTTTACCTTTTGTTTTTGTATTTTCCAATCATTGATTTGTAAATGATATTTCAGACTCAATGAAATTTATTTTTCCATTTCTCCTCTATTGAATACGTTAGAGTTATTGCATCTGTGGTCACATACTTTATGATCTTCATTTTATGTCTTCATGTGAGCTAATCGTTAACGAGCTCAAAATCTGATATAATAATTAAAGCAATCGCTTAATTCAATCAGTTAATAAAATCTTGTAATTGATCAGAACCTTTTCTGCCATATTGGAATGTTGACGAGCTATGCAGAGGTACATAACCATACCTGCTTAGGCCCCTTTTTTATTTCAGCGAGTTATATAGGAGCACTTAGCCCCCTGCTTTTTTGGCTCTTTTTATTTCAACGAGCTATGCAGGAGCACTTAGTATCGCCTGCTTTTTAGGCTCTTTTTTAGCGAGCTATGCAGAGGTACATAACCTCGCCTGCTTTTTAGGCTCTTTTTTAGCGAGCTATGTAGGGGTCGTCACCTCGCTTGCTTTTTAGGCTCTTTTTTAGCGAGCTATGCAGGGGTCATCACCTCGCCTACTTTTTAGGCTCTTTTTTATTTAGGCGAACTATGCAGGGGTCGTCATCTCGCCTGCTTTTTAGACTCTTTTTTTTAGGCGAGCAGCGAGCTAATCAACACGGAGCCTGTTAACTTGGTGAAATAATGCACATAATGAGGGAAAATGGAGCTTTCATTTCTTATCGTAACATTGAATCATGGGTAACAAATAAAGTTACTGATAATATAGTCGAAGATGCTCGACATTCCAAGCTCGAGGAACCTCAGCTCCATTCATGTTGGTCACATGATAAGCTCCATTTCCCAAATTCGCCTTGATGATATAGGGTCCTTCCCAATTTGGGCCTAAGGACCCATCACTAGGTTTGCGAGCTCCAGGCAGAATGATACGCAGTACCAAATCTCCCACATTAAAGCTGCGGATTCGAGCATTTTTGTTATAGTATCTCGCCATTCTTTGCTGATAACCAGTTACTTTAATCTGGATGTTTCCCCAACTTCTTCGAGCAAATCTAAGTTTACAATGAGTAACTGGTCATTGTCATTTGGATTGAAGGTCGCTCTTCGCTGCGAGGTGACTTCGAATTCTGCTGGGATCATGGCCTTAGACCCATATACCATTGAGAAAGGTGTTTCCCCTGTAGTGCTACGAGCTGTGGTTCTATAGGCCCATAATACTTTCTGGAGCTCGTCCACCCAAGCTCCTTTCTTCGCTTCCAGTTTCATCTTCAAGGTCTGCTTTATAATTTTGTTTACAGCTTCGACTTGGTCATTGGCTTACGGATGATCCACTGCTGAGAAGCTCTTGACTATTTTTAGATTGCTGTAGAACTTGAGAAACTGGCTGCTGCTAAACTGGGTTTCATTGTCTATCATGATCTATTGTGGAACCCCAAATCTGCAAATGATATTACTCCACACGAACTTCTCAATCTTCGTTGTAGAGATTTCTGTCAACTTATTTGCTCCTGCCCACTTAGTGAAATAGTCAACTGCGACCACGGAGTGTTTGTACCTTCCACGAGCTGTTGGCAAAGGCATGACCAAATCCATTCCCCATATTGCAAAGGGTCATGGGCTTACTATTTGCTTAAGATAGGCTGGCAGAGCTCGCGGAACCTGGGCAAACCTCTAACACTTATCACACCTTTTTACTAAATCGATAGCGTCCTATCTCATGGTAGGCTAATAGAAACCTTGACGGAATGCCTTTTGAGCTAGAGATAGCCCCCCAGCATGATTTCCACAATGGCCTTCGTGTATCTGCCTCATCACTGTTTCATACTTTAGGCCATCAATGCATCGTAAAAGTAGAGCTAAGAACCCCTTCTTGTATAACACATCATCATAGATGCAGTATCTGGCTGCTCTAGCTCGCAAACGTTGTGCTTCCAGCTTATTATTTGGCAGCTTCCCATTCTGCAAATAATTTAGAATTGGGCTCATCTAGGAATCGGGCTGCACGGTTATTGTCATAATCACATTCTTCTATTCTGTACTCGGAGCTGATAGAAACTCTATTGGGATCGCTCCAAGAAAATATGCGTCCCAAGTGGTTGCCAAGCAAGCTAAAGCATCTGCGTGTGCATTCTAAGCTCGCGGAATTTGCTTCACTTCGCACTTCTGGAAAGCATCTAGCATTTCATGGACCTTTTGCAGGTACAAAGCCATTTTTGGCCCCTTTGTTTGGTACTTCCCCAAGATGTGGCAAACCATGAGCTGCGAATCACTGAAAACCCTTAGTCGTTCAGCTCGGATTTCTCTAGCTAAACACAGACCTGCGAGCAGTGCTTCATACTCAACTTCATTATTTGTAGCCTGGAAGCCAAACCTTAAAGCACAAAGATCTTGTGGCCTTCAGGGCTAATTAGCAAAATCTCAGCTCCGGCCCTTTGCTCACTGGATGACCCGTCAACATAAAGCTCCTAAGTCGAACCTTCAAAAGATTCAGCCTCATCATCCACAGGTCCTACAAACTCTGCAATGAAATATGTCAGAGCTTGAGCTTTGATAGCCATCCTCGGCTTAAACTGGATATCGAACTGTGCGAGCTCCATTGCCCATTTCAACAAAAGACCTTAGGTGTCCGCTTTCTGTAGAACTTGCTTTAGCGAATACTAAGTGAGGACTTCGATTGTATGAGCTTGAAAGTAAGGCCGCAGTTTCCTTAATGCGACCACCAAGCAGTAAGCGAGCTTTTCCATTTGTGAGCACCTAGTTTCAGCATTTTGCAGCCTTTTACTTATATAATACATTGAAAGCTGTGTTTTCTCCTCTTCTCTCACCAGCGCAGCACTTAGAGCTTGCTGAGACACCCCCAATTATAGAATCAACTTTTCTCCTTCTTTAGGCTTAGAAAGGAGTAGAGCTCGCCCCATGTATTTTTTTAACTGCTGGAAGGCAACTTCACATTATTCGGTCCACTCAAAGCTTTTTGCCTTCTTTAAAATGTCAAAGAATGGGATGCATTTATCCGTAACTTTCGAAATGAACCTGCTTAGTACCGCGACCTGGCTATTGAGGCTCTGCACATCCTTGACCCTGGTTGGTAACCTCATGTCGATCAATGCTTTGATCTTCTCAGGATTGGCTTCAATACCTCTACTGTTGACCATGAAGCCCAGAAACTTTCCAAAAGTTACTCCAAATGCACATTTGTGAGGATTCAGCTTCATCTAATAGTTCCTCAGAATCTAGAATATCTCTCCCAGGTCGCGCACATGACACCTACCTGCTTGGACTTTACCAACATATCATCAATATAAACCTCCATGGTCTTCCCTATCTGCTCTTCAAACATGATATTTACCAAGCGTTGATAGGTCGCTCTTACATTTTTCAGCTCGAAGGGCATCACCTTGTAGCAATATAAGCCACGATCAGTCATAAATGAGGTATGCTCTTCGTCCTCGAGGTTCATCAGGATCTGGTTATAACCCGAGTATGCATCCATAAAACTCAGGAGCTCGTGACCAACAATAGCATCCACGAGCTGGTCTATCCTCAGCAAGAGGAAACTATCTTTGGGGCACGTCTTGTTCAAATCAGTGAAGTCGATGCACGTTCTCCATTTCTCGTTCTTTTTCTTCACCAACACGGGATTGACGACCCAGGTCGGGTAGTAAGCTACTCGGATAAACTTGTTCGCCAACAATTTATCTACCTCTTCCTTCAATGTGAGATAGCGTTCCCCTGTCATTGCTCTCATCTTCTAGCGAACTTGCTCTCATCTTATGGCGAACTGGCTTGTGGTGAGGATCAATATTCAACCTGTGCAACATCACCCTGAGATTTATCCCCACCATGTCCTCGTGATTCCACGCAAACACATCCAAGTTCGCCTTCAGGAAGTCAGCGAGCTAGGTTCTCAGTTCTGGAGCTAATCCTCTTCCCAGCTTCAGGAACCTTTTTGGATCCGCCTCGTTGACTTTGACATCTTCCAATTCTTCGACTGGCCTAGTAGCTCGGTCTGAATCTACCTCGCGAGGGTCCAAGTCATGGCTGACCCCTTTCTCGATCATAGCTCGTGACTCGCCCCCTGAAACTACGTTCACTTTCTTTCCTCTTACACCCATCTTAACAGCATTTTCATAACAGCGTCTTGCTAAGTGCTGCTCTCTCCGAACATATCCAATGCCACTAGGAGTTGGGAACTTCACTGTAAGAGTCCTAGTTGAAGTAACTGCATCCAGTTCGTTCAACGAAGGCCTTCCCAGGACCACATTGTATGCTGATTGGCAGTCAATTATCAGAAAATCTGCCAACACAGTAGCTTGACGACCTGCTTCCCTAAGAGTAAGTGGCAACTTGATCTTGCCCACTAGTATAACAGCATCTCTAGTGAAACCATAAAGAGGCTCTAGGGATGGTCTCAGCTGCTCCGCTCCTAGCCCCATTTGCTTGAAACAATTCTTGTACATCACATTTACCGAGCTCTCAGTATCAATCATGATACATCGCACTTCCATATTGCTGATCTTAGTTCGGATGACCAGCGCATCATTGTGTGGTCAGATCACCCCTCTAGCATCCTCCTAAGTAAAAATAATCTCATCCGATGTCATCTTGGCTTTCTTGGCAGGTCCCTCCGACCCACTGACTTGAAAGGTATGATTTGCCTCTCGGACGTACCTCTCGTGCGACCTGTTTGAAGCACCTGCGATATGGGGACCACTATAGATCGTAAAAATAGTTCTTACCGCAGACTCATGCTTTGGTTTAGGAGCTTGTAGGGGCTGTTGCTGTACTGGCTGCTGTTGAGGTCGTTGCTGGGGAGGTCGCGAGTCTGCAGGTTGCTCCACATAATTCCTCAAGCGATCTCTCCTAATCAATTTTTTAATGGCTCCTTTCAACGTCCAACAGTCTGAAGTATTGTGCCCGACCTCATTATGATAGGCACAAAATTTGCTTCTGTCTCTGTGGTGAACAAGGACTCTCAAAGGATAAGGCTTGCCAAAGTCTTCCCTGTTCCTTTCTACTGCAAAGATCCTGTCTTGCGAGTCTGACAAGATGCTGTAATTCTCGTAGCAACCTTGACATTGAGGTCGCTCATACCTTGGCTCTCTCCTTGCCTTCTTGGCTATCTGATTGCTCGAGCCATTATTTCTACCTTTTTCGTTCCTGCCATTATTTCTCTTTTTAGGCTGGCTGGAACTGCCCACTTCATTCTTTTGATTGGATTTCTTCGAGTCGAAGGTTTCCTCCCACCTAATCTCCTTTGCAGCTCGCTCGTCAAACTCTTTCAGTTCCTTCATTGGGGACTTGTTGATGCTCTCATACAGTTTTCCATCCTTTCACAACCTAGCTGAGATCGCCGTCAGTATACTCTCATCTGATGAATGCTCGACGTTTGCGACTTCACGTCTAAATCTAGTGATATATTCTTTCAAAGACTCACCCTAACGTTGGAAGATGGTAGCTAGGTGGTAAGATGGAACAAGCTACCTTCTTAAGGCCTTGTAGTGGCCAACGAACTTCTGCTGACACTCTGCCCAACTACTTATACTGCGAGCTGGAAGATTCTTGAACCATGTCCTTAGAATATCCCCCAAAGTAGCTGGGAATACACGGCATTTCACCATTGGATTACCTGTCTGCAGGTTCATCTAAACGTTAAAAGCATCGAAATGATCATAGGGATCACTATCCCCATTGTACTGCTGTATGCTGGACATTTTAAACCTCGAAGGGAGAGGCTGCGTCTCAATTTCTCTCGTGAATGGAGTCCTTTCCCCGTAATGCCCACGCTGCTCTGGGGCTCCAGGTCGCGCTTCTAGCTGCTGGACCCTCTAGAGGAGCTCCTTTACTTATGGATCTCGGAGCTCGTATCTTCTTTTGTGGTCGCAACTTGGAGAAGGGTGCTCTGGGTCATATCTCTCGACCTCTTCGAAAAAATCTCCATGCTGATGGGATCTCGCATGTCGCCCATTCACTTCATCAACACCATGAGCTTCAACTCGGATTCTATCATGCCCAACCTCTATCCCCCAGTTTCCCTTTTGGCTCAACCGCACTACCAAGCTCGCTTGGCGCACGACTTCTCTTTCTCTGCGAACAGGGTGGCCATCAGCTCCAGGACGCGCATTAGAAGAACGAGTTGAGTTAGCAAGTCGTGGTATATCCCTAGCTGGCCTTTCGGGCACCTGCATTGCTTCATGCTGCTGGGACACGTGCCTTGGAACCTCGACCTCCACCCTGGGTGCGTTCTGCACTTGAGCCTACACCAATATATTGACTGCCTCTGTAAGCTGTCTAACCGTATTCTTCAGCTTCTCCTGCCTCTGATGCTATACATGTTGCCCATCAGCCGGGGCCCCCTAAACAAATTGGCGAGGGGGTAAGGATGGCATGGCTGCTGTAGCACCCATTGCCTGACCACGTGACGGTCTTGCTGCATGTATGAGTGTATCTTCCACGAGCTGCATGTTCTGTTGAGACTGGTTCACGCAGCTCTCCACCTGGTCATCATCTTCAAGATACCTATTTGATCTGGTTCTTGCCATGTTATCTGAAATGATGAACTTGGGTGAAAAAGATTGCAGTTTGAGCCCCCCTTCTAGCGCCAAAATGGCGACATTGAAATTCAGTCGACGAGTATTCAATGCCCAATACCTGTAATCAATGTGAGAAAACACATAAATCAAGAAGAGAATAATAAAGAACCAAGAACAAACAGAAGGACAAAGGATTTTTAACGTGGTTCAGCGAGTGCGCCTACGTCCACGGCTGTCTATCTTAAATTCTGCAGAGTGACAGTATATTATTTTCTTGTGTGTCGTTTACATTGGTTTTTAACCGCTATTTATAGGGGAAGAGTTGTTACAGATCAGGAAACTATAAAATAGGAAGAGAATCATAAATTAATTACACTTCCTAATCTGTTTGAATAAAATCAGGAAATTACTCCTTAAAATCTGAGATAATGTTGATTGAGTTTGAATTTGAATTAACTTCCGTTTCTGGCGAGAGAATCACGATTAGATTAGGTAACTACCTGTTCTGGAAGATATTGCATTAATTGCGCTCTGGGCGAACTGCCGTTTATGGTGACCTCGAGCTGGACCTCTCTGAGAAATGAACTGTGAATAAGACAGACTATAGAATGAGCTACAACCTGGCTGTGATATGAGCTTGTTGCTATGAGCTAAGAAATTACTGGGGCGAGCTGAGGAACTCGCTGGGCTTAGAGTTGATATTTGGGCATTTTCTGATAAGTCTTGATTGGGTTGACTTTATTGGGCCTTCTATTGGGCCTAAAATGGGCTTTTATCAGCTCATTTAATGAGTCCGGAAAATGCATATAACAATATCTTACTTTGATTTTTGTTTAGAGAGATTAGTTTAGCTTGAAAACCTCCTAAAGTTGGGATTTAAAGCTTGAGTAGTTGATGGAAGTTCTCTTCTTCCCCCTTTCTTCCTTGGTTGTCCACCCTTGCTCTCTCCCTCTCGCGGTGTCTAGCTTCATTTAGAGTTACCGTTATACTCCATGCATCACTTTTACCGATTTTGCACTCATATTCTGTGTACTGCGGTTAGGTGACCCCGGAAGACCCCTAATTATCTTGTCTCATCATAAACACCATTTCGAGAGGTTTGGGGTCCAACGGCCCCGTCTAGTTTCATTTAGAGTTACCATTATGCTCCATGCATCACTTTTGCCGATTTTGCACTCATATTCCGTGTACTACGGTTAGGTGACCCCGGAAGGCTCCTAATTAGCTTGTCTCATCATAAACACCATTTGGAGAGGTTTGAGGTCCAACGGCCCCGTCTAGTTTCATTTAGAGTTACTGTTATGCTCCATGCATCACTTTTGCCGATTTTGCACTCATATTCCGTGTACTGCGGTTAGGTGACCCGGAAGACTCCTAATTAGCTTGTCTCATCATATACACCATTTCGATCTGTTTTGCTCTTTCACGACAACCTTTTGTTTTGCTTCTAATATCACGACCAAGCTTCTTCTCTTCTCCAATTTTGCTCTAAGTATTGAATATATATATCAATAACATTTCCTAAAATGTCAAACTTGTCCCTTTGACTTGTTGACTATCACTTATAGTTTAACTTATTTCACTATTAATTGGCTACTAATTATAATTGATAAATCCTAAAATTTTTAATTTTGGACTTAACTATATTACCACTTATAATTTATCTCTCATTTGTGGAAGAATTATTTTACCTTTAACTTTTTCTTATTAATACGATTATCATATAATCCTACACGATAGTTAACTCTTTAATGTCCTTGGTTAGCTTATTGTTGAATAGATTTATTATTCTAACTTCATATTCTAGCTTCTAACACTAGGACGTTAAAAATCGAGACTAGGGGTTTACAAATGAAATCTCTTTTGGCTTATATACTGAGCGTGCTTGGATTTCTTCATTTAATTGCATTTTTATTTTCCCAAGTCATGAGATTTCATGCGAACTAATTATTTTAACAAAGCTGATGTAATAACTTGGGTAATCGCTTGACTTAGCTAATTCATAGCAAAATCTTATAATACGGGTAGTAGGTTGGAACCTATCTGCTTTATTGAAATATTGATGAGCTATGCAAGGGGTCGTAATCTCGTCTGTTATGGCTTTAATTTTAGCGAGCTATGCAGGGGTAGGTAACCGCGCCTGCTTTTTTGGCTCTTATTTTTAGTGAGCTATGCAAGGGTACGTAACTCCACTTGCTTTTTTGGCTCTTGTTTTTAGTGAGCTATGCAAACGTACTTAACTTCGCCTGCTTTTTTTGCTCTTATTTTTAGCAAGCTATGCAAGGATACGTAACCCCGCCTGCTTTTTTGACTCTTATTTTTAGCGAACTATACAAGGGTATGCAACTGCACTTATTTTTTAGGCTCTTTTTCTTTATGGCGTGGCAATAAGCTAATTAAGATGGAGCCCGCTGACTTGATAACTTGTGAATTTTGAACTCATGAATCATTAAGAGTAATCAATAGCACATAGTATGAGGAAATTAGAGCTTTCATTAATTATGATAAGATCGAATTACAAATTAAATACATGCAACAAAAAGGTTACCGATAATATGGACGAATATGCTCAGCGTTTTAAGCACGATGGACTCCAGCCCCATTCATATTAACTAAACGGTAAGCTCCATTTCCCAAGTTTGCTTTGATGACACAGGGTCCTTCCCAATTTGGGCCTAAGGACCCATCACTGGCTTTGCGAGCTCCAGGCAAAATGAGACGTAGTACCAAATCTCCCACGTTAAAACTATGAACTCGAGCTTTCCTGTTGTAATACCTCGCAATCCTTTGTTGATAGACTGTCACTCTCAATCATGTTACTTCCCTTGTTTCTTCAAGTAGATCAAAGCTTGTGGTAAGTAGCTGGTCATTGTCTTTTGGATTGAAGGTCGCTCTACGTTGCGAGGTCACTTCTAGCTCTACAGGAATCATAGCTTCAGATCCGTACACCATTGAAAAGGGCGTCTCGCCTGTGGTGCTGCGAGTTGTGGTTCTGTAAGCCCATAACACTTCTGAAGTTCGTCTATTCATGCTCCTTTCTTTGCCTCCAGCTTTATCTTCAAGGTCTGTTTTATAATCTTGTTCACAGCTTCAACTTGGTCATTGGCTTGTGGATGGTCCACTACTGAGAAGCTCTTGACAATCTTCAGGTCGTTACAGAACTTGAAAAACTGGCCGCTACTGAATTGGGTCCCATTATCCGTCACAATCTGCTAAGGAACTCCAAACCTGCAAATAATATTATTCCACACGAACTTTTTAATCTTCGTAGTGAAAATTTCTGTCAGCTCCTTTACTTCTGCCTACTTAGTGAAGCTCGTGGAGCTCGTGGAACTTGAGCAAACCTCTGACATTTGTCGCACTTCTTAACCAAGTTAATGGCGTCCTGCTTCATGGTGGGCCAATAAAAACCCTATCGAAGTGCCTTGTAAGCAAGAGATAGCCTCCCAGCGTGATTTCTACAATGGCCCTCATGTATTTCTTTCATCACGATCTCACAGTCCTGACCATCAATGCATCTCAAAAGTGGAGTTGAAAACCCCTTCTTGTACAACACATCATCGTAAATGCAATATATGACTGCTTTAACTCGCAAGCATCATGCTTCCAACTTATCATTTAGCAACTTTCCATCCGGTAAGTAATTCAAAATTAGACTCATCAAGGAACCAGGCTGTACAGTTACGGCCATCACTGAATCTCTCACATCTATACTTGGGGTTGGTAGGAACTCCACTGGAATTGCCCTCAGGAAGTCTGCATCTTGAGTAGTGGCCATACGAGTTAGTGCATCTGCATGCGAGTTCTAAGCTCGTGGAATCAGCTTCACCTCGTACTTCTGAAAAGTACTTAACATTTCATGAACTTTCTAGAGGTACGTGGCCATTTTCGATCCTCTGGTCTGATACTCTCCCAGTATATGGCAAACCACGAGTTACGAGTCGCTGAAAACCCTTAGCCGCTCAGCCCGCATCTCCCTAGCCAAGCGTAATCCTACGAGCAGTGCTTCATACTCAGCTTCATTATTTGTAGCCTGGAAACCAAACCTTAAGGCACAAAGGATTTTATAGCCCTCAGGACTAATCAACAGAATTCCAACTCCGGCCTTCTACTCACTAGATGACCCGTCGACATATAGCTCCTAAGTCGGGCCTTCAAAAGATTCAGCTTCATCATCCGCAGGCCTTGTAAATTCTGCAATGAAGTTTGCCAAAGCTTGGGCCTTGATAGCTGTTCTTTGGCTTAAACTGAATATTGAACTACGCGAGCTCGACTGCCCAATTGAGCAAGCGACTTGAGGTGTCTGCCTTTTGTAAAACCTATTTCAGTGGATATTGGGTGAAGACTTCAATTGTGTGGGCTTGAAAATAAGGCCGCAACTTCCTCGATGCGACCACCAAGCAATAAGCGAGTTTCTCCATCTGCAAGTACCTAGTTTCAACATCTTGTAGCATTTTGCTTACATAATGTACTGAAAGCTGTGTCCTTTCTTCTCCTCTCACCAATGCAGCACTCAAGGTCTGTTGAGACACTCCCAGGTATAGAATAAGCTTTTCTTCGTCTTTGGACTTGGAAAGGAGTGGAGCTCGTCCCATATACTCCTTCAGTTGCTGGAAAGGCTACTTCATACTGTTCAATCCACTCAAAGCTCTTTGCCTTATTCAAAACATCAAAAAATGGAATACATTTATTTATAGCCTTCAAGATGAACCTGCTAAGTGCTGCGACCTGGCCATTAAGGCTTTGCACATCCCTCACCTGAGTAAGAGACCTTATGTCAATCAATGCCTTGATCTTCTCCGGATTGGCCTCAATGTCCTTACTGTTCACCATGAAACCCAAAAACTTCCCAGAGGCTACCCCGAATGCGCACTTATGTGGATTTAGTTTCATCTGTTAGCTCCTCAGAATCTGAAACATCATATAAGGTCGTGCACATGATCACCCATCTGCTTGGACTTTACCAACATATCATCAACATAGACCTTCATGGTCTTCCCAATCTGCTCTTCAAACATCATGTTTACCAAGCGCTGATAGGTCGCTCCTGCATTCTTCAGTCCGAAAGGCATCACCTTGTAGTAGTATAGGTCACGGTCTGTCACAAACGAGGTGTACTCTTCGTCCTCAGGATTCATTAGGATCTGATTATAACCCGAGCATACATCCATGAAGCTCAGGAGTTCGTGTCAACTGTAGCATCCACGAGCTAGTCTATCCTCAGTAAGGGGAAGCTATCTTTTGAGCACGTCTTGTTCAAATCAATGAAGTCGATGCAAGTTCTCCACTTCTTATTTTTCTTCTTCATTAACACGGGGTTAGCGACCCAAGTCAGGTAGTAAGCTTTTCAGATAAATTTGTTTGCCTACAGCTTATCTACCTCCTCTTTCAACGTAAAGTAACGCTCTCCTATCATTGCTCTTCTTTTCTAACGAACTGGCTTGTGGTGGGGATCAATGTTCAACTCGTGCAACATGACCTTAGAATCAATCCCCACCATGTCTTCATGATTCCATGCTAAACACATCCAAGTTCGCCTTTAGGAAGTTAGCGAGCTGGGCTCTTAGTTCTAGAGCTAAACCTCTTCCTAGCTTCAAGCATCTTTCAGGATCTATCTCACTAACTTGAACATCTTCCAACTCTTTGACTAGCCCTGTAGCTCGGTCTGCATCTACCTTACGAGGGTCAAGGTTATGACTAACCCCCTTTTTAGTTATAACTCGTGGTTCACCCTCCGAAACAACATTCACTTTCTTCCCTCTTATGCCCATTTTCACAGCATCTTCATAGCAACGTCTGGTTAAGTGTTGCTCTCTCCGAACACACCCGATGCCGTTGGGAGTTGGAAACTTGACTGTAAGGGTCTTGGTTGAAGTAACTGCGTCCAGGTCATTGAATGAAGGTCTTCCCAAGACCACATTGTATGTTGATGGGTAGTCAATAATCAAAAAATCTATCAACACAGTAGCTTGGCGACCTGCTTCCCCGAGCATAAGTGGCAGCTTAATCTGGCCCACTTGTACAACAACAACTCTAGTGAAGCTGTATAAAGGCTTTGGGGATGGTCTCAGTTGCTCTGCTCCTAACCTCATCTGATCAAAACAGCTCATGTTCATTACATTCACCAAGCTCCCAGTGTCAATCATAATGTGTTGCACTTCCATGTTGTTGATTTTAGCTCGGATGACTAACGCATCATTGTAAGGCCAGACCACATCTCTAGCATCTTCATTAGTGAACACGATTTCATCCGAGGTTGTCCTCATCTTCTTTGTAGGTCCCTCCAACCAACAGACCTATAAGGTATGATTTGCTTCCCGAACATACCTCTTGTGCGACCTATTTGAAGCACCTGTGATATGGGTGCCATCATGAATTGTAAAAATAGTCCTTACTACAGGCTCATATTCTAGCTCGGGAGCTCACTAGGGCTGTTGCTTTGTCGGTTGTTGTTGCTGAGGTCGTTGTTAGGGAGGTCACGAGTCTGCAGGTTTTACCACTTAATCTCTCAAGCGACCTCTCCTGATTAACTTTTCAATGGCGTCTTTCAACGCCCAACAATCAGAAGTATTGTGTTCGACCTCATTATGATAGACACAAAACTTACTCCTATCTCTGTGCTGAACAGGGGCTCTCAAAGGGTAAGGCTTTTCGAAGTCTTCTATGTTTCTTTCCGCTTCAAAGATCTTGTCTTATGAGTCTGACAATATGCTATAACTATCATAACGACCTTAACACTGAGGCCGTTCATTCTTGGGCTCTCTCCTTGCCTTTTTAGCAATTTGATTGTTTGAGCCACTGTTTCTACCTTCTCATTCGTTCTTGTCATTATTCCTCTTTTTTGACTGGTTGGAACTGCCCGCTTCATTCTTCTAATTTGACTTTTTTGGGCCGAAGGTCTCTTCCCACTTGATCTTCTTTGCAGTTCGCTCGTAAAATTCTCCCAAGTCCTTTACTAAGGACTTACAAATGCTCTTATACAATTTCTCATTCTTGCGCAGCCCGGCTGATATCGTAGTCAAAATACTTTCATTTGACGAATTCTCCACATTTGCGACCTCATGTCTGAATCTGGTGATGTAATCTTTCAATGACTCGCCCTGACGTTGAAATATGGTGGCCAAGTGGTAGAATGGTGCGAGTTGCCTTCTCAATGCTTGTACTGGCCAACGAACTTCTACTGGCACTCTTCCCAACTTCCTATGCTGCGAGCTGGGAGATTCTTAAACCAAGTTCGCGAAATGTCCCCTAAAGTAGTTGGGAAAACGCGGCACTTCACCATTGGGTTGTCCGTCTATAAATCCATCTGGACATTAAAGGCATCGAGGTATCATAAGGGTCGGTGTCCCCACTGTACTGCTGGATGCTAGGGACTTTAAATCTGTAAGGAAGAGGCTACGTCTCGATCTCCCTTAAAAACAGAGTCCCTCTCTCCGTAGTGCTCACACTGGTCCTGGACACTAGGTCGCACTTCAAGTTACTGGACCCTCTAAAGAAGCTCCTTCACTTGCGAGTCTTGGGGCTTATATCTCCTCTCGTGGTCGTGACCAGGAGAGCGGTGCTCTGGTTCATACATCTGGCTCTCTCTGAACGAGCCACCACCCCTATGTGACCTTGCATGTCGCTCATCGATCTCATCCTCAAGCCAAGGTTCAACTCAGATTCTATCATGGCCAGCTTCTACTCGCCTGCTTCCATCCTGACTTACCCTTATCACCAGGGTTGCAAAGCGCACAATCTCTCTTTCTTCGCGAACGAGGTGACCTCCAGCTCTGGAGCGCGAATTGGAGGAACGAGCTGAGCCAGCAGGTCGCTGCACCTCTCTAACTAGCCTCTCTGACCTTGCACTCCATGTTGCGACAATACCTGCCTTGGAGCCTCAACCTCAATCCTGGGCGTGTTCTGCGCCTAAGCCTGCACTAGTAAATTAACAGCATCCGTAAGTTGTCGAACTGTGAGCTCCAACACTTCTTGCCTTTGATACCACGCCTGTTGCCCATCAACTATTGGGGTGATTGGAACTGGTTGGCGAGGGGGCAAAGGCAACATGCTTATTACAGCACCAACTGCCTGACCATATGACGTACCTACTGCATGCATAAGTGCATCTTCCATCTGCTGCGTATCACGCTGATGGTGACTAGTTTGGCTCTCTGCCTGGTCAGCCTGTGAGCCCACATACTTGGTTGTTCTAGTTCTTGCCATTATTGAAAATTGAGAGATTATGGCAAAATTAATTACAGTTTGGGCCCTTCCTCTAGCACCAAAATGTCGACGTGATTTTCTAGTCGACGAAAGCTCAAATTCCAATACCTGCAATCAATCTCAAACAATGCAAACAACAAGGAAAAAGATAGAAAGAGGTAGAGAACTAAAACACACAAAGAAGACACAAGATTTTTAACGTGGTTCAGCGAGTGCGCCTATGTTCACAATTGTCGCTCAATAATTCGGCAGAGTGACAATAGATATTGCTTGTGTCTGTTTACAATGAATTCAGCCTCTTATTTATAAGGAAAGAGACATTACAAATCGGGTAGCAATAAAATAGAAAAATAATTACATTAAATTTACTTCCTAATCGGTTGGAACAAAATCAAAAAAACTGTCATGTATATCTCGAGATCATGTTAACTGAGTTCAAATTTGAATTTGTTTCCAATTCCGATGAAATAATCACGATCAAATCGGGTAACTGTTTTTTCTGAAAGATTTCCTTGTCTTACTGATAACTTAACGAGTTGTATGCTGCATGGAGCGATCTCGAGCTGTGCCTCGCTGAGTAGCGAGCTGTGCATGGTGCGAATTACATAACGATCTATGAACAATGTGATGTGAGCTCGGTGGGCTTGGAGTTGATGACTGAGTCTTGTCTGCTGGGCTTTTGCATTAGGTTGACTTATTGGGCTTCTATCAGGCTTTTACCAGCCCATTTGGTGAGTCCAGAAAATACACATAACAAGCCTTGATGCTGTAAAAATGTTGTATGATTTTTGGAGTTGGGGGAGAAAGATTGTTTCTAAGAAAGGCCAAAGTCAATGAGGTCAGTTGCGAGTATGAGTTCAGGGTTAGCTGGAATGGCGCAAGTTTGACTCTGTTCAGAAACTCGACCAGATAAGGAGAGACTGGGAACCTGAGCCCGTGCTCGAGATGTTAGGCACTGATAACAATGTACCCATGTGGAGGATAACATGCGTGGTTGTCATCGTAAGGTGACATCGCACGACAGCCCCTAGGGATATGATATTGAAGAATGATGCGCAAACACTTGGCGAGCTTCCCTTTCTCGTGAGCTCACTGCTCCACTTCAATACGATGAATCATTTCAGGATCAACCCAAGCTGCATCGCTTTGGGTTGCCTCATTAACATTGCTAACTCCACTTGAAGCCATCTACATAAAGAAAGGTACAATCAGGTTGCAGCAAGTAGACTATACTTAAATGACTTCTGTTCTACAGATTGCTAGCAGTAGAGGGGCTCGACCTATAAAGAAACGACCTATGAGCTACCTACAGGCCTAATTCTACAGTTCGCGTGCATGACAAACCGTAAACAGTAAACAGGTCACAGATAGACAGGCAATAAGATCAAGCTAATAGAAAATGAAGAGTCGTGATCAACAAGAAACGTAGAAAACAGAGATTAAACATCAAAAATACGACACGTTCAATCCATTTCAAACACAGAGAGCATAAGGCAAGCACAATGCAACATCAACACAACAAAAATAAACCAAAAACTGACTGAAAACTTGAAGTTAAACAAAGAAACTTACCGTGAATCTCTGATGAAGATGTGAAAAACGGCGACTGAGAGTGAAGAATCTGTGAAGAACCAACGAAAGTGTTACAAGAAAAAACTTGATGGTTGGAAGAAAATAACAGATGAAAAAGAAAATGAAAGGGCTCCACCATTTTATATAGGTGGCCGAGCTCGAGCCCCAGCCGTCCGATCTGGAGAGTATGTAACCACCTTGAATCCAACGGTGCAGCACGAGTAACGGCTTTGTAATCATGTAGCCGTCAGTTGAAAGATGTACATATTAAATACGTGTGGCCCAAGACGTGCCAGTATTGGTTCGGTTATCGCCTGCATGCTTGCCAAGTGTTGAAAACTGATAATAATGAATTTGAAAGAGCGCGAAACAGCAAATTCAAGATGTTAGCTTTTACCAGGGAGCTCGAGCTCCCAATTCGCAGAACGAATTGAAAACTGAGGGGCTGATGTTATATGTATTTTCTGGACTCATCAAATGTGCTGGTAAAAGTCTGATAAAAGCCCAACAAGTCAACCCAATAAAAATGCCCAGCAGACAAGGCCCTAGTTATCAACGTCAAGCCCAACAAGCTCTACAGCTCGCGCCAGCGAGCTCGCATCATATTATTCCCAAATCGTTAGGTAATTCGCACAATACACAGCTCATCGCTCAACAAAGCACAGCTCGAGGTCGCTCAATGTAGCGTACAGCTCGCACAATGACTAGTTAATACAAAATCTGCCAGAAAAGGCAGTTATTTGATTTGATCGTGATTTTCTCATCAGAATTGGAAGTTAATTCAAATTTGAACTCAGTCAACATGATCTCGAGGTATACGGGATAGTTTCCTAATTTTGCTCCAACCGATTAGAAAGTGCATTCAATATAATTATTTTCCTATTTTATTGCTACCCGATTTGCAACACATCTTTCCCTATAAATAGAGGTTGAATTCATTATAACAGAGAGAGAAAATATATATTGTCACTCTCCAGAAATATTAAGAGACAGTCGTGGACGTAGGATTTTTGGCTGAACCACGTAAAACCTTTGTTGTTTTTGTTCTTGACCTTCCGTCTTCTAGTTTGTTCTTGGATTTTGTGTTGTTCCACATTGATTACAGGTATTGGGTGTTGAGCTTTCATCGACCAGAAAATCACGTCAACACTATATTTACTAAATGTTATATAAACTAAACAAGAATTCAGATTTATTGATATTTTGTTAGGTTTCGATTTCAAAACTAAAAATTTCTATTGACATTATCTGCATAAATAGAATCAGATAAATTTCCATTTGTCTCTCGATGATTCTTCAAAAATGATAGACAAAATTTTAAAATCTCAAACCTAAAACATGAGGTGCCACATGTATTCAATAAATTTTGCATACATGCTATAATATCAATAATCTAATGTCATGCCATAGAAGATTTACCAACCCTTGTACTTACAAGCTTAATGTAGATGTTATTCCACAACTGATAATTTTTCTCTGAGTGTCCTAAATTAGAAATGTCAACGGATCTTTAGGGATAATAACTTTTTGACTGTTCTAAAATTTGAGAAAAGTTATTGTTATGATTTTGGCTTATATGAGAAAGAAAACCGGGTGTTTTGTTTTGTTTTGTATCCTTTTTTTTTGTCCGAGGCAATTACAGTTATTTTAATTGTTGTGTTCATAAGAGTTGAACAAAATAAAGGATGATAATAAGTCTAACTGTCATCATAACTACTCATATAAACCCATTACTTTATTTAAGAAAGAAGGCTATGATACCATATACAGAGTATAATAAAAGAAGAGATATGGGTAACAGTAAAAATTTAAAGCACGTATATGAGGAAAACAAAAATTAGGAATATTATTAAAATACTCATGAAAATCGAAAATAACGTAAAACTACCCTCGGTTTTGTAAATATTAACTAAAATAGCACAAATGTTATTGGGATGTCAAATTCCGTCCATAAACTGATGACATCGTTAGGTTTTGTGGGTATTCTCGTCAATTCAATTGATAGAGTGAATTGGGGATAGCTGAATGACAATTTTATATTTTAAAATATTATATAAATAAAAAAGAAAGGATGGATTGGATAAATACACCTGGCATCCATCTAATCAATATATATAAATAACATAATCATCACCATTTATCTCACCCACCCAACCCATTAATTCATTACAACACATTCACTCCACCAACACCACTTCTCCAACCGCCACCGTTCCTCTCTCTTTCCTCTTCACCTTTTATGATCCTTCTCTTCCCTTTCCCCCTTACATGGTCGTTCTATCTACCCTTCCCTTTTCACCATTGGTCTCTCTCCCTCTCTCCCTTCTATCGTTGCTCTCTTCCCTCTCTCCTCCATCTTCACTCTCTTACTCTCATCCTTTGCCAGTACCTACTCTGGATTGATCTCTAGACCTTCAAGGTCTCCAACACAACCTGATGGCTCCATCTTCAAGATGAAGACCTTCTTGATCCAAAAGATGGCAATCTTCTGGATCCATCTTCTGGTCTCTCCCTCTCCTCACTACAACAAAAATCATTTACTATCACAGTTTAATTATTACAAACACAAATGACTCGTGCTAAAAAATGTAATTAAGTACAGGCTTTTAAAAGCCCGTAATAGAGTTATCCAATAACATGTATCTAGTACGGGCCAATAAAAACCTGTAATAAATGTTTGGATATCTTATTAGAGAGCACGGTAGTAACCCATGCTAGTTATTTAATTAGAGAGCACACAGATAGCCCGTGCTCGATTATAGGTAGATACAAGAAACATATTTAATTGGAGACCAAAAATTTGGGGAGGGAAAATTTTCTTGGTTCCCTGCCACTCCCAACTCATTCCCCGCTATTCCAAACTCATCTTCTTCATCTCACATCATAGATTGAAGTTTGGGTCTTTTGGTTTCATCTCAGGTTCCTTCTATCTCTCTTGTTTTTTTCACTGTCATCTCATTTTTATGTGCTGATTAAAAATCAACGACTAGGGATTCATGGGTTTCTCACAAATCTGGAAAACAGACACTTTAACAAAGATTCACACACTCATTTTGTTTCAATCATTGGGTTTTTAACACACACAAAGTCTACACACATATGGATTTTGTGACATAGAGAGTGTTGTGTTTTGTGAGACATAAAGAGGTAGAAGAAGAGCAGAAAAATATTTTCAAGAGTGAGATATAGAGAGCCCTACTTTTGTTTCTGTTTTTGTCTTTTTGTTTTGTTTTGTTTTTTTGTATGAAAGTAAGAGATGGATAGATAGAAGAAGAGTGGAAGAGGATTTTAAAGAGTGAGAGATAGAAAGCTTTGCTTTTGTTTGTGTTTTATACGAAAGTGAGTGGTAGAGATCTACTTTTGCTTCAATCCCACATGGCTTTTGTTATATGTATTATTTGTCTTTGTGGTCCTCTATCTCTCTCCAATGACTTTGTTATATGTATTGTTATATAAATTATTATATCTATTATACTGACATGGTTATATGTATTGCTTGGTGGTCCTATTTACAGGTCCACAAAAACAAAATTGAGACAGAGGAGTGGTTTCAACATCATATAATTGATGTGATTTTTGAAAATAATTATTTCATTTTAGTAGTATAGTAGGCATGACAAAGATTTATTTTTATGCTTTAATGTTAATGAATTAGCATCTAAATTGTATCTGTCGAAACTTATATGTGCTGACAGTTACTTTTCCAACAAATATATATACACTTGAGAGTTGCTTGCACTTGATAGCAGAGTAGAGCTTACTACCTTTAACCCATTTATTTTTGGTGTGCTAAACTAATAAACTAGGTGTTAAATTCAGCAGAATAACAACTGCAGTGGTTAGCCATTCATGTTGTAACTTTTTTAATCTATGTTAGAAGATTGTAAGACAGTCTTTAACTTTTGTCGACTGCACTATCTTATGAATCTTTTAAACTGTCAAATATTTCCTGCTCTAAGGTTTCTCTTTGCATAAAGTTGAAACTATTAATATGTGGTTATAACGATGATCTCCATTTGTTCGAGTACAGAATCAGTACATGTAAGCATTATCTGTTTGATAAAATTCATGTCTGATAAAAATTCTGTCTTAAATCGCCATATTTGTGAAAGTCATCATTGAAGTTGGTGGTTGGTAATAATTAAGAGAATTTTACCATGTACAATGTAATTGGATGGTCTCAAGGTCGTATAGCTAAAGGTGATCAGATACATCCATTCAAAATTTCACATTTTTTTAGAGTGTGACAGATTTTTGTTATGCAATATATAGATGATACTAACCATTAATTTTATGGTTACCCATCTTCATGGTGCTTTTGCAAATCATTGAGTTTCCTTTGTCTAGTGAAGCATATTGATGTGGATTTGTGTTAACATGTATTTTTGTACCTGATAAGGATTTGATGAGAATAAATATGAATGTGTTAAACATCACCTAATAGATTAAAGAGTTTTTCAAACCTATGATCTTAAACTTAGTTATATTTGAGATAGAAAATCACTCCTTTAATGTTGGAAGCGAAACTCTCACATCTAAAGTTAAGAGAAATGATTAGATTTTTTGATGTTATAAAATAGTTGTTTGGGGGCTAAAGAATAGTAATTTATTGTATAGTCTGCAATTAAATAAAACTTGTCATAGTCAATAGAGCTTGACGATGTATGTGTTTGGAATGTACATAATGCAAACATAGTCTGATTGGTAGCATAATTCTTAACAAAGCGAAATTCTCAGAGAAAGATGTAACAAGCCTTAGCAAAATGCCATAACAAAATCATTGAATATTCCAACATATTATGAGAACAGAGTTTTAAACACACTATAGAATATTCTATCCAAAAAAAAAAAACACAACAATAAACCTTGGAAATGAACATAAATGAAGGAACACAACCAAAATGAGAGAATAAAATTTCTTAAAAGAAACTTATCAAACATTACTATAAGGGTTTTTTTTTTTTTTTAAAAAAAAAAAAACTCAACTATATTTATAACTAACCAAACAGAACAATTCTAAAATAACCACATATTTTCATGTACCAAATTATAGTACATGATGAGACAAAACATATCCTTTAAATTATGTCTTGAACATGGACCTTCCCATGTTACCCATAATATATCACATAACAACTCATGGTAAATATAAGCCTATCAAAAAAATATCACATAATATATATATATTATAAGCGTTGTCTATCATAACATACATTTTAAAATAGCTCACACATCATTATCTTTACACACAAGACAGTAGAAACTAAAAAATGACTTAAATGGTCTAACAGTTTACAAGGCATAAACTGTGTTACTTGACCACCAAGATTCTCTCAACATGAGTTGACTAGTTTATCCAACATCATTCCTATCACTGACAATGCTGCTCCTTAGTATAAAAAATGTGAACTGTTTAGCCCTGTAACTCCCAAAATCTAAACCACCAATCCAACGGTGTCCAAGGCCATTAACTCCTCAAAAGAGAGCTGATCAGCATGTTGTTATGATATCACAAACAAGTAGTTGAACTTGTACTACAACCTGTTTCCAAGCTTTAGTGATCCCTCCAAAATTTTCAAAGATATTAAAACTGTGGGTAAAATGCAGTTTACTTCCTATATTTATATGAGGCTATCAGTAGTTGGCATAAATGCAATCAAACATTCATGCTTTAATGTAGGACACTAGAATTGCTACTGATCAATTACCTTCAAGAATATATTCAAACTCAACAAAGTATCATGCACATAGACTCATAAAAAGTATATGAATAATGAAACTATTATAAAAAATAAATATAAAACCATTTGCTAATGACCCTCTAACAAGAGTTGTTTCCATTTTTTATTGGACTTGTTTGGACCACACAGCACCTCCATCCACCAAATAGAAAAAAAAAAAAAAAGTCAATTAAGTGGGGACAGACATGGAGCAAAGAGAGATACCTTTTGCTAGATATGATTGGCATTCACTTACCTGTCCAAATGTCTTTGGAAGGTTCACTTTTACTTGTCTGAATTCTAAAATTCTACAACCTGGTAAACAGCCCCTGAATTGGGCCACTTCATCATTCATGATATTCCTCACAATCTACCCAATAACACTCTTAGGAAAATGACAGTTTTTGTGGATTTTTGTGGCCTTTGTTTCGCAACTCGAGACCTTGTTTAGTCCCCTAATTTCCTATAGATATACATGTAACATCAGCTTTATAATTGGCTTAAATTACTACACATATTAGTTTCATATTCACCACTAAAACCCTTACATAGCAGTACACACATTCAGAACTCTATCAATATCATAGCAGTACATTGTAATTACTAATTTTCATAAATACAAAATATTACACACATGATATTTTTTATACAAATTTTAATTTTATATTCTTTTACAGATTTGGTTGAATGCAAATGGATAAGCATTGGCTAACATTTTCAAGGTTGACACACTAAATTCAAAATATGGTTATTTGATGAATATAAACTCTAGATCTCAGTTAGTGACACATTTTGCTTTTGCTTTCATGTTTAGAATTGAGAAGGAATATAGAGATGGTGCCAAAAACTTGGTTGAAATTGCCAAAAGTAATGCAAATCGTGATATGATAGTGTGCTCTGCAAAAAATGCCAAAACCAACGTTTTCATCCTACACAAATTGTGTATGAACATTTAATCATTAATGAGATGAATCCAACTTACACTAGATGGGTTTTTCATGGTGAAGACCCGAGATCTTCCATTCCAAATGAGAAGATTTCTAATACATTTAAAATGTATAAGGATGCTATTTTTGAAGATTATGGTGATCATATTGAACCGGAGATGAAAACAAGAGATGAAAACATTAATAAGAATGTGGAAGATGCTGAAACTCCTTTGTATAAAGGTAGTACAAAATACACTAAATTGTCTATAATTGTAGTTTTGTACAAACATAAAGCTACACATGGTCTCTCTAATAAGGGTTTCGATGAACTTCTAGGCGTACTTAGAGATATGTTGCCCCAAGATAACGTTCTTCCGGATTCATTGTACTCAACAAAAAAGTTCCTTAAAATCTTTGATTTAGAATATGAGAAAATACATGCATGCATCAATGATTGTTGCTTGTTTAGAAAAGATTTGGAGTATGTTGAAGAATGTCCAAAATATGGTGAATCCAAATGAAAAGTAAACAAACATTCTAAAGATATCCATAAAGGAGTGCCTGCTAAAGTACTTCGATACTTTCCAATAATACCACGATTTAAGAGAATGTTTAGATCAGTTGAAATTGCTAAAGACTTGACATGGCATTATACCTATATAAGTCAAGATAGAAAAATGTGTCACCTTGTTGATTCACCTACATGGAAGACTATAGACAACATATGGCCAGGGTTTGCATCAGAACCACGTAACTTGAGGCTTGGTTTGGCTACAGATGGATTCAATCCTTTTTCAAACCTTAGCTCAACATATAGTTGTTGGCCAGTGGTATTAGTAACGTACAATCTTCCTCCTTGGAAATGCATATCCAAAGAAAATTTGATGCTAACATTAGTAATTCCAGGGAAAAAGCAACCAGGGAATGATATTGATGTGTACTTGCAACCACTAATAGAAGATTTAAATGAATTATGGCAAAATGGAGTAGAAGTGTACGATGGATATGCTAATTCCACCTTCAACTTGAAAGCTGTTTTGATGTGGACCATATATGATTTTTCGATTTATGGAAACTTGGTAGGGTGTTGTGTGAAGGGTAAATATGCTTGCCCTGTATGTGGGTTGAATACATGTTCTGAATATTTGCACCATAGTAAAAAGAATGTGTATATGGGTCATCGAAGATTTCTTCCTATAAATCATACATTTCGAAAAAAAAATCATGGTTTGACGGAAAAGAAAAAATGAATCCGAAGCCTAGGGGAAGTACCGGTGAAGAAGTTCAACTTGCATGTGCAGAAATTGAAAATGATTTTGGAAAGAAGAAAAAAGGGAAAAGAAAAAGAAATGGTAATCCTATATGGAAAAAAAAATCAATTTTCTTTGATCTACCATATTGGGAGGTAATTCTATAAAAAGAAAACTTATTCTATTTGATATCTTATATATTTTAAAACAAATTTAATTGGTTAGTTTAATATGCAGGGATTATGTTTACTACATAACTTAAATCTGATGCATATTGAAAAAAATATTTGTGAGAGTCTTCTTGGCACACTTTTGAACTTGAATGGAAAAACAAAAGATGGTGTGAATTCTCGTCGAGATTTACAACAATTAGGCATTAGGCATGAGCTTCATGTCAAAGAGAGTGGAGATAAATTTTATTTACCTGCAGCACCACATACTTTATCAAAGTCAGAAAAATTACTCTTTTGTAAACAGTTGGTTAATTTAAAGGTGTCAGATGGTTATTGCTCAAATATTTCAAATTGTATTGCATTAGATGAATGCAAGATAATCGGACTCAAGTCTCATGATTTTCATGTTTTAATGCAATAATTACTATTAGTAGCAATACGAGGTATCTTACCAAAAGGCCCAAGAATTGCCATATTCCGGTTATGCTTATTTTTTAATGACTTATGCCAAAGAGTGATTGATAGAAGGAAGTTAGAATTGTTGGAAGATGAAGTCGCAGTAACCATGTGTATGCTTGAAAGATATTTTCCTCCTTCTTTCTTTGACATTATGGTCCATCTCACAATTCATTTAACAAGAGAAGCACGATTATGTGGGCCAGTTCAACACCGTTGGATGTACCCTTTTGAAAGGTTATCTCTGATATTTTAGATATTTTTGTTTATCAACTATGATTGGCTTTATAATCATGTATTTGTTTTTATAGATTCATGAAGGTGTTGAAAGGATATGTTAGAAATCGTGCAAGGCCAGAAGAATGTATGACAGAATGCTATTTGGCAGATGAGTGTGTGCAATTTTGTAGTGGATATATATCACAAGCTTTAGATGTTTGTGATAAACACAATAGAAATGAGGATATCATGTATGACAATATAGTGGATGGGCATCCTATTTTTAAGGGGACATTAGTTTCTGTATCTTCAGACATGTTAGACATTGCACATCGCTATATATTGTTTAACAGTGCAGAAATAGAACCACACATCAAGTGAGTAATTGAGTTAATTTTTACATAGTTTAAGTAGAAGAAAACATTATAAATTTTTCACTTATTTAGTACTGTTTTATTATTTACATCCTACTAGCATGCACCTTGAAGAGCTTCAACGTTTGGATTCAAGTCTTGCAAGTAGACCCACTTTACTACAAAGGAAGCATGCATCGGATTTCTCTTCATGGTTCAAAGCTAAGGTCGTATACAACGCAACTTTTTGCCTGTTTTATTAGGTTGTCTTAACTTTAATCTTTTATTGTTTATATATTTTGGAGCAGATCATTGATGGAGATAGTAGCTTGAATGTATCAACCACGTTAAAATGGCTTGCAATTGGACCAAAAAAGCAAGCAACATCATATACAAGCTATGTTGTTAATGGGAAACGATACCACACAATAGATAGTGAGAAATCTACTCAAGATAGTGGCATTTCTCTTGAAGCAGAAACTATTTGCATGACCAATTCAAGAGATGGCACTCAAGTGATGAAAAAGATTGCTTACTATAGGGTTTTAAAAGAAATTCTTCTTTTAGACTTTTGTGCATTTCGCATCCCATTATTTAGATGTGATTGGGTGAGCAGTGGAAGTGATGTTAAAGTTGAAGATGGATTTACACTAGTTAATTTTCATCCACGTGTAAATAGATTTTATATAGATCCTTTTATTTTAGCTTCACAAACAACACAAGTGTTTTACTCTAGAGAAAATGATACATCTAATTGGTATGTTGTCTTGAAAGCACCTCCAAGAGGATTTCATGATCTAGAAAAGTTTGATGAGAATGCTTATATGATATCTACACCATTAGATGTATCTCTACTTGACTCTAGCATGGATGATAATGACGATTATGCTCGAATTGATTGTGAGGACATAGTTGTACAAATCTAGTGTTACTAGTTCTAATCATTTGGATATTTTTTGTATAAAAGGATGTGTTTTGATATTTCTACTAGCTAAATGTGGATGTAGCTGATATTGTTGCATTATTTAATAAATTACAAAACAAACATAATATTCTTGTGGAGTAACCATGTGTCACCCCTTTGTATTGTGCATTCTATATATGATTATTGTTAGAGCTTAAATCGATCAGTTAGAGATTGTATATTAGTGAAATTTCACTAGTTAACACAGTCTTGTCAAAGTCAAGTCTGCTTAAATTGATGCAAGAAAGTAATGTTTGATTATTAGAAATTAGAATGGAGGGCAAAAGAAAATTTTTTATAGGTATCTCAATTTGAAGATAAAAGTCAAAAGTTAAAAGAGAGTACAAGAACATTAACATACACTCCATTTCTATAATATACTGAAAGCTATAAACCTTCAACTTATCAAATTCTGCCAAAGGCATAGAGAACAAAAACAAAAACATATATTGTTTGAAGCAGAAGAATGTGCGATATTTATATGAATAATTGATGATAGGCCATTGATGTATACAACAAAAGCTCTTTAAAAACCGAAGAACATGCAAAAATGCAGCACATGATTTTATGAAAACGACAATTGTGATGCAACTAAGTACTAGTTGCAAGATGAAAAGCTGCCATGGTACTTAAGAATTTTGTAAAATAGAAAAATTATATGAATTCGTCATATAAAAAAGCATAAGAGAAGTCATATGAGTAAGTTATATAAACTCCTTTTTAAGATTTGTTTTACATAGATTTTGTTTTAGAAACCCATAAAATATTGTAATATATCCTTGATTAAAGAAAAGTTAAAACAACCAAGGTAATTTCTAGGAGACCAAACAAGCATGCCATTAATTATTCTTTTTTCAAAGTATGGCCTTAATTATTCCAATTGCTATAATATAGGTTGGTGTGGTCAGTTAGAATGCCCTTGCAGTGTGAAGATCTAGAAATGTTTGAACTGTTTGACCCCTTTTAGAATCTGCAAACTTGCCTTAATTCTTTAGCTCAAGAGTGAAAATGATGTCTTACTTATCTGTTATGGTCTGAATTTCATTCCAGTTCGTCACAGAACATGTAAATATTATGCAGTTCTGCTCCATCAAAAATTCAATTATTACTTTCTTTGATAAAATTTTGGGAGACATTTTTTAGCTGTTCATTGAGATGCATTGTCAACAAGCAAGTTGTGTAACATAGAGATCTGCCCAACGGTCTTGTAACTTGTAAGAGTGATGTCCTAGTTGGGCTTCATATCATATTTTGTAGTATAAGTTGGGAACTAACCGAATCCCACATCGAGAAATGGTCTAAATTTTTTTTCTCTCAATTCATCTTGAAAATATTTCCTGTTTCTTTTCTTTTGATTGAAGTTTCATTTCCAGAATATCTTAAATTTTGTTTTTGCTTTATATTCAATTTCTCACACGGGTTTTTAACTTGTTGCTGAGGTGCTCTGCTGTTGCATTTATCTAATTGATAACTAGTACTCATAATTGATGTTTAGTTCCTTCATCGTGTGTTCTTTTTTTGAAATTCTTTCAATAACTTTTTCATGGTGGATGATATTTAAGGGAAGAAATCAGCTCTTTGTTACATTTCTTGTTGCTGAGGTGCTCTGCTGTTGCATTTCTTTGGACAGTTTGTTTTGTCTGTCTTATTGTTGAGTTCAGTTTGAACTTTTTGATTTCAGTTTTGTCTTATTTTCTTTTAGTTCAGTTTGGTCTTTCAGCCTTCTGATTGTGATTTTGTTTCTCGAAATCCCAATTGATTGTCTTTATTAAATTCAGTTTGATCTTTCAACTTGTTTGGGATTTTCTTTTTCAGAGTATCTTAAATTTTTTTGTATTATATTCAATGTTTTCTTACATGTATTTGTTTATCTAGTTGAAATTAGTACTGTGAATTTATGATCATTGTCTAGTTGATAGCAATATATATAATTTGAAATTACTTTTGTTATTGTGTTGTGCTTCATATATATTTCCAATAATATATAAAAATTTTGTTGCTTTTTTTTTAAAAAAAAATGATGGTTGTATTTTAGAATTTTCGTAGATGTCGACTGAAAACTGTACTAGTACTCGAACATCAAGCAATAATGCAACACCAGCAAAGAAAAGAAAGGCAAGGGGCCAAAACCATTTGGGCCTAAATAAAATTGCGAGAGCTAAGGAAATCGGAATTTCTTTTAATGAGTTGGGACAACCAGTTGGGGAGTGTTCAAAAGTCTTAAGTACATCTTGTGGAACTATTGCCACTTCATTAATTCCGATAACTTATGATAGTTGGCAGGTTGTACCAGAGATTTTGAAAAATAGTGTGGGAGACTACAAAGGTTTGATACTAACTTATTGTTTTTTCCTTAAAGCTTTTATTTTTAATATGTAGCAATCTTAATTGATCTCTTTATGAATTTTGATTATACAAACAGGAAAAGTTTGGTTTGCATGACATAGGTAAGAATTATGTACTTTATTCGATGTGTAATAGTTGGCGAAAGTATAAAAGTAAGATAACCAAACAAATTAGAAGCATTCAACCTGCTCCTAATGCTAGTAGAGAGCTCCAAATGTTAAAACCTAATAACATAAAAAATTATGAAGATTGGAAAAAATTTGTCGAGTATCGATTGTCAGCAAAATTTGATGTAAGTATACTAAGTACGTATTATCTTCATGAAAGCTTCCATACAAGATTGTGACTTATATTTTACTTGTAGGAAATAAGTAATGAACATGCTAAGCTGACCAAAATGAATGACGTGCCACATACAACTAGTCGTAAAGGAATGGCACGACTACGTGAAGAATTGGTAATAACATGTTGACACTATTTATTTTGTCTTTTTATGGTTTGATGCAATAATATTTTAGTAAGTTTAGAACATGATTTTGATTCGTTAAAATATAATATTTTCATTGAATTTATGTCTTAAGGTAGAAATCAAGTTTGAACAATAACATGAAGATAATTTTTCTGATGTTGGTGACTTTTCTATAATTGGTGTTGGTGACTTGTGTGAAATGGTGTGTTTTGCTGAGAATTTGTTTGTATGTTTAGTGAATACAATAAATTATGTTATCATATTGTCATGATTATGTTATAAATGTATAGTCGGCTGAAAAAATGGCAAGAAATGAAGATCCAGCAAAGGTAGATAGAGTGACACTATGGATAGCTGGACATAAGCACAAAGATGGGACACTAGTGAACCAAAAAGTTGGAGAAAAAATAGTATGACATGTTGAATAATATTTTTATTTATATAGTTTAATTTGCAGTTATCACATTTGTTATTATCATTTTGCTTGATATATAGAAAGAGATGGAAGCAATTCCAAAAATACAGTCAACTACAATCAAGGATGATGTTGTAGCCCAAGTTTTAGGAAAGGAGCATCGAGGTCGAGTTCGAGGGCTTGGGTATGGTGTCACACCAACAAAGGTTAATGCAGCTGTGGTTTCTAAATGCATTACCATGCAGCTTGAAGAAAAGGTGAAAAATCTTGAGCAACTAGTTATGACATTGGTTAACAATAATAATCAGGTATGTCAAATGAAGCATTTGTAAGATTTTGATTTAATCATGTAGTATAATAGCTTACATCTAATATTAAGTATATTTTAATTTTAGACCAATGATAGAGCAAGAATTGAAGGAAGAGTTCAATATTCTAGTACAAATGAGGTAAATAAAAAAATTAATTGTTTAAATATCAAGATTCTTTTTTTTTTTTATGTATTTTGACTTTTATTTAGAGTTCTAAAACTCATGCTTGTTTAATGTTTTACTAATATGTTGCATAATTATAGCACTTAGTTCCTTCAAGACAACAAGGAAGTAACAATGATGTTCAACAATCTTCTTCAAAAGTGAGTTGTTTAAAAAAAAATGTTGTTAATGACAATTGGTTAATTGAGATTTTTTTTTTTTTTGTTTTAATACTCATATTTTTTTGTATACATTTTTCACAGAGTATAAATGAACAAGATGTTTCATTTCTAAAGGTTAAAAAATGCAAGTTGTTGCATTGGATTGGCAATGGAGAAGAAGTGGCTGAAGGTGAAATTGATTGCACTGATTCAACAGCTTTAGTTATCATATGCTCCTTGGTCCAGATTATTGGAGAGTTGCTGTGAACAAGATATTGGTGAGCAAGGTGCCTTTGATTCGCCCTACTAATGACATTCGAATTCTTGAAGATGCTAGAGGCACCTACATTACTTGGCCAATCAAGTATATTGCATATTAGTTTTACTAAGTGATGGACATATAACTAGAATGTAGGTAATTGTTAGGGGTTAATATTATTTATTAGGATTTGCTACTATTGCATATGAATCTTTTATAATTTCTATGGTTATGAATTATCAATATTATATGAAAGTTTTAGAAAATTTTTGAACTTTATAAATGTTCCAAATTATTATTATTAAAGTGTTATTTGACTATTTAATTATATTAAGAAATTTACATTATAAAAAAAAAATATGTTACTCGGCAACAGATACAATAATTTATCAATTAGGGGCAAATCCTAATATAATTCATCAATAATTTATATAGGTATGTGTTCCTTTGGATATTTTTAACACAAGCGTTGTGCATACTCATTAATGTTTTTAGCACGGGCATCATCCATACTCATTAATATTTTTAGCATGGGCGATCCCTATACTCGTTAATATATTTAGCACAGTAATAGCTCGCATTTATTACTTTTTGTAGTACGAGTTTCATCCGTACTCGTTAATATTTTTAGCACGGTCACTATTCATACTCGTTAATATTTTTAGCACGGGCATCGCCTGTACTTGTTAATATATTTAACACGGTAGCAGCTCGTATTTGGTACTTTTGGTAGTAGGAGCTGCATTCATACTCGTTAATACTTTTAGCATGGGCCCAGCCTATACAGATTAATCTTTTAGCACGGGCATGGCCCATGCTCATTAGATTTTTTAGCACGAGCAGTTGTTCGTACTCCAGAAGCACCGTTTACTATCACACCCTTATCCATCACATATGTCTGGCACGGGCCATGTCCGTGCTAGTAAAACATCTAGCACGGACATTATCCGTGATTAATAAGTGTTTTTCTTGCAGCGTCTTCTAGAGGGTTTTTAACCTTAACTATATATATTTTTCAAATTTTAATTTTTTTTTAAATGGAGATCTCGGATGGACATCCACCGTTTATCTATTTTGGTGGACGATGGAGATCACAGATGTGATCTCCACCTTCCATTTTTATATTTTAATTATTAATTATTAATTAATTTAATTTGATGATTCTTGTGTGATGAATGGTGATGATGATGGTTATGTGTGATGTATGATGATGATGTTCTAATGGACAATAGGTGTGTAATGAATGGTGATGATGATGGTAATGTGTTATGGATGATGATGATTGTACGATGGACAGTGGTTGATGGTTGATGATGGTTGTGTTATAGATGATTATGATGATGTGATGGATGGTGGAGGTATTTGGGCTATGTTCTTTACCTCCATTTTCTTAGTTTTCTAATTATTTTTTATTTAATAATTCATAATAAATTTAATTTAAGAAATTAACTTAATTTATTAAGTTCATGTTATGACCGCTTTCACGATATGGACAAATGGGCCATTGAAGGCCCAAAGGTTAAGTACAGTGGCAAAGGGCCCAAAGAGCCCAATCATCAGGTCGTAATGACGAGCTCGCTAACTTCTTCAGCTCGTGCTTGAACCAGATCTATCTTAATGCATTCTCAGCTCGCGTCCATGCCAAAGTCTATCTCAATATATCTTCAACTCGCAAAGGTGAACAGGTCAGATAACCAAGCTTACATCAAGTAATCTCTTAGGAAGCTGATGCCAGATCGCCTTGATTTCCTGATTTTACGTCGGCACAATCTCTACAGTCCTTGGAGGCATTTAATGTAATGACAGCTGTGCATTTAATGAAGTGTAAACTTTACATAAACATTTAATATAGGCATGGACATGTAAGAATAATCAGTGTAGTAGTAATTAATGCAGTATACCTAAAATCAGAGTAGTTGAAATAATTATAGTTTTGTGACGTGTATTACACTCAATTGTAACCCCCTCCCCCCCCCCCCCCCCCCCCCCTCTTCTCTATAAATAGAGGTGAATTTCATTGTAAAAAACAAGTGAAGACTGGTATTACCATCACTCTACCAAAACATATTCAGAGTGGCCCGTGGACTCATACTTGCCGAACCATGTAAAACTCCTTGTCTTTCTGGTGTTCTTCCTCTCATTTCCCTATTCTTAATTGTTTCTTAAATATTTTCACCAACCTTAACTATCATTAATTCTCATTTATTATAAGAGTTGTAGTCTGGACTTTAGAATCTCCAGGTCGACTAATTTCAGACGTCGACATCTTTTGGCGCTAGAAGGAGGGCCTAATTGTAACTTTGAAACCTTTTTCTTTAACTACCTTTATTTTAATTATCTGAATCTCAACCAACTACAATGACTATAATAATAACAATCAGGAGTGTTGAAGTTGTAGATGAGCAACCTAAGGGTCAGATAGATCAACAAAGCACTCTGCCAGTCAGGGAAGGTGTCGTGCAGGTGTGGCAACAATGCCAAAAAGCTTTGGAGGACATAGTAAAGTGGCTGATTGAAGCAGTTAAAGCACTAATTGAAGCTTAAACCCAGGTTGTGCGGAGACAGGTTGAGCTCGTACCCTTCAGAGAAGTTTGCCAGTAGCCTGTAGATGAAATTCCGACTCCAGAAGTGTATGCTGATAAAAAAAGGCTAGTCAGAAGGCTCGGTCCGCTCCTCAAATCCAAACCTGAGAGGGGACGGACGACGAGCTTGAGAGGGGGAAATTACGCCTTACCCCGCAGACTTAAGGGTGAGAGTGAGTCGTTATGGTAGCCGACATGTAGAAGTTAGTCGTGGCCACGAGCGAGCTCGCGAGCTTCGGGGTGGTTACGAGTATGCACCTCAAAGGAACCTACGACAAGTGGAGAGTTTTGACTGGAGGCACAGGTAGCGAGATCGCTACCTAGTTAAACGTGAGAGTACAAGTAAGCGATCCTCCTCCAGGTGATCTGAGCACTAAGACCCAATGGTGGGAGAATTACTGCACAGGGTTCAACAGTTGGAAGCCCAACCTAGACCCTAGAGTCTGGAGAAGCAGTATGATGAGAGGGTCTCATTCACCCTTGAGATCGAGACAAACCCTTTGCCTCCTAAGTTCAAGCTCTCTAATATTCCAATCTATAATGGAAGAAGTGACCCCTATGACCATTTGGATGTGTTCAACGTTCAAATGGACCTCTAGACAAACAATCTATTGGTCAAGTGCTGTGTCTTTCTAGCCACCTTAGGTGATGCGCCACGGGCCTGGTTCAAAAGCCTCTCAGCTCGCAGCATAGGGAGTTAGAAAGAATACCAACAAAGGTTCATCAATCAATACAAAGCTATGAAAAGGTAGCTCGCACCCTCATGTCATCTCGCTACAATCTTCCAAAGACAGAACGATACCTTAAAAGACTACATTACCAGATTCAGGGACAAGGTGAGCAACGTAGAAAGTCCTACATATGAGAGCATTCTGACAGCAATCTCAGCAGGGCTTAGGAAAGATGGGAAGCTCTATGAGAGTATATATAAATCCCTGGTGAAGGAACTCGGTGAATTTTACGAGTGAGCTGCCAAAGAAATAAGATGGGAAGAAGTTTTTGGGCCAAAGAAACCCATTAATCAGCGAAGTGAAGCAAGTAGCTCCCATTAAGGGAAAAGGAAGAGTCATGGTGGGAGCAAGAATGACAAGCAGAGGAATCACTCTGCCAACATAGTGGCAAAACGAGCTAGGCCTAAGCTCAAGAGGGAGCGATCTTAGCTTTGAGGTCGGTACGGAAGCTACAGCGTCCTGTTAGACACGCAAGACAGAATTTTTATCACAGAAAGAAATAGGGAGGACTTTGGGAAGCCTAACCCCATAAACATCGCCAATAGGCTTCGGAATCCCAGAAAGTTTTGTACTTATCACAACGAAGCTAGACACAATACTTTAGACTGCTAACAATTAAAAGACATCATTGAAGACTTGATCAAACGAGGTTGCCTGAGAGAATATGAAGTGCGACCTGTGAACTAGCAACCTCAGCAACAACATCCTCAACCTTAGCATTAGTAGCTCGCACAATAGCAGCCCCAGCGAGCTCCCGAGGAGGAACATGAACCTACGGTAAGAACCATCTTTACCATACGTAGTGGTCCTCATATTGCAGATACATCAACAGGTTCCATCAACGCTATATACGAGAAGCAAACCACATTTTGCTCGCAAGTCACAGCGGATTAGAGGGACCTACGAAAAAAGCAAGAGTGATCTCGGATGACATCGTGTTCACAGAGGAAGATGTAAGGGGTGTATGCTGTCCCCACAACCATACACTAGTCATTCGAGCCAAGATCAATAATGCGAAGGTACGACGAATTATGGTCGATATAGGGAGCTCGATCAATGTTATGTATAAGGACTGTTTCGACCAGATGAGGTTTGGAGTTGAATAGTTGATGCCTTCCCTAGAGTCTCTTTACGACTTTATTGGAGATACTGTTACACTAGTGGGCCAGATCAGATTGCCACTCACTCTTGGGGAACCAGGTCGACAAGTTACCGTGCTAGCAGATTTCCTAATCATTGACTGCCCATCAGTTTATAATGTGGTCCTGGAGAGATCCTCAATAAATGACCTGGATATGGTCACCTCTACCAGGACCCTCACGATCAAATTTCCAACCCCTAATAGAATAGGATGCATCCGAAGAGAGCAGTATTTGATTAAACGCTGTTATTGTTAGTGATGTGCCCTAGAACCAATCAACCTTAGATTGTATTTATGCATATTTTTTTTAATAAAATAGCAATATTATTATGCAGTTTATATTCAATTGCGTAATAAAGTCCCTAGTACATATAACACAGTGTAAATGAAATCATGAAAGAGTTCATGATATGAGATCCCTGTTACATGCAAATGTGTTTATACTTAAATATCCATAGTCATAGTATTAATGAGACAGGACATCATTAGTAAAGATAGACTAGCACGTGTTATACTCCTCAATTGGATCGAGCAGTAGTTCTCATAAGCTGATGACATATGAGATGCCTAGAGTAAACATGTGGATGCTTGTTTAGAATGAGTACATTGGATGACCTGATTGTAAGATGATCACATGGATAGTTTTATGTTAGTGATCTCATCTTAACATATCAGTAGGTGCAAGTATCCTTTGACATGAGATCTCCAAAGTACACCGAGTATCACCTGTCGTCCTTTAATGTCATTCCTTGTTGACTCGGAGAGTTGACTCGTAGGGTGGTACTTGAGTTCGACATGAGCTACTCGAGCGTAGTTGAGTGATCAATAAAGGATTCGTCACTTCTCATAGTAGAAGAAGATATCTTACAGCTTCTTGAGGAAATCGTTATTCCATGAATCTCTAGCCAGAGTGATTGTACCAGTGGAAGAGTCTCACAAGATACGTAATTGGGAATAACGGATTTCGAGAACAAGAACTAATAAATTCGGGCTAGACATGACTTAATCATTCTAGTGAGAGTTGACACAGTCCATACTCATAATCGAATGAGATATGTTATGACGAAAGGATGAACTGCACGGTAACTGTTTATGGAAAGATATTGTTCTAACCACGGACAATTCTGGGCACTTAAGTGGTCATGATGCATTGCTAGGTGCCAATCTTAATCTACTCGGTATCAATTAGTTGATTGGTAAATCAAGGATTAAATCAAAAGGTTTAATTTAATCTAATCCTAATTCGATTAGGATTATAATTCATTTCGGGTTGCCAACGTGTTCGGATACCTAATGGGTCACACACTTAAGCAACTCGATGTACAGTGTAAAATGGCTATTCAATAGGATTTAATAAATTAACATGAGATGTTAATATTAATGGTGATAAAATAAAATAAAAGCCCATTTATTTTATTAGAATCAATTTAATTTAATTGAATTGAATTAAAATTTGACCTAAAACTAATGGGTTAGGAGAATTCCTAAAGGGCTTAGATTGAGGTTTCTTTTTCTTTGCCCAATAGAAAGACTAGATTGTCTATAAATACCCATATGATAGGGTAGCAATAGTTAATATCTCTTAAAAAAAAAAATGGATTGGGACAAAACAAGAAACTCTCAATATCACCACATAGCCAACCACCTTGACTAGCACATAGGGTGTTTGTTCGGCTATCGCCATCTCCAATTGGGTTTTTGAACATCGTGTTGCTGTGTGGATACCTTAGAGGCGATTCTACGCTTGGATCACTAGTGGATTAGATCATACGAGAAGGGAAGGAGCCGCCAACGAATGTATAGTTTCAATAAAACACTCTATGTATGTTTAATTGTATTGGTTTTAAACTAATCTAGAGTGATCCAACTTGGGTTTTTTATTTTTGTTTGCTGTAAATTTTTGTTTTTCCGCTGTGCTATGATGTATGAGATGCATACAAAAACCCAACAGTGGTATCAGAGCCACTCTAGATTGATTTAAAATCAAGTTCTAAAAACTGAAATTATAAAAAAAAAAAAAAAATGATTTATGGACCAGTTTTGATAATGACATTCGGCCACTGGAATTTTGTTAATATTTTAGGCTCGTTTAATTTTTATACGTTGTTAACATATTAACGAACCAGCATATGAAATTTGGGATCAATACGACATCGTTTAGTTAGTCAAAAAAATTATACGGTATGAACCAGAAACCGAAAACTAGGCAGAAAATTCTGCACATTGATTTTTTGTTATGAGCTGTTTTTAATACGAATTTTGTTTGATTTTGATCTTTCAAAAACATATTTATGATTTGTAAAAGTGTTTTAATGAATCATTACAGCCCAGTACAATTAGGTTTGAAGTGCTCAAATCAAAATGAAATTGAAAATTGTGAATTGTTCATAATTTTCAATTATGGTCGGATATCTATATTAAATGAATTTTAATAAGTTTTAATCTCCTATTATGATAGGATTTAAGTCTAATAAAAGAGTTTTATTGGAATTAAATTTTCCTATATTAAATGAATTTCAATAGGTTTTAATCTCCTATTATGATAGAATTTAAGTCTCATAAAAGAGTTTTATTGGAATTAAATTTTCTTATATTGGTTTTATCTTAATTAATGAGATTAATTTAAGAATAAATCATATGGATCCCATATTAAACAAAAGCCAAGCCCATGTCATTTATTTCAATTGTTAAAATATAATTAAAATAAATGGTCGAAATCGTTTTTTTTTTTTTAATATATAATTTAGAAATAGTTTTTAATTATATTTGGTTAAAAATTATTTCTAAGGGTGTATGGATAGCAAGATGGTTAGATTATGGACTTGGCCTAATATGATTGAGTATTTGCATGGATTTTGATTTTGATTAAAATAGGGCCTGCGTGTCCTGTCTTCTCTTAATATTCTCTTTGTACTTCTCTTCTCATCTCACTCCCCTCGAATGTAACTCAAGGTTTCTTATTAAATAAATGTAATAGTTATGTTTAGAAATAGATAAGATTAGGAATACGAAGAAGATGAAGACAGAATTGAAGAAGGGAAATGTCCCTTTCATTCTTTGTAATTCATACATGACCTAGGTTTGACCTTTCGGTTACCCTGTGGCTCCGGGGAAATCGATATAGATAAAGTCCATAATCAACCATGTAATTTTATTACCATAATTATCTTGATGATGAATAAGGATAAATTATGCATGTTAGATGAGATTAAAATGACAAAAACTCTTAATTAATATTAAGACTAACACATTCCATTAATATAGGAAGAATTAGAGTTATCCTCGATATTGGGTTATTGGGTAAACCCAAGTCTGCTTTAGGTTAATATGTTCAACCTATGGAATATGATTCCTGATTAATAGGCCGGTCTTAACTAAATACATGGGCTTGTTGGGTAAACCCAAGCCTGCTCTAGGTTAATATGTTCAACCTATGGTATATGATTCCTGATTAATAGGCCGGTCTTAACTAAATACATGGGCTTGTTGGGTAAACCCAAGGCTTATGTATATCAGAGGTGAGATTGGGTCAATGTATATACGATATACACATATCAAGAATGTTGATAGCCCAATGTTTTAGTAGTTACATTGAGATGCAATTGGTATGAGATACCTACCATTTGAAGTCAAGGGGGCTTGTTGGGTAAACCCAAGGTCTTTCTTAATGAATGATGGATACTAACCCACTAGGAAAACATCCAATGTGTTTTCCCGGATTAATAGTGGGGGCTATTAATTCATAATAAAATAGTGGGAGTGTAATACGCTTAATCAAAGACCACATTAAATGTATGTACATACTAGATCTCTAACATTTCATTCTTTATATCTAGGTTGAAAAGAATCATGAGCTCGAAATGGAATTTACGTTCCATACTTGAGGCCAACAAACTTATTGAGCCAAACTACTTGGACTGGATAAGGAATGTTAAAATAGTGCTCAAGTTTGAGAAAATTGCTTATGTACTTGAAAATGACATCCCTCATCCTCCAAGAGATGATGCTCCATTGGATGAGCTTGAAGCTTATCTAAAGCATAAGGATGACACTGACATGGCGGCTTGCATCATGCTCGCTGCTATGACACCGTGTAAACTCCTAGCTCCGACTTCTAAAGTCCCAACATTTGAAATTAAGTTAGAGAGATAATATATAACTCTCTACGTTTAATTGATTTAATTTCATAGTCTCCGAAATTTATTCATTTAGAATACGATGAAATTCGTCGTATTAAAAAGTTTAGTAACGTCCCAATGAAAATCCAAATTAGGAAATCCAAGATTTTAGTAAAGGATAATCGAATTAAAATTCGATTTAAAAGAGAGAGTCAAGGTAAATGAAATAGGCTTAGCGTTTGTAAAATAAATTCTAACGAAACGAGAAGTAAATTAAACAATGAAAGCTAACTTGGAAGCAAAATAAATGGGCTAATATGAGAAACAAAGAAAAGAGATGAGATTGGAGTGAAATTAAAGAGAGTTGGGGCAAGATGGAATTATGAGAAGTTGATTAGTATAAATAACAAGCTTAAGCTGAAATTGTTTTAGCAAAAATACAAACATTCAGCCCTTCAGTCGAGAGAAACCGAGAAAGTTCGAGAGAAAGAAAAATCAGATTGCTGCTGCCGTGAAAGAAGCAACCAGGAAGTGAAACCAAGAGGAGCAGCTGCTGGTCGTGAATCACAGCAAGAGAGGAAGAAGAAAACAGCAGCAGCAGCAACAGCAGAAGCTGAAGCAGGCGCGCAGCTCGCTGGAGACAGGGCAGAACAGATCGCGTGACAGTGCTGGTCGCGCGCTCAAGCAGAACAGCGAGGGGGGGGGAGAGAAAGACACGATCTGAGGCTGTGAACTGCAGTATCTGGGCAGAGCAGCAAGAGAACAAGCTGAAGAAGGGGAGGTGCAGGTCTGGTCGTCCAAAACGCACGCGAAACAGCAAGCAAGGCAGAACCGAGCGCGAGCTGAATCGCGACAGCAGGAATCGCGAGGAAGCTGGTCGGCCAGGAAAGGAGGGAGAAGAACCACCACCCAAGTTGCCTTCCAAGCCCTCAAACATCCTTCTTAGACTCCTCTCAACTCCCTAAGCTAAGAATCAAGTAAGATTTCAGCTTGATTGTTTTTAATTTTCTGTTGAAACAGAACCAGGATGTGTTGACAGCTTGTTTGTGAAGTTGTTGATTCATGCTGGAATATTGCTTTTAAATCTTGTTAGAACCTCATGTGAGGGTTATGAAACCATAATAGATGATTGTTGTGTGTAATTGATGCCATAAAAGATGTAAATATGGGCTGTCATAAGTACAAACGAAATAGAAACCGAAGATGGTGTTTATGCACACCAAGTGGTTGATTGAAGTCTTGAGTGAATTTTGAGCACTCTAATGACCAAGTTAGACCTATGTATGTATTAGAGACTTGAAGGGCAGTAGTTAGACCTTGAAATTAGATGGTTTTGAAACCAATTTTAAGCCTTAAAGAGGTTAGAAAAGTTAGAGAGGTGTTTAGAGTTGCAAAGGCATAGTTGTGGTCAAAAATGTCAATCCCGAGCTGAATTTTTAGCTAGAGGAGACCTGACCATATTTGGCTTATTTGGGGGTGTTCTACACCTCAAATGATGCCTAGGAACCATAGAAAACCATAGGTTTTGGAACGGATCGAATCAGATAAAAATTGTGCAAGTTATGCACAAAATAGTGCCGTTAGAACTCTGAGAAGTGAAACGGCTAGCTTAACGCAATTTTTATGGCTTGAAATGAGTTTAGTTAGTCATTATAAGTTAAATGAAGCTTAGTTATGGAATAAAATCTAGCGTCGCTAATCCGAAACCAAGAGTTTACAAAACGTGCATTAAATTGCACCGAAAGTGTCCAAAACGGACGTTTTCATTAGATTTGACATAGCAAACGATAATATTTCTCAATGAAATTTGTCGTGTGACTAGAATGTGATATAAGTGAGTCATAGGAAAAAGAACGAAGGAAAACGGAGCCCCGAGCAGCGGGTTATCGTCTGTTCTGTCAAGGGCTGTCCATTTTAAATAAAATTGTGATTTTTCGTTTTAAGCCTCCGACAAGTAAACGGACCGTGTGGGGATATCCCTAGGGGTCCAAAACTAAAACTTTTCCACAAGAATCGGGATTAGAGAGTCTCAATTGAGTAGAAACAAGTTAGTAGGATATATAGAGAAAAAAAATGGTCTTAGTTGAGATTCTTGACCTTATAGTTGAGAATTGAGTTTTGTTATTAATAATGATGAGAAAATATTGTGTAGGTGATGAGCCTCGTCAAGACGCTTGACACGGAGTGACGCGGCTTCGAGGTAAGTGGTTCGCCACTTATGAGTGTTTAAATTCTATATCAATTCATGGTTATTCGTAATAGATATTGTAACTAAGTAATAAATGAAAATGAAAAGGATTTTCAATGTTAATGTTCAAGTTAAGCATATAGATTCCTATGGAATCTATATTGTACTAGAAACTAATACTAAGTTGTTATAGAAAGAGTAAAATGAGAAAGTTTTCAGAAAATGTAAAACTAGTGAGTTTTGTGCTTTTGCACTTGAAGAAATTGATTGTAAAACCCATGTATATGCCTTAAAAGGTTATGAGAGTTAGCGCTACGTGACGACGCAGAAAATTCCGTCCGTAGTCGCTCAGAGTATAGAGAAATTAGCACTATGAGACGACGCAGAAAATTCCGTCCGTAGTTGCTCAGTTTCCTAGAAAATATAAGCGCTACGTTGCGATGCAGAAAATTCCGCACGTAGTTGGTTAGTTGACAGTTAGCGCTACGAAGCGATGCAGTAAATTCCGCTCGTAGTTGCCCAGAATTTTAGCACTACAATTGCGATGCAGAAAATTCCGCATTGTAGTTGCTCAGCGATAAGCTTTAGCGCCCTACGTGCGATGCAGTAAATTCGGTAACGTAGTGGTTGAGATGACTTAGTAAGCTTCACGTTGGCGTTAGTTTTAATCGCCCGTGATGGTTAGAATGTTTAAAGGCTATACATGGGGGTTTTGAAAGAAATCATAAAACAAATGATAAATTGTCATGTTAGTGTATGTGATATTATATCTTCGTTGCACTAACTTATTTGTTTATTTTGTAGTTATTTATATTTCATTGTATGCCACCGCGGACGACAGAACGTCATCATTTTGTTGTATATATATATAATTGGGCGATCTATGATATGTGATGAATGTAAACCTTTATGTATGAGATGGATATGTAATTGAGAAACAAATATTCATATTTTGAAATTGTATATTTGTAAATATTCATGCATTTTATATATATGATGCATCTAGATACATTCTACATGAGTTCGTGCTTATGAAAAGAGAATTGGGTGTTGATGTTGCATGTTTGTGGAAAAATGATGATGATTTGTGCATGTCTGGGAATAAAGAAGTTGGGAGGAATTGAGGTTTTAGTCGAAGTGTAAATTTCTTGACAGGTAAATTTTGGTTTATCAAAAATGCAGTCGTTATGCTGCCGAAAATTTTATAAAAATATTTGAAATAGAATCGAGAAAAATTTTATAACTCCCAACTAGTTTAAAAGAAAACGGAATTTTTGAGACTAAACGAGTAAACCGGTTGAAGAAAGATAGGGTTCGCTTCCCGGATGTCTTCTATCCGACGAGTCGGTTACGAGGAATCCGTTGAAGTGCCCGGCAGGATCCTCCAGACGAGAGCTTAGATAAGGTCTGGGAAGGGTCCTGTCAAGTTGGTATCAGAGCATTGGATTGATGTAGTCCAATCCTGGGGAACTCTCGCGTGTGAATGTAGGGCGAAGCATGACTCTCCGCCCCAGGGCTCTATGGGGATGGGGCCATGGAGTGTTCTGATAGGTACCATTTGATGCCCTGTGGTTATGGGGCCATAACATGTCAAGTTGGTATCAGAGCCCGGTTCTCGTTCAGTTGAGAAAAAGTTTTAAAAGAAAAGTTTGAGCTATTTCGCACAAATTGTGCGCTAGTTATGCTTAAGGTTACTTGTGCATGCATTATTTTTAAAGATTTTGAGAGTTATGCTTTCATCGATTGCATAAGCTAAAGTATAAGTTATAGTATTTAAATTCAGCATGTTATGAATATGCTTCGAAGCAAGTTGCTAAGTAGAAAGTTATGCATAAGATTGTGAGTTAAATATTGCATGAAATTATCATGCCAGATTATATTGAGCTAGTTGTTGAAATTTAAATTTCATGATTTGTGGCTATTAGTGTATTAGTACACGCTTAGCTATGCAGCATAGAGATCGTCCGAGGACGAGACGGGTAGCCACAGAGGCACCCACACCAGATAGAGAGCAGGTTGACGAGTCTGTCAACGTGCTAGAAAGTTCTGCACACCCAGAGCCATCACAGTCAGTACGACCAGAGCCTGCCCCAGGACCTACTCCAGGGCAGATGGAGCAGATGGCCCAAATGTTAACCGCGGTCCTTAAGCACTCGCGGGAGACAGGGGCAAGTGTAGAGCGCGCCTGCAGGTTAGGCGCGAAGCCATATGACGGGACTGGGGATCCCGAGAGAGCATGGTCATGGCTAGAGATGAATGAAGAAATATTTCAGATCCTAAGATGCACCGAGGATCAGATGGTCATCTTCTCAGCCTTCTTACTGAAGGATCGCGCTAAGGACTGGTGGAAGGCGCATCAGAGAGCCCACTCAGAGGGAGTCACTTGAGCCGAGTTCAAGAGAGAGTTTACAGACAGATTTTTCCCCAAGAGCTATAAGGATGCTAAAATACAAGAATTTTACAGATTGGAGCAGGGGGACTCCTCAGTGCCAGAATATGAGAAGAAATTTCCAGAATTGATCCGCCTCGTTCCATTCTTTGCAGAGAATAAGGAAGAAAAGATCAATAGATTTATGGTAGGTCTCAACCCCGCGGTTAGGACCATTGTGACATCTGCCTCGCATACTAGATATGGACAGTTGGTAGAGGCAGCCACCAGAGTAGAGCAGAGCGCACAGACCGTTGTAGAGTCCAAGTTGAAATTCAGTCAGAAGCGGAGCTGGACCGGTAGCCATCAGGGAGAGTCCAGCAAGGTACCCAAGAGTGGGCAGCGCTCAGCAGGGTCACAGGTCAGCAGAGTCAGCAGCAGAGTCAGAGACCCCAGACCAGTCAGAGTTCTATTCGTTCATCAGCAGGGTCCAGGAGCCAGCAAAGCTGGAGGAGTTGACCAGTGTGTGGTAGGTGTGGCCGGTTACACTACGGTGAGTGCCTACAGGGCAAGACCAGATGCTTTCGGTGTGGACGGGAGGGCCATTTTATTAGAGACTGTCCTAGTGCAGGTAGAGATATACCCCCCAGAGGACAGCCAGGTAGACCTCCTAGAGCACCGACAGGTAGACCCCTCAGTCAGGCCGTCAGAGTATATACAGTGACCCAGCAGGCGGCAGATGCTACACCAGATGTGGTCACAGGTACCATCTCTTTATTTGATACTGATGCTCATGTATTGGTGGACCCAGGAGCCACCCATTCTTTTATTTTTCGAGAGTTCATAGATAGAGTTGGGATGGAGTTGAGTCCGACCAAGTGTAGCATAGTAGTGTCACTTTCCACAGGTGATTCGCTTATTGCGGATAGAGTCTACATGGGAAGTAAGGTGACTATAGCAAGTCATGAGTTCGAGGCTAATTTAATAGTACTCGATATTCATGACTTTGACATCATTTTGGGAATGGATTGGTTATCCAAGCATCGTGCGACCGTAGATTGTTATAGAAAAGAAGTTCAGTTCAGCAAGCCTGGGGAACCAGATGTGATCTTTTGTGGAGAGCGGAAAATACTCTCTACAAGTTTAGTAAGCGTGATTCGTGCGAACAAGATGCTCCGTAAAGCATGTCAGGGGTACTTGGTCTATGCAATAGAAGCTAGCGACAGAGAGCTACAGTTAGCAGAAGTCCCGGTGGTGAACGAGTTCTCTGATACATTTCCCGAGGACCTTTTAGGACTACCCTCGGATAGAGAGATTGAGTTCGATATTGAGCTAACACCTGGCACAGAACCCATCTCTATAGCTCCGTATCGGATAGCACCAGCTGAGTTAAAGGAATTGAAAGTGCAAAGGGAAGATGTTCCCAAAACAGCCTTCAGAACTAGATATGGGCATTATGAGTTCTTGGTGATGCCATTCGGCTTAACCAATGCCCCAGCAGCCTTTATGGATCTGATGAACCGTGTCTTCAGACCATATTTAGACAAGTTTGTCATAGTCTTCATCGATGACATCCTGGTGTATTAAAGTAGTAAAGAGGAACATGCAGAGCACTTGAGAATTGTATTGCAGACTCTAAGAGAGCATCAGCTGTATGCAAAGTTTAGCAAGTGCCAATTTTGGCTAGATCGCGTGGCATTTCTGGGACATGTAGTATCAACAGAGGGTGTTTCAGTAGATCCCCAGAAGATAGAAGCTATTGTAGATTGGAAGCCACCCACGAGTGTAATAGAAGTCAGAAGCTTCTTGGGTTTAGCTGGGTATTACAGAAAGTTTGTAGAAGGATTCTTCAAGATAGCTACTCCACTGACCAAGTTAACAAGAAAAGAAGAGAAGTTCATCTGGTCAGAAGCCTGTCAGAGCAGTTTTGATGAGTTAAAGCAAAGGCTGACTATAGCACCAGTGCTTACACTTCCCTCAGGAAGTGAAGGATTTATAGTATATTGCGATGCCTCCAGGCAAGGTTTAGGTTGTGTGTTGATGCAGCATGATAGAGTGATAGCTTATGCTTCAAGGCAATTAAAGAAACATGAAGTGAACTATCCAACACACGACTTAGAGTTAGCAGTTGTAGTGTTCGCTTTGAGAATATGGCGACACTATCTCTATGGAGTACCTTGCAGGATCTTCACAGATCACAAAAGCCTGCAGTACTTGTTCACGCAGAAAGACTTGAACATGAGACAGAGAAGGTGGATAGAGCTTATTAAAGACTATGACCGCACCATTGAATACCACCCAGGCAAGGCAAATGTAGTAGCAGATGCACTAAGCAGGACCCTCTAGTTCCGTAGCCCAGCTTAGAGCAGAGTACTTGCAGATGCTAGTAGAGTTGAGATCTATGAGGGTCAGTTTAGAGACAGCAGAATCAGGCCCTCTAGTAGCAGCTTTCCATGTTCGACCAGTGTTAGTAGACAGAGTTAAAGACTTACAAGCTCATGATCAGTACTTGATGAAATTGAGAAGTAAGATAGAGGCTGGACAGTAGAGTAGCTTCACTTTGCGAAGTGATGGAACACTAGTGTTGGGCCAAAGATTGTGCGTGCCAGAGGTAGCAGAGTTGAAGAAAGAAATCATGGAAGAGGCACACTCCTCTGCATATGCTATGCACCCAGGGAGTACTAAGATGTATCAGACTCTGAGAGACCACTACTGGTGGAAGGGTATGAAGAGAGAGATAGCAGAATTCGTATCCAAGTGCCTAATTTGTCAACAGATCAAGATTGAGCATCAGAAACCAGCAGGTTTACTACAGCCTTTATCCATTCCTGAGTGGAAGTGGGAAAAGATCCCGATGGATTTTGTGACAGGACTTCCCAGGACACAGCGTGGATATGATGCCATTTGGGTTATCATAGATAGACTGACGAAGTCGACCCACTTCATTGCTGTTAATCAAACCTATTCTCTGGAAAGATATGCACAGTTGTATGTAGACGAGATTGTGAGGCTACATAGCGCACCAGTGTCCATTGTATCGGACAGAGATCCTCGCTTCACTTCTCGATTCTGGCCGAAGCTACAAGATGTTATGGGCACCAGATTACACTTCAGTACTGCTTTTCATCCACAGACAGATGGCCAATCAGAGAGAACCATTCAGACTCTTGAAGATATGTTGAGAGCCTGTGTGATGGAGTTTAAGGGAAGCTAGGATAATTACCTAGCATTGATAGAGTTTGCCTACAACAATAGCTATCAGTCTAGTATTGGTATGACACCTTATGAGACATTGTATGGCAGGAAGTGCAGAACCCCAGTCTGTTGGGACGAAGTGGGGGAGAGAAGATTAATTGGCCTAGAGATTGTCCAAGACACAACTGAGAAAGTAAATATGATAAGAGAGCGGTTGAAGATAGCAAGCGACAGACAGAAAAGCTATGCGGACAATCGAAGAAGAGATTTAAAGTTTGAAGTGGGTGATCAAGTATTTCTACGAGTCTCGCCCTGAAAGGGTATTCTGAGACTCGAAAAGCATAGGAAGTTGTGTAAACTCCTAGCTCCGACTTCTAAAGTCCCAACGTTAGAAATTAAGTTAGAGAGATAAAATATAACTCTCTACGTTTAATTAATTTAATTTCATAGCCTCCGAAATTTATTCATTTACAATACGACGAAATTTGTCGTATTAAAAAGTTTAGTAACGTCCCAATGAAAATCTAAGTCAAGAAATCCAAGATGTTAGTAAATGATAATCGAATTAAAATTCGATTAAAAAGAGAGAGTCAAGTGATCAAGAGAAAAACTTGACATCCCATAAGATGTTTATGAGATATATAAACCAATCAATTAAAAGTAAAAACTATCAAGAAAATAAAATTAGATAAGAGGAAAGTTAGATTTCCACAAATAAGAAATATATATATATATATATAATTGACAAGTAGACAAGTTCTAAAGTTAGAACTTCATTACATAAATAAATATAAGTAATAAAGTGTTACTAAGTGATTGAATAAGTTTAAGTGATAGCCCAACAAATTAAATAGAAGCAAAACCTTCAAAACCATAAAGGATGAAGGGTGTAGTAGCAATTAAGTAAAACAAGAGAAGGATTTTTGTGAATAGAAAAAGATGAATGCAAGAAATGCAATTCTTGAAAGGTGGAGTCTATAAATACAAGACTTAGCTGATAATTTTCAGCAAATACAACCCATTCAGTCGTGAAACACACAGAAATCGTGAGAGCAGAACAGGGCAGCAGCTGTTGGCGTGAGAAGCTTCCAGAAACGGGTAGAACCAAGGGAGATTAAGAGCAGAAGTGAAAGGCCATAAGAAAAGAAGAAGAAGGCATGAAGAGAAGAGGAAGATCAGCTGCTGGTCGTGCTCAAGAGGAAGCAACCAGCAGCAGCAGCAAGAGCAGAACCGAACCAGAAAAGTGAAGACAGCTCTGCAGGGGTCTGGACGCCAGACCAGAAAAGTGGGAGAAGAAACAATCATCCAGCCCATTCAAGCCTTGAATCCTCTTCTCTAAGACCTCTCCCAAGTCTCTCTCAACTCTATAAACTAAGAACCAAGTAAGAAATTAGCTTACTCTTCCTTTTCTTTACAAAAATTTCCAGCAGTGTGCTGAAATTATTTCTGCAGAATTGTGTTGTATGTTGTTGGAGGTTTTGCACTAGAAATGGTGTCAAAACCTAAGTGATTGTTATAGAACCTTAGAGGAGATGTTTTTGAGTGTAAATGATGACTTAGGGTTTTATTTATGGGCTGTTATAGGCCTGAGAATCATAGAAACGAAAATTTGTTTTTCACACACACAAACTAGTTGATAAAAGTTTTGAGTGAATTGTTAGTGTTCAAATGAACAAGTAATGTTTATGTGTGTGTTATGACCATATTAGACAGTAAATAAGCTCTGAAATTTAGAGGTTTTGAACCCAAGTTTGAGCATAAAAATGATTAGAAAAGCATAGGAAAGCATGTGGGAATAAGAGAAGCTCAAGAGAGCTAGTTTTGACAATATTAGTGATTCCCGAACTGAATTTTTAGCTAGGGGAGACCTGACCATATTTGGTTTATTTGGGGGTGTTCTACACCTCAAATGATGCCTAGGAACCATAGAAAACCATAGGTTTTGGAACGGATCGAATCCGATAAAAATTGTGCAAGTTATGCACAAAATAGTGCCGTTAAGGCTCTGAGAAGTGAAACGACTATCCTAATGCAATTTTTATTGCATGGTTTGAGTTTGGTTCATCATTATTAGTTAAATGAAGCTTAGCTATAGAAGAAAAATTAGCGTCGCTAATCCGAAACGGAAAATATACAAAACACGCACTAAACGTGCTAGAAAATGCCCGAAAAAGTGATGTTTTCCTTAATTTTGACCTAGCAAACGATAATATTTTCCAACGAAATTTTACGTGTGACTAAAAGGTGATATAAGTGAACCATAGGAAGAAGAACGAAGGAAAACGGAGCCCCGAGCAGCGTGCTACCACCTGTTCTGTTATGGGCTGTAAGTTGAGTATTAAAAATGTAATTTTTCGTCCCGAGCCTCCGACAACTAAACGGACCGCGTGGGGTGATCCCTAAGGGTCAAAAACTAAAAATTTTCCACAAGAATCGGGATTAGAGAGTCTCGATTGAGTAGAAATAAGTTAGGAGGATATATAGAGAAAAATGGTCTTAGTTGAGATTCTTGACCTTATAGTTGAGAATTGATTTTTGTTATTAATAATGATGAGAAAATGTTGTGTAGGTGACGAGCCTCGTCGAGACGCTTGACACGGAGTGACGCGGCTTCGAGGTAAGTGGTTCGCCACTTATGAGTGTTTCAATTCTATATCAATTTATGATTATTCGTAATGGATATCGTAACTAAGTAATAATTGAAAATGAAAAGGATTTTCAATGTTAATGTTCAAGTTAAGCATATAGATTCCTATGGAATCTATATTGTACTAGAAACTAATACAAAGTTGTTATAGAAAGAGTAAAATGAGAAAGTTTTCAGAAGATGTAAAACTAGTGAGTTTTGTGCTTTTGCACTTGAAGTAATTGATTATAAAACCCATGTATATGCCTTAAGAGGTTATGAGAGTTAGCGCTACGTGACGACGCAGAAAATTTCGTCCGTAGTTGCTCAGTTTCCTAGAAAATATAAGCGCTACGCTGCGATGCAGAAAATTCCGCACGTAGTTGGTTAATTAACAGTTAGCGCTACGAAGCGATGCAGTAAATTCCGCTCGTAGTTGCCCAGAGTTTTAGCACTACAATTGCGATGCAGAAAATCCCACATTGTAGTTGCTCAGTGATAAGCTTTAGCGCCCTACGTGCGATGCAGTAAATTCCGTAACGTAGTGGTTGAGATAACTTAGTAAGCTTCACGTTGGCGTTAGTTCTAATCGCCTGTGATGGTTATAATGTTTAAAGGATATACATGGGGGTTTTGAAAGAAATCATAAAACAAATGGGAAATTGTCATGTTAGTGTATGTGATATTATATCTTCGTTGCACTAACTTATTTGTTTATTTTGTAGTTATTTATATTTCATTGTGTGCCACCGCGGACGACAGGACGTCATCATTTTGTTGTATATATATAGGTGGGCGATCTATGATATGTGATGAATGTAAACCTTTATGTATGAGATGGATATGTAATTGAGAAACAGATATTCATATTTTGAAATTGTATATTTGTAAATATTCATGCATTTTATATATATGATGCATCTAGATATATTCTACATGAGTTCGTGCTTATGAAAAGAGAATTGAGTGTTGATGTTGCATGTTTGGGAATAAAGAAGTTGGGAGGAATTGAGGTTTTAGTCGAAGTGTAAATTTCTTGACAGGTAAATTTTGGTTTATCAAAAATGCAGCCGTTATGCTGCCAAAAATTTTATCAAAATATTTGAAATAGAATCGAGAAAAATTTTATCACTCCCAACTAGTTTAAAAGAAAACTGAATTTTTGAGTTTAAACGAGTAAACCGGATGAAGAAAGTTAGGGTTCGCTTCTCGGATTTCTTCGATCCGACAAGTCGGTCTCGATAAGTCCGTTGAAGTGCCCGGCAGGATCCTCCAGACAAGAGCATAGATAAGGTCTGGGAAGGGTCCTGTCAAGTTGAGCCCTCGATACACAGGCCTCTATGAGATAGTAGACAAAGTGAGTGAAGTGGCGTATCGATTGAGGCTACCATCAGAATTAGCCAACATCCATGACGTATTCCACGTCTCTATGTTACGCAAGTACATAGCTGATCCTTCTCACATTTTGCAAGGGCAACCAGTTCAGTTGAAGGAAAACTTGACCTACGAGGAGCATCCAATAGAGATCCTAGATCGTAGAGATCAAGTATTGCGTAACAAGGTGATTCCGCTAGTGAAGGTGCTATGGCGAAATCACGAGTTAGAAGAGGCTACATGGGAGCCCGAAGCACAGATGCGTGCCCAATACCCTCAGTTATTTGAGTAAGGTACGCAATTTAAAATTTCGAGGACGAAATTTTTATAAGAGGGGAAGAAATTGTAAACTCCTAGCTCCGACTTCTAAAGTCCCAACATTTGAAATTAAGTTAGAGAGATAATATATAACTCTCTACGTTTAATTGATTTAATTTCATAGTCTCCGAAATTTATTCATTTAGAATACGATGAAATTCGTCGTATTAAAAAGTTTAGTAACGTCCCAATGAAAATCCAAATTAGGAAATCCAAGATTTTAGTAAAGGATAATCGAATTAAAATTCGATTAAAAGAGAGAGTCAAGGTAAATGAAATAAGCTTAGCGTTTGTAAAATAAATTCTAACGAAACGAGAAGTAAATTAAACAATGAAAGCTAACTTGGAAGCAAAATAAATGGGCTAATATAAGAAACAAAGAAAAGAGATGAGATTGGAGTGAAATTAAAGAGAGTTGGGGCAAGATGGAATTATGAGAAGTTGATTAGTATAAATAACAAGCTTAAGCTGAAATTGTTTCAGCAAAAATACAAACATTCAACCCTTCAGTCGAGAGAAACCGAGAAAGTTCGAGAGAAAGAAAAATCAGATTGCTGCTGCCGTGAAAGAAGCAACCAGGAAGTGAAACTAAGAGGAGCAGCTGCTGGTCGTGAATCACAGCAAGAGAGGAAGAAGAAAACAGCAGCAGCAGCAACAGCAGAAGCTGAAGCAGGCGCGCAGCTCGCTGGAGACAGGGCAGAACAGATCGCGTGACAGTGCTGGTCGCGCGCTCGAGCAGAACAGCGAGGGGGGGGAGAGAAAGACACGATCTGAGGCTGTGAACTGCAGTATCTGGGCAGAGCAGCAAGAGAACAAGCTGAAGAAGGGGAGGTGCAGGTCTGGTCGTCCAAAACGCACGCGAAACAGCAAGCAAGGCAGAACCGAGCGCGAGCTGAATCGCGACAGCAGGAATCGCGAGGAAGCTGGTCGGCCAGGAAAGGAGGGAGAAGAACCACCACCCAAGTTGCCTTCCAAGCCCTCAAACATCCTTCTTAGACTTCTCTCAACTCCCTAAGCTAAGAATCAAGTAAGATTTCAGCTTGATTGTTTTTAATTTTCTGTTGAAACAGAACCAGGATGTGTTGACAGCTTGTTTGTGAAGTTGTTGATTCATGTTGGAATATTGCTTTTAAATCTTGTTAGAACCTCATGTGAGGGTTATGAAACCATAAGAGATGATTATTGTGTGTAATTGATGCCATAAAAGATGTAAATATGGGCTGTCATAAGTACAAACGAAATAGAAACCGAAGATGGTGTTTATGCACACCAAGTGGTTGATTGAAGTCTTGAGTGAATTTTGAGTACTCTAATGACCAAGTTAGACCTATGTATGTATTAGAGACTTGAAGAGCAGTAGTTAGACCTTGAAATTAGATGGTTTTGAAACCAATTTTAAGCCTTAAAGAGGTTAGAAAAGTTAGAGAGGTGTTTAGAGTTGCAAAGGCATAGTTGTGGTCAAAAATGTCAATCCCGAGCTGAATTTTTAGCTAGAGGAAACCTGACCATATTTGGCTTATTTGGGGGTGTTCTACACCTCAAATGATGCCTAGGAACCATAGAAAACCATAGGTTTCGGAACGGATCGAATCAGATAAAAATTGTGCAAGTTATGCACAAAATAGTGCCGTTAGAACTCTGAGAAGTGAAACGGCTAGCTTAACGTAATTTTTATGGCTTGAAATGAGTTTAGTTAGTCATTATAAGTTAAATGAAGCTTAGTTATGGAATAAAATCTAGCGTCGCTAATCCGAAACCAAGAGCTTACAAAACGTGCATTAAATTGCACCAGAAAGTGTCTAAAACGGACGTTTTCATTAGATTTGACATAGCAAACGATAATATTTCTCAATGAAATTTGTCGTGTGACTAGAATGTGATATAAGTGAGTCATAGGAAAAAGAACGAAGGAAAACGGAGCCCCGAGCAGCGGGTTATCGTCTGTTCTGTCAAGGGCTGTCCATTTTAAATAAAATTGTGATTTTTCGTTTTAAGCCTCCGACAAGTAAACGGACCGTGTGGGGATATCCCTAGGGGTCCAAAACTAAAACTTTTCCACAAGAATCGGGATTAGAGAGTCTCAATTGAGTAGAAACAAGTTAGTAGGATATATAGAGAAAAAAAAATGGTCTTAGTTGAGATTCTTGACCTTATAGTTGAGAATTGAGTTTTGTTATTAATAATGATGAGAAAATATTGTGTAGGTGATGAGCCTCGTCAAGACGCTTGACACGGAGTGACGCGGCTTCGAGGTAAGTGGTTCGCCACTTATGAGTGTTTAAATTCTATATCAATTCATGGTTATTCGTAATAGATATTGTAACTAAGTAATAAATGAAAATGAAAAGGATTTTCAATGTTAATGTTCAAGTTAAGCATATAGATTCCTATGGAATCTATATTGTACTAGAAACTAATACTAAGTTGTTATAGAAAGAGTAAAATGAGAAAGTTTTCAGAAAATGTAAAACTAGTGAGTTTTGTGCTTTTGCACTTGAAGAAATTGATTGTAAAACCCATGTATATGCCTTAAAAGGTTATGAGAGTTAGCGCTACGTGACGACGCAGAAAATTCCGTCCGTAGTCGCTCAGAGTATAGAGAAATTAGCACTACGAGACGACGCAGAAAATTCCGTCCGTAGTTGCTCAGTTTCCTAGAAAATATAAGCGCTACGTTGCGATGCAGAAAATTCCGCACGTAGTTGGTTAGTTGACAGTTAGCGCTACGAAGCGATGCAGTAAATTCCGCTCGTAGTTGCCCAGAGTTTTAGCACTACAATTGCGATGCAGAAAATTCCGCATTATAGTTGCTCAGCGATAAGCTTTTGCGCCCTACGTGCGATGCAGTAAATTCCGTAACGTAGTGGTTGAGATGACTTAGTAAGCTTCACGTTGGCGTTAGTTTTAATCGCCCGTGATGGTTAGAATGTTTAAAGGCTATACATGGGGGTTTTGAAAGAAATCATAAAACAAATGATAAATTGTCATGTTAGTGTATGTGATATTATATCTTCGTTGCACTAACTTATTTGTTTATTTTGTAGTTATTTATATTTCATTGTATGCCACTGCGGACGACAGGACGTCATCATTTTGTTGTATATATATATAGTTGGGCGATCTATGATATGTGATGAATGTAAACCTTTATGTATGAGATGGATATGTAATTGAGAAACAAATATTCATATTTTGAAATTGTATATTTGTAAATATTCATGCATTTTATATATATGATGCATCTAGATACATTCTACATGAGTTCGTGCTTATGAAAGGAGAATTGGGTGTTGATGTTGCATGTTTGTGGAAAAATGATGATGATTTGTGCATGTCTGGGAATAAAGAAGTTGGGAGGAATTGAGGTTTTAGTCGAAGTGTAAATTTCTTGACAGGTAAATTTTGGTTTATCAAAAATGCAGTCGTTATGCTGCCGAAAATTTTATAAAAATATTTGAAATAGAATCGAGAAAAATTTTATAACTCCCAACTAGTTTAAAAGAAAACGGAATTTTTGAGACTAAACGAGTAAACCGGTTGAAGAAAGATAGGGTTCGCTTCCCGGATGTCTTCTATCCGACGAGTCGGTTACGGGGAATCCGTTGAAGTGCCCGGCAGGATCCTCCAGACGAGAGCTTAGATAAGGTCTGGGAAGGGTCCTGTCACACCGGAACTCCAAAAACAACATGAGCATATAGATGCTCATACTATGATTGTTCATCTCAAGGAGCTATTTGATGAGTGGAAAAGGACTAAAAGATTTGAAACATCTAGAAGTCTCTTCCGTAGTCAAATGGCCGAAGGGGCTTCAGCTGTGGATCATGGCTTGAAGATGTTGGGATACATTGAGAAGCTTGGATCACTTGGGTTTGTTATGGATCATGAGCTAAGTATTGACTTAGTTCTACAGTCTTTACCTGATAGTTATTCACATTTCGTGATGAACTATTATGTCAATAAGATTGATTCTTCACTACCTGAGCTGATCAACTTTCTCAAGACTGTTGAACCTTGTATTAGGAAGGATCAAAAGTCTGTAATGTTGGTGGATAATTCTAATTCTTCTAAAAAGAAAAAAACCCAAAAGAAATTGAAGAAGAAAAATAATCCTACCAAAGCCCAAGGAGGTGTCAAGAAGAAGAAGAACAAAAGTAAAGAGACACTTACAAAAGGATCGTGCTTTCATTGTGGTAAAGCTGGTTACTGGAAGAGGAATTGTAAGGAATATCTGGATTCTCTAAAGAAGAAGAAGCATAGTGATGCTTCTACCTCATGTATTTTTATGATTGAGGTTAATACTGCTTGTGATATTAACACATGAGTATTAGATACCGGATGTGGGTCTCACATATGTGCTAATATGTAGGGACTAAAGAACAGTAGGAAACTGAAGAAAGGAGATATGGACTTACGAGTGGGAAATGGAGCAAGAGTTACTGCATTAGCTGTGGGGACATACTCCTTGACTTTACCTTAAGGATTAATATTAAATTTAGATAATTGCTTTTATGTGCCTATTATTTCAAAGAACATAATTTCAGTTTCTAGTTTAGTGAAACATGAATTTCATTTGACTATTAAGGATAATAGTTGTTCTATATGGTTGAATGACATTTGTTATTGTTCTGGTACTATTAGCAATGGGATTTATATTCTGGATTTATCTAATTCAATTCTCAATCTATATACCAAAAGATTAAAAATGGATAACCTAAAACCCTCCTATTTATGGCATTGTCGACTTGGTCATATAAACGAGAAGCGCGTAAACAAGTTACACAAGTATGGTAGCTTGGGATCATTCGATTATGAATCTTATGATACATGTGAATCTTGTTTGCTTGGTAAGATGACTAAAATGTCCTTCTCAGGAAAGGGTGATCGTGCCATTGAGTTGTTAAAACTTGTACATTCTTATGTATATGGCCCAATGACGATACAAGCAAGAGGAGGTTTTTTATACTTCGTAACCTTTATCGATGATTATTCTAGATATGAGTATTTGTATGTGATGAAATACAAATCTGAAGTTTTTGAAAAGTTCAAGGAATTTAGGAATGAGGTAGAAAAACAACTTGGCAAGAGTATCAAGACACTAAGATCGGATCGAGGTGGTGAGTACTTAAGTCAAGAGTTTCATGATTATCTAAAAGAAAATGGAATATTGTCTCAATGGACTCCACTATATACGCCACAACATAATGGTGTGTCTGAAAGGAGAAATCGAACTTTGTTGGACATGGTTCGATCTATGATGAGTTTTGCAGATCTTTCTAAATCCTTTTTGGGTTTTGCACTGGAAACTGCTGTTTATATACTGAACAAAACTCCATCAAAATCGATTGATTTTACTCCATATGAGATGTGGAATAATAAAAAACCTTCACTTTCTCATATGAAAGTTTGGGGTTTTCTTGCCTATGTTAAAAGGATAATGTCAGAAAAGCTTGAAGTGAAGTCTGTCAAATGTTTGTTTATAGGATATCCTAAGGAAACAAATAGATACTACTTCTATCATCCTTTAGAACAAAAGGTGTTTGTTTCAAAGCATGTTGTCTTCTTAGAGAAAGAGTTTCTTCTAAAAGAGGATAGTGGGAGTAAACTTGAACTTACAGAAGTTCAAGGAGAACAAACAGGACAAATGGACATAGAACAACTGATACACCCTGAAACCACTACAAATGAAAATAAGATAGTGAGTGAACCTATTATTACACAAGAACCTTGTAGATCAGATAGAATAAGGATAGCTCCTAAAAGATATGGATTTTTCATTAGCAAGCATGACCATATTCTAATCATTGAGAACGATGAGCCTACTAACTATGAGGAAGTTTTGAAGAGTTCAGAATCTGACGAATGGCTGAAAGCCATGAAGTCAGAAATGGATTCCATGTATGAAAACCAAGTATGGACTTTGGTTGACCCATCTGAAGGGATAAAACCCATAGGGTGCAAATGAGTTTTCAAAATGAAGACTGACATGGAGGGTAATGTGGTTACCTATAAAGCTCGCTTAGTAGCAAAAAGATATCATCAGAAGCAAGGAATTGATTATGACGAGACCTTTTCTCCAGTAGCTATGCTTAAATCCATAAGAATACTCCTTGCTATTGTTGCTCATTATGATTATAAGATATGACAAATGGATGTAAATATAGCTTTCCTTAACGAAAATCTGACCGAGGAAGTGTATATGACACAACCCGAGGGATTTACATTCAAAGTTAGCAATAAAGTATGTGAGCTGCAAAGGTCGATTTATGAACTTAAGCAAGCATCTAGGAGTTGGAACATTCGTTTTGATGAGACAGTCAAAGAGTTTGGATTCTCACGAAACATGGATGAACCTTGTGTGTACAAAAAGGTTAATGAGAGTGTAATCGTTTTCTTAGTATTATATATGGATGACATATTACTTATAAGAAACGATGTCTCAGTTCTTCAATCAATCAAGATATGGCTTTCTAAGAAATTCTCCATGAAAGACCTCGGTGAAGCAATTTATATACTGGGGATAAGGATTTATAGAGATAGATCCAAAAGGTTGCTAGGTCTAACACAGTCTACATACATAGATAAGATGCTAAAAAGGTTTAGCATGGATCAATCCAAAAGAGGATATTTACCCATGTCGCATGGGATAAATCTCTCCAAGTCTATGTGTCCTAAAACATAAGACGAGAAGGAACACATGAAAAGGATCCCATATGCATCAGCTATAGGATCTATCATGTATGCTATGTTATATACTAGACCCGATGTTTCATACGCTTTGAGTGTTATGAGCAGATATCAATCTGATCCCGGTGAGAGACATTGGGTGGCTATAAAGAACATCCTTAAGTACTTAAGAAGAACTAAGAATGTTTTTTTGGTTTATAGAGAGGGTGATCTACAGGTAAACGGGTATACTGATGCCAGTTTTCAATCCGATAAGGATGACCTTCATTTAGTGAGCTATGCAGGGGTACTTAACCTCTCCTGCTTTTTAGGCTCTTTATCATTTAGCGAGCTATGCAGGGGCACTTAGTCACACTTATTTTTTAGGCTCATTTTTACTTTAGGCGAGCAGCGAGCTAACCGGCACGGAGCCCATTAGTAATGCATATCATGAGGGAAACTGGAGCTTTCATTCTTCATAAAGTTGAATTAAAGGTAACAAATAAAGTTACTGATAATATGGTCGAAGATGCTCGGCATTCCAAGCTCGAGGGACCTCAGCTCCATTCATGTTGGTCAGATGATAAGCTCCATTTCCCAAGTTTGCCTTGATGATATAGGGTCCTTCCCAATTTGGGCCTAATGACCCATCACTGGGTTTGTGAGCTCCAGGCAGAATGAGGCGTAATACCAAATCTCCCACATTGAAGCTGCAGATTCAAGCATTCTTGTTATAATACATTGCGATTCTTCGCTAATAGACAGCTACTTTCAACCTGGCTATTTCTCTTACTTCTTCGAGCAAGTCCAAGTTTGCAGTAAGTAACTTGTCATTGTCATTTGGATTGAAGGTCGCTCTTCGCTGCGAGGTGACTTCTAATTCAATTGGGATCATGGCCTCAGACCCATATACTATTGAGAAAGGTGTCTCGCCTGTAGTGCTGCGAGTTGTGGTTCTGTAAGCCCATAATACCTTTTGAAGCTCGTCTACCCACGCTCCTTTCTTTGCTTCCAGTTTCATTTTCAGGGTCTGCTTTATAATTTTGTTCACAACTTCAACTTGGCCATTGGCTTGTGGATGGTCCACTACTGAGAAGCTCTTTATAATCTTCAAGTCGTTGCAGAACCTGAGAAACTGGTCACTAGTGAACTGGGTCCCATTGTCAGTCAGGATCTGCTGTGGGACTCCGAATCTGCAAATAATATTATTCCACACAAATTTTTCAATCTTTGTAGTGGAAATTTCAGTCAACTCCTTTGCTTCTGTCCACTTGGTGAAGTAATCAACTGCGACCACGGCATGCTTGCATCTTCCACGAGCCATTGGTAGAGGCCCGATCAAATCCATCCCCTAAATTACGAAGGGCCACGGGCTCACCATCTGTTGGAGATAAGCTGGTGGAGCTCACGGAATCTGGGCGAACCTCTAACACTTGTCACATTTCTTGACCAGGTTGATGACATCTTGCTTCATAATGGGCCAATAGAAACCCTGTCGAAGCGCTTTTTGAGCTAAAGACAGCCCCCCAGCGTGATTACCGCACTGGCCCTCGTAGATTTTTCTCATCACGATCTCGCAATCTTGGCCATCTATGCATCTCAAAAGTGGGACTGAAAACCCCTTCTTATATAACACATCATCGTAGATGCAGTACTTGGTTGCTCTAGCTCGCAAGCGCCGTGCTTCCAACTTATCATTTAGCAGCTTCCCATCTTGTAGATAGCTCAATATCTGACTCATCTAGAAATTGGGCTGCACAATTATGGCCATTATCGAATTCTTTTCTTCCGTACTGGGAGCTGGTAGGAACTCTATTGGGATTGCCCCTAAGAAATCTGCATCTCGTGTGGTCGCAAGGCGAGCTAATGCATCTACATGTGCATTCTGAGCTCGCGGGATCTACTTCACCTCGCATTTCTGGAAAGTACTTAGCATTTCATGAACTTTCTGAACGTACAGAGCCATTTTTGGTCCTTTGGTCTGATACTCACCCAGTATGTGGTAAACTACGAGCTGTGAGTCACTGAAAACCCTTAGCCGTTCAGCTCGCATCTCCTTAGCTAGATGTAGACCTGCGAGCAACGCTTCATATTCGGCTTCATTATTCGTAGCCTGGAAATCAAACCTTAAAGCATAAAGGATCTTGTGGCCTTCATGACTAATCAGTAGAATTCTAGCTCCTACCCTCTGTTCGCTGGATGATCTATCAACATAAAGCTCCCAGGTCGGACCTTCAGAAGATTCGACCTCATCATCTACAGGTCCTGTAAACTCTGCAATGAAGTCTGCCAGAGCTTGAGCCTTGATAGCCGTCCTCAGCTTGTACTGAATGTCGAATTGTGCGAGCTCCACTGCCCACTTTAACAGGCGACCTGAGGTGTCTACTTTCTGTAAAACCTGCTTTAGTGGATATTGGGTGAGAACTTCAATCGTATGAGCTTGAAAATAAGGTCGCAGCTTCCTCAATGCGACCACCAGGTAATAAGCGAGCTTCTCCATCTGCGAATACCTGGTTTCAACATCTTGCAGCCTTTTACTTACATAGTACACTAGAAGCTGCGTCTTCTCTTCTTCCCTTACCAGTGCAGCACTTAAAGCTTGTTGAGACACTCTCAAATATAGAATTAGTTTTTCTCCTTCTTTGGGCTTAGAAAGGAGTGGAGCTTGCCCCGTGTATTCTTTCAACTGCTGGAAGGCAACTTCACATTGCTCAGTCCACTCGAAACTTTTTGCCTTCTTTAAGACATCAAAGAATTGGATGCACTTATCTGTAGCTTTCGAGATAAACCTGTTTAATGTTGCAACCTAGCCATTGAGGCTTTGCATATCCTTTACCCTGGTTGGCGATCTCATGTCGATCAATGCTTTGATCTTCTTAGGGTTGGCTTCAATTCCTCTGCTGTTTACCATGAAGCCTAGAAACTTCCCAGAAGCTACCCCGAACACACACTTATGTGGATTCAGCTTCATTTGATAGCTCCTCATAATCTGAAACATCTTTCCTAGGTCACGTACATGATCACCCATTTGCCTGGACTTTACTAACATGTCATCGACATAGACCTCCATGGTCTTTCCAATATACTCTTCAAACATCATGTTTACCAAGCGTTGATAGGTCGCTTCTACATTCTTCAGCCCAAAAGGCATCACCTTATAGTAGTAAAATCTTCGATCTATCACAAACGAGGTGTGCTCTTCGTCCTCGGGACTCATGGGGATCTGATTATAATCCGAGTAGGCATCCATAAAACTCAGGAGCTCGTGTCCAGCTGTAGCATCGACGAGTTGGTCTATCCTCGGCAAGGGAAAACTATCTTTAGGGCACGCCTTATTTAAGTCAGTGAAGTCAATGCAAGTTCTCCACTTCCCGTTCTTTTTCTTTACCAACACGGGATTAGCGACCCAGGTTGGGTAGTAAGCTTCTTAGATAAAATTGTTAGCCAGCAACTTATCTACCTCTTCTTTCAATACTAAGTAGCGCTCCCCTGTCATTGCTCTCCTCTTCTGGTGAACTGGTTTGTGGTGAGGATCAATATTCAACCTGTGCGACATCACCTTGGGATCTATCCCCACCATGTCCTCATGATTCCACGCAAGCACATCTAAGTTCACCTTTAGGAAGTCAGCGAGCTGAGCTCTCAGTTCTGGAGCTAAACTTCTTCCCAACTTCAGGCACCTCTCTAGATCTGCCTCGCTGACTTGAACATCTTCAAACTCTTCGACTGACCCTGAAGCTCGGTCTGTATCTACCTCGCGAGGGTCCAGGTCATAACTGACTCCTTTCTCGGTCATAGGTCATGGCTCATCCCCCGAAACCACGTTAACTTTCTTTCCTCTCACACCCATCTTAACAGCATCTTCATAGCAGCGTCTGACCAAATGTTGCTCTCCCCGAACACATTCAATGCCATTAGAGGTTGGAAATTTAATTGTAAGGGTCCTAGTTGAAGTAACCACATCCAACTCGTTCATAGCAGGTCTTCCCAGGACCACGTTGTATGCTGATGGGCAGTCAATTATCAGGAAATCTGCCAACATAGTTGCCTGGCGACCTGCTTCCTCAAGCGTGAGTGGCGGCTTAATCTGGCCCACTGACACAACAACATCTCCAGTGAAATCGAATAGAGGCTCTAGGGATGGTCTCAATTGCTCTACTCTTAGCCCTATCTGCTCAAAACAGTTCTTGTATATCACATTCACTGAGCTCCCAGTATCTATCATGATGCGTCGTACTTCCATGTTGCTGATCTTAGCTCAGATGACCAGCGCATCATTGTGAGGCCAAATCACACCTCTAGCATCTTCATCAGTGAATACAATTTCATTCGAGGTCGTTTTTGCCCTCTTTACGAGTCCCTCCGACCCACTGACCTGAAAAGTATGATTGGCTTCTCGGACGTATCTCTCGTGCGACCTATTCGATGCACCTGCGATATGGGGGCCACCATGAATTGTAAAAATAGTCCTTACCGTAGGCTCATGTTCTGGCTCGTGGGCTCGCTGAGGCTGCTACTGTGTTGGCTGTTGCTGTTGAGGTCGTTGTTGTGGAGGTCGCGAGTCTGCAGGTCTCGCTACATAGTCTCTGAAGCGACCTCTCCTGATTAACTTTTCAATGGCATCCTTCAACGCCCAACAATCCGAAGTATTGTGCCCGACCTCATTATGATAGGCACAAAACTTACTTCTATCTCTGTGCTGAACAGGGGCTCTTAAAGGGTAAGGCTTCCCAAAGTCTTCCATGTTCTTTTCTGCTGCAAAAATCCTGTCCGATGACTCCGTCAGGACGCTGTACCCTTCCTGACGATCCAAACATCGAGGTCGCTCATTTCTTGGCTCTCTCCTCGCCCTTTTAGCAATTTGATTGTTAGAGCCACTATTTCTACCTTCTCCCTCGTTCCTGCCATTGTTTCTCTTTTTCATCTGGCTAGAACTGCCTACTTCATTCTTCTGGTTGGGCTTCTTCGGGCCAAAGGTCTCTTCCCACCTAATCTCCTTTGCAGCTCGCTCGTAGAACTCTCTCAGATCCTTCACTAGGGACTTGTAAATGCTCTTATACAGTTTTCCATCCTTGCGTAACCCAACTGAAATCGCTGTCAATATACTCTCATCTGATGGATGTTCAACATTTGCGACCTCGCGTCTAAATCTGGTGATATATTCTTTCAAAGACTCACCCTGACGTTGGAAAATGATAGCTAGGTGGCAGGATGGAGCGAGCTACCTTCTCAATGCCCTGTATTGGCCAACGAACTTCTGCTGACATTCTTCCAAACTTCCCACACTTCAAGCTAGGAGATTCTTAAACCATGTTCTTGGAATGTCTCCCAAAGTAGTTGGGAATACACGGCACTTTACCATAGGATTATCTGTCTGCAAGTCCATCTGAACGTTAAAGGCGTCGAGATGGTCATAAGGGTCACTATTCCCATTATACTGCTGAATATTCGACATCTTGAACCTCAGAGGGAGAGGTTGCGTCTCAATTTCCCTTGTAAATGGGGTCCTTTCCCCGTGGTACCCACGCTGCTCTGGGGCTCCAGGGCACGCTTCTAACTGTTGAACCCTCTGGAGGAGCTCTTCTACCTGTGGGTCTCGGGGCTCATATCCCCTCCTATGGCCGCGACCTAAGGAAGGGTGCTCTGGGTCATATCTCTCGTGCCCTTCGAACGAGCCTCCAGGCTGATAAGATCTTACATGTCGCTCATTCATTTCCTCCACATGCCGAGCTACAGCTTGAGCTCTATCATGCCCAACTTATACCCGTCGGATTCGGTCCTGACTTAACCTTACTATCAGACTTGCTGGGCGTGCGACTTCCCTCTCTTTACGGACAGGGTGGCCTCCGGCTCTAGAGCGCACATTAGAGGAACGAACTGAGCCGGTAGGTCGCAGGATTTCCCTTGCTGGCCTTTCGGGCACCTGCATTGCTTCATGCTGCTGGGGCACGTACCTTGGTGCCTGGACCTCAACCCTGGGTTTGTTCTGAACCTAAGTCTGCACCAACATATTGACGGCCTCTGTGAGCTGCCTGACCGTGTTCTCCAGTGTCTCTTGCTTTTGATACCACACCTGTTGTCCATCAACTATTGGGGCGATTGGAACTGGTTGATGGGGAGGCAAAGGCGGCACGTTTGCTGTAGCACCAATTACCTGACCATACGACGTTCCTGTTGCATGTATTGGTGCACCTTCCACCTGCTGCGCATCATGTTGGTGGTGATTGGGCTGGCTTTCTGCCTAGTCAACCTGTGAGCCCACATACTTGGTTTGTCTGGTTCTTACCATGTTATCAGAAATTGATGAACTGAGATGGAAAATATTGCAGTTTGGGGTCCTTCCTCTAACGCCAAAATGTCGATATTGAAATCCAGTCAATAAGAATTCAATGCCCAATACCTGCAATCAATATGAGAAAGCACGAAAACCAAGAAAATAACACAGCAAAGAAGCAAACAAGACCAGGAAACACAGGATTTTTAACGTGGTTCAGCGGGTGCACCTACGTCCACGGCTATCTCTCTAAAATTCTACAGAGTGACAGTATGCTATTAATTGTGTCGTCGTTGTTATAATGATTTTAACCCTTATTTATAAGAGAAGTAACGTTACAGATCTGGTAACAATAAAATAGGAAGAGAATCATAAATTAATTATACTTCCTAATCTGTTTGAATAAAATTAGGAAACCGTTCCACAAAATCTGAGATAAGGTTGACTAAGTTTGAATTTGAATCAACTTCCATATCTGGTGAGAGAATCACGATTAGATTAGGTAACTGCCTGTTCTGGAAGATATTGCATTAACTGTCCTCTGCATGAGTCGTTCACTGTCTATTGCCTTGAGCGACCTCGAGCTGGACCTCGCTAATGAGCGAGCTATGCATATAACAAGTTGTACACTTCAACCAGGCTGAGGCGAGCTCACTGATGCGAGCTGAAGAGCTTGCTAGGACGAGCTGTAGAGCTCACTGGGCTTGAGGTTGATAACTGGGCTTCGGCCTCTGGGTGACCTTATTGGGCTGACTTGATGGGTCTTGTCTGTTGGGCCTTTGCATTGAGTTGACTTAAGGGGTTTTTATCAGGCTTTTACCAACCCATTTGGCGAGTCCGAAAAATGCATATAACATTACCAAATCTGTAACATTATTTCCCTTATAAAGAGAGATTAAAATCATTGTAACAGGGACGACATATTGAATAGCATACTGTCACTCTGCAGAATTTGAGAGAGACAGCCATGGACGTAGGCGCACTCGCTGAACCACGTTAAAAATCTTTTGTTCTTTTGTTTGTTCTTGGTTCTTTATTGTTTTCTTATCGATTTTTGTGTTTTCTCACATTGATTGTAGGTATTGGGCATTGAATACTCGTCGACTGAATTTCAACGTCAATAATTTGTCTTCTTATTTTTTAGTGGTTACAGAGGGTATATTTGTCCTTTCACATAATTTTAAAACCAACAGATAGATTCCATTTCTCCTTAAACAGTTTAGAGGGCGCAGTTTGATTATTTAGTAATTTTGTCATAAAGCTACCAAAAGATTGGATGGAAACTACTTTTCGACTGATGATAGAGGTTTTTTATTTTTTTTCCTAATATTTTCAACAATTGAGGTTCATTGACATTACTTGCCATTTCGAGAGTTTTTCTTAGATTTTTTCAAAAAAATTACAAACAGATAAGTTTTCTTAAAAATTTGCAACTTTTCAAGACTCCTACTTAGTTAATCAGAGAAATTGTTTGTTCAAATTTTTTAATGACTTGGTTTTAGAAAAACTTGTTCCTCATTCCATACTCACAGAAAAAGAAAATCGGAAATTTAATGGCAAAAATTTTTCTTTCCAGGTGAAAACTTTACTCAATTTTTATATTATCCAATAAGTTAGATCAGAAAAAACTCATTTTCTTTTTTTTTTTTTTTGAAAAAAAAAAAGCCCATAAAATCTAAAATCATTAAGTTGATATTATTCTCATAAATATGGCAGGATGTATTTTCTAAAATCGAATGGGCCGATTTGGCTGCAAATAGGCAGGTGAAATGGTATAGTCATCACCATTCATGTCATGGTCATGAGTTCGATTTGCAGTCTCCTACTATTATATAGATGGTTTTTTAACTTTCTGTGGGTAGCCCTACTCTATTTTTAGGAATAAAAATTTGAATCGTGTTTCATAGTTTCATTCTAGTCGGTTTTGACAATGTTCTGTTTCGGCGTCAATTTAATAAACAAAAAAAAAAGAGGAAGGGGCGCGATTTGGACATTTTCCCATGCTAAATGATTGAAGGGAGGAGAACCGGCTGCCGATTGCGTCAAAATTGTTATCTCAAAAGTCAAATACTTATCCAACAAAAAGAAAGCATAGTGGGACCAAAAACACACACACGTAGACAAAGTGGGACCAACTGACTCGTATTTGTAAACCTTGTATAAAATGCTGTGCACTAACACAAAACAAAACACTTCACAGACGCAAAACACTGGATTCTGGCACCAGAACCACGAGTTCGAAGGTCAATCTGAGAGATCAATCAGCCCTTCCAGCGGGGGATGCTGCTGCTCCCCATATCATGATTTCAGCTAGAGATCCAGATGCCCTCTTCAGTGGTGGTGGCATGAGGTTCTTTTTTTCACTCTGTTTATGTTGATGGTGCCTTTATCTGCCTTTCAATTATTCTTTTTTCAGTTTTATGGCATATATTACAAGTTTTAGTGGAGCTCTGCTAGAACTAGTGTTAATAGTAAAGATATATATATATATATATGTATGTATATTAAACATTGTAAATGGTTGTTGTAACTGTAGAATTACAAGGGTTGATCATTAGAATATTGAATTATTTGATTTAATATTTAGGTGTGTCTTCTTTCTTAATGGTCAAGTTCCCCTTTTAAAAAGCTACTAATTTACAGTTACTGTCCATGTTCCCATTTTAAACTATTTGTGGAATTCTTTGTGTTTTCATTTATAATCAATTGTCAGTGATTTTCAAAAACTAAAGAACCCAATTTGTCTATGTGATTTTTTGTGTGCACATTTTTGTCAATTAGTATTATATATATATATATATATATATATATCTTGAGGTGTAACTTTGTTTATCTAGATAGAGAAAAAAAGGTTCCCCCTATAGGGATTCCTAATATTAGTTAATGTGTAGAAAATCTTAATCACCCTTATTAGAGTCTTGATCATCCGTGTAGAAGTTTTAAAAAGTATAGATTATGTCACAAAACTTGTCAAGATGCTAACACGATTTGTCGGGACACTAACAAAATGATTAGACTTCCCATCAATAACTTATAATAGGGATTCCAATGCTATTGGGTGTGAGGTAGGTTCTTGGCCTTAGAAATATTTAGGTTTGCCTTTGGGAGGTAATCCTAGATCTTTAGAGTTTTGGGCTTCTGTGGTAGAGAAGGTAGAGAGAAGATTGGAGGAGTGGAATAATGATTTTTTTATGTAGGGGAGGGAGATTGGTTTTGATTCAAGCTGTGTTGCATAACATTCCCACTTATTATCTTTCCTTATTTAGAATTTCTATTGGGGTGGCAAAGAGAGTTGAAAAGATTATGAGAAATTTCTTATGGAGTGGCATTGGTGAAGGAAAGAAATCTCATTTAATAAGTTGGGATATTGTTTCTTGTTCCGAGATAAAGGTGGTTTAGGGGTTGAGAATATTGTGAAGAAAAATTTGGTTTTGCTTGGCAAATGGATGTGAAGATTTCCTTTAGAACCTAATTATTTGTGGCATAAGATGATTAAAAGTAAATATGGTATCCAAGGAAATGATTGGGATTCTAATGTGGTATTTCCTGGTTTTAGTCGCTGTCCTTGGAAAGCTATTGTGCAAGGTTTCCAAGTCTTTTCTTGTAACTTGAAGTTTGTGGTTGGCAACGGTGCTCAGATTCGATTTTGGGAGGATTGTTGGTTGGATTCTACACCTTTTTGCTCAAAGTTCCCAAGATTATATAAGCTTGTTTTCTCACCAAGTGTTTCAATTTTAAATAGAATGGATACATTTTCTCAATCTTCAGGATGGTCTTTTGATTTTAGGAGAAATTTGAATAATAGGGAGATTGAGGAATTTTCTTCTGAATTTTCTTCTCTTATTTCTTTAACTGATGATGTTGCTCTCAATTTGGGATTGGAAGATAGGAGGGATAGGAGGTTGAATTCCAATGGATTTTTTTCTTGCAAGTCTTTTTTTGATTGGTTGATTCAAGATAATTCTCATCCAAGGTTTGATCTTGCTAATCTTATTTGGAAGTCAAAGGTTCCGAATAAGGTCAAATTCTTAATTTGGCTTATTGCTAAGTCTTGTTGAGCCTTGACCTGAATGTGGATGGTTTTCATTGTGTAAAATCTTGGTTTATCCTAGACTGGTGAACACATTGGTATTGTATAAATATTGTGATGATTTTTCCTAAATTTTTCAAGTAAATCGTGGCAATTTTAAAGTTTTCTGTTTTGGTTGTATATAAAGATATTAAAATGCAATGTAAAATGATAAATAGAAGAATTGTCAATCATGATGTTGGATTGCATAAAGTGTGATTATTATGATTTATACAATACATATTTGTTACTATACAATGCATGTCTTGGGATTGTAATAAAATTTTGGGAAATCTAAGGGTTCATTGATTGTTGTGTTGCCCTTTCCTTTAGGGTCAATTTGATTCCTCTATACTAAAGGAGTATAACATACATGGGAACTTATTTATTTTTATATTTATTTGGTTAGCTTTCTCACTGGAAGTCGAGCAGCGAAGTTTAGCTATGGATATTCCAGTTTTAAAGGTAAAAGGACTTCTATGGAGGACTTCTACGAGACCAGGATATCTGAAGTTGATGGTCAGATGGTTGCCTTTTTCGGTGTGTTTGATGGTATGTTGTTGCCTTTATGGAGTTATTGTCTTACAGTAAAATCAGTAGCTGATGTTGCTTTATTCTATCATTCGGAGTTTATACCTTTCAAACAACTATGTTTTTAAGTTGCAAAATCTCTGTATCTTCCCTAGATTCCTGGTTGAGGTTCTTAAAGAATTTTGACTCCAATATAGGTCATGGAGGCTCCAGAACTGCAGAATATCTCAAGAACAACCTCTTCAAGAATTTAAGTAGCCATCCAGATTTTATCAAAGACACAAAGACAGCTATTGGTACGTTGGTGGACTTTTAACTTTATTATGTACTTGAAATTATTATGTTGTTTGATTTATTAATTTTCATCTTTGTGGATTGTCAAACACGCACAAACTTTGTGTTGCAGTTGAAGTTTTCAGACAGACGGATGAGGTTTACCTTAATGAAGAGAAAGGCCAGCAAAGAGATGCTGGGTCAACTGCATCAACTGTTGTGCTGTTAGGGGACCGCCTGCTTGTTGCAAATGTTGGTGATTCCAGAGTGGTTGCCTGCAGAGCTGGTTCAGGTTGCTGTCTTCTTTACTAAGGGTGGGGTTTATTAGTGCTACATTTGACAAGAACTGTAGTGCTGTTGGTAGCATGGATTCAATCCTTAAGTAAAGAAGGCAACTTCCATTTTATACTGTTTCAATTGTATGTATAATTCAGTGCTGCCAAATGTAGCCTAATAGGTGTCTATTTTTTTATTTTTTTTAATGAATTTATTAATGAAAAGAAGTATACATAAGTGAGCAAGAATTACACTGCAAGCACCAAAAAGAGCCTTCTGGCAAATTTGTCTTAAAAAGAAAATATGTTTATGTGTGTGTTTCAAGTTCAGAAATTATTTTTTTCTAAATTTTTTAAACTAAAAGCATTTAAAAGGAGGAAAAGAAAATAAAAATTAGAAAAACTAGTTCCTGAACTTGAAAATATATAAAACTTTTTCATAAGTAGGTTTTTTCCTTCTTAGCATTTATACCATAAATCTTTTAAAAATGCAAAAGCTTTCATGAAAAATGGAGGGTTTGGGTATGGCTCTTATCTGAGGGAGTTTGCGGTTGAGAATTCTATTTTTATTTGTCTTTCATATGTAATTTGTCAAATGCTTACGTTATATACTTATATCTGGAACATTTTCATATATTGACCCTTCTGAAGTTCTGGATTTAAGATAATATATGACTAACAATTTATATTTTCAGTTCTTGAATATTGAATAAACTTATTGTTTTATTTTGTAGTAATACCACTATCTATTGATCATAAACCTGATAGATCTGATGAACGACAAAGGATTAAGGAGGCCGGAGGCTTCGTTATTTGGGCAGGTGAAATATATTTTCTTTGTCTTATGTATGTATCTATCATCTGTCTGCTTTTAGTATATGTTGGAGAGTGTGAGGTGATATTTTTATGTTCTTTGTCTTTGAGTTAAGATACCTATTCTGCCACTTTGAAGTGAGGTCTGCAAATATCGTATTATGTGCTTGGTAATTAAGTTTGCTAATTCTCTAAGTAAATAATGTTGTAAATCATGATTGTTTTATCAAGTTTGAGTAGATATCCTGGAACTTTGTATTATTTGATGCCACTGTTTGAAACTTGAAGAATGTTTATAAACTTTTCAGGAACCTGGCGTGTAGGTGGAGTCCTAGCTGTTTCTCGTGCATTTGGGGACAAACTACTTAAACCATATGTAGTTGCAGAGCCAGAAATTCAGGTTATACTAGGATGTTCTTAGTTTGAGCTCGTGTTTTAAAAGTTATATTTCAATTCAAGAGCATTCTAGTTTTGAAGCAGAGAACCTTAATGAATACTGTGGTCTGTTGTTATAGTCGCACAACAAAATCAAAAAAACTTTGCATGACTGGTGTAAAACGTGGTGGCTATTGACCTATCATCAAACTTTCATATATTTGCCAAGTTTCCTAGGATAAAGATTTAGGATTATCCTATTTCCTCGATGTAGTTTGGTGTAATAGCCAAAATCCACTACTAATTTAAAAAATCGCTAAAAACTCCCCAATCATTTGATTAAATAGACAAAATACCGTTATAGTTTAAGGAAATGTTCAGAAAACCCCTTAATTTTTTTCATCATTTTGCATGTGAAGGGGCAAAATAAAATTTCTACAAACTATAGGAGGGTAATTAGCGATTATTTCAAATACAGGGAAATTAGGATTATCCCTTAAGATTTCCTCGTTTCTTTCTTGCTACTTCTTTCATATGTTGATTCATTATGCACGCTACTGATATTGCAACTTTTGTTCTTTGCTAAAGACATGGACATATCACAAGTCGCATAAAAACTCCACTTTGCAACTGTTACATGTATTTCTACCTTTTTATTTTTTATTTTTTTTAGTTATTCAGTCCCCTGCTACTGATGTTATGCTCCTCTGATGCATAGGAAGAAGAAATTGACGGTGTAGATTTTATAATCATTGCCAGTGATGGACTTTGGAATGTCATATCAAATAAGGTAAGTGCAAGTTATCTCATAACTATTCTTTTGTAAAACTAAAATTACTAATGATTTTTTCCTGTTTGCTAAAGGGACACTATTATTAGCATAAGGTTACATTTTGATCTTTTAATTCTCTCCTAAAGTATGGTCTAAATACTAAAGAATTTGGATGGTTTGAAAATTTTTTGAAAATCTCATTGTTCTTAAATTTGTTTGAAACTTCTGCCAGTCATAGACATGGCTATGTTGATTTTTTGCAAAGAGACAAAGACCTCTGTTGTTGGAAGGTTGTTGATGATTGTTAAGAACTTAAACCAACCGATGTTCCCTGTAATTAGGTCCTCTCTTGATAGGTCAATGGAATTAGATACTAATTGATCAACTTCAGACTTGCATATATATATATTTTTCATGTAAATGTACTTATTATTAGTGCATTTTTTATAAAATACTTACTCGACTCTCAAAATGGTAGCATCGAGCAAGAAAGATAGTCTACTTTCCTCTTCAGTTTTAGTTTGTAATTTTAGTAGTCTGCTAAGAGATGATCTGACTAACTAATGCCTATTTTTGAAGTAGTTTAAGTCATTCTTGATCCAGTTAAAAGGTTCCTCATATATGTTAAATAAATACCTTAAAATGGTATAACTCCCCATACTAGTATTTGTAATAGTCATCTTTTTGGCTTCAATGCGCATGTTTTAACTCGTGCATGAAGGGTTTAGTTTTTGACCATCCTAGTTATTTTGTTTTTGTTCATATGGTGGTCATTTGATATTTTCCATGAATCATTATCTAATGGAACCTTACCACTTCAATTGCGGTCTTCTTTATTTCCAGGATGCTGTGGCTATAGTACAAGAGGAAATGGATGCAGAAGCAGCGTCAAGGAAGCTAACAAAAGAAGCTTATGCACGAGGGAGCTCTGATAACATTACTTGTGTTGTCGTCCGGTTTGAGAACTCGTAGCTAGACATGTCAATATCATTATTTATGCTGATGTCTATCATAAACATAGGTGAAATACCTTTATAATTATGGTTCTTTACCTCACAGATTTCACGGCAAAGTAGAAAAATTTTCTATCCATGCATTAATCCATTGCTTCTTTTGGGTGTACTGTCGTTAACAACTGCCCTAATCGACCTGTTTATATGTATTTAATTGTTGGGCATATCACATGACAAAATCTCTACTTATTGCTATTATTTTACGGAGTGGGAATTCACCTGGGAGCTGCTTTCTTTCAAGTTGCTTCTACCATTTCTTTAAAATTGCCCAATAATTGACCTTGATAGAAATTGAATTCTTTACTCACCTGCGCGTTTTCTTTATCTTTTTAACATATGTGGTTGGTTGTTTAAAAAAGTAGAAGGGAAAAGAGAATCACATCCCATCCATTGATTGTAGTGCTTTTGTGTTATGTGACTAAAACAAGCTTACGTAAAGTTTAGGTTTGGAGAGGATTCAAGCCCACTACTTCTAGACCTTGTTTATTAGATAGGATAGGATTGAGTTTGGATTAAATTTTATCCAAATCCATGTTTGGTGTACTCAAATGCCTCTTTACTAAGTTTACACATCTCATTTTTAACCCATTAATTTGGGATAAATCAATCTCACTGAAAACTTGAGTTAAAACAATCCCATTGCACTCAAATACGACTGGTGAGGAAGACCATGAGTGGCGAGTTGTAGCCATCAAGGAACACCGAGCGATGACCAGTAAGGAAAACCTTGCGATGAATTACAATGAAAACCTAGTGACGAATAAGAAGGACGATTTGGTAACAACCAATGAGGAAGACAAAGCGAATGTCGATGGGAAAGAAGAAGGAAAGGAAAAGAAAAGAAGAAGAACCAGATAGGCGGTGGACTAATCGACAGTGTGATAATAAAATAGAAAAGAGTGGCAATGGCAACAACTATTCGATGGCGTGGCAAGGAGGGTGATGAAAGAAGGAGGGTGGTGGTGGGGTAAGAGCCGAAGGTAACGTTTTGTTGATATAAACTACTCTTATATTTACAAAATTCCTAAAAGGTTCTAAACAATTTCTTTAAAATTCAAGTTTGCACCCACTTTGTTAATTCTATCTTACCTTTCATCAAATACGGGATAACATTTAAATTAATTCAATTTTATCCAATCAAATTCAATTTAATTCAATTTTATATGAATAATTCAATCATATCTCGCGCATCAAACGGGCTTTAACGTCCATATTGAATGATTTCATAGAGCCTTAGGTGGAAAGAAAATGAAATGTAACATCTTAATATGGATGACTTAAGTTTTGAGGATGTCCTACTTTTCTTGTAGATTTTAACTTTTAAATTTGTTATTTTTGTGGACATTTGAATTTGAATCTAATGATGATAATCACCATGTAACAATAGAGAGCATTTAAAAATAAAAATAATAATAATACAGAACATTTGAAGTTGTATTACAACTAACGAATGAATAAACCGTAATTTAAAATTATAATAAAATTAATAGAGAAAAAAAAAAAAAAAAAAAAAAAAAAAAAAAAAGCTCCTTGCAATGTGCGAAATTTGACAATAATAAACTTTGCATCAATCATTTCTTATCTGTCTTTAAAATTGACACAAAATTGAATAAGTGGCAGCCTCTGTATGTCACTTTAATTTGTTTTTATTATATTTAAGGTCGTGCTAAGTTAGTCATGATCAAAACACACAACTGGTGGTTGAAATATCAAAATTACTATGGTAAAAGAGTTACTCTTAATTCAGGTTGAAATATCAAAATTACTACGATAATAAAGCTACTTAATTTAAAGATTGTTTTTACTCTTAATTTATGTTTTTTTTTTAATTTTTAAAAAAGGAGATTAATATGTTACTTCACAAAAGAATTACAACAAAGTTTCCTAATTCATGTTTTTCTTCTCATTCCATTGGATTGAAAGTAAATAGGTGGATTGACTTAAAAGTCACAAAATTTAAGGGTTATGAAGTAATATAATCTAACCCTGTTTCAATTGATGTCACAATTTTATTTTAAAAAAAAAAAAAATGACTTTGAAATGGATTTTCTTCTGTCTCTGATCTTCTAAGCAAACGCGTATGATTCTTTGTTTTAAATCAAACTAGCGATTGAAATCAATTAAAGCGCTTCTCCAAGCAATTTATAAATATATTTAGACAAGATTAGCAATCGGTTCTATGGTGTAGTGGTTAGCACTCTGGACTTTGAATCCAGCGACCTGGGTTCGACTCCCGGTAGGACCTTCTATTTTTGGAACACCTCTAACAGTGCTGGCAGCCAAAAAGATATTAATTAAGGCAGCGATAAATTTCCTTTTCATTTGAGGACCCCATTGGGATCTACATCTCACATGCACAGCAATCATTTACCATACCTGCAATCGTCCTGAACAAAAAGCATTCTTTTTTAACATACCCGCTTACGGACACTTCCTCCGCACATCTACAAACGTTTGAAGAATTTTTTTCCTTCTTATTATTAGTAAATATCTTCTTGTACGCAAATAAATTTCAAAGACACATACAGTATTTAATTTTGATAGATCCAGTAAACCCCTTACCATTCATATTGGTAAATTTCATTATCCTTTTATTTTAAAAAAAAAAGGGCTTGCTCTTTTCCCTTGTTCATTCGTTGCATATAAACAAATCCTGTATCCAAATATAAAATCATTTTTTGGGATGTGATCCATTAAAAGGGCCACAAGAGAGGCCCGAGACCAGCCCAGTGACAGCTCCGATAACTTGTAAAGCAAACCAAACTGTATGATAAGCGCCACTAGATGGAGAGTTAAAATACAGTTTTGTCTCCCGCTAAAAGGCAGTTTGAGGTATTAGTTTATTGGTGTTGAGAACTGGAAAGGCAACTGAAGCTACCTTTTTCGTTTTTGTTACCCTCAAACTTTAGATGATCTATTCACATTCCATCCTCAGAGACGATATCGAAAGATGGTGAAGGAAACTGAATACTATGACTTTCTTGGGGTGCTCCCATCAGCTTCAGAGGAGGAGATTCGCAAGGCTTACTATCTCAAGGTTTGTATATGTATGAAAGCTGGTTGTGTTTGAAGTTACTTATTCGTTTTATCTTCTAATCTTTACCATAAATGAATGAATGAACATTTCAGCAGATAACAATCCATATATGTATGTTACTAATGGTACAGGCAAGACTAGTCCATCCAGATAAGAATCCAAATGACCCTCAGGCTGCTGAAAGATTTCAGGTCTCATTTTGTTGCTTTAATCACCTCTATTGCAGTTGTATGCGCCCCTGCATCTTAATTCTTGTTTTCAACTGGGTACTATGTATATCCAACTAAGATCACGAATAGCAACTTATTAAACAAAAAATACCTACGTCTCTGTGGTTGTTATTGTTTTGTTTCTCTCCAGAATCAATGAAGCAAACCTTGATTTATGCAGATACTTAGTGAAGCTTACCAAGTTTTAAGTGATCCATTACAAAGAGAGGCCTATGATAGAAATGGCAAGTATTCAATTTCCAGGTAAGATTTTGACAACTTTTACTATGGATATCATTTAATGTTGTCCATTTAAGCTAGCAGGAATAGCCTTGTAATGATTAAGATATTTAACTAGAATCACATGAGTGCAGTCCTAATATATCTCTACGTCCAAAGCTACTTGAATATATTAAATTGATGGAAAAGAGCAAGGAATTGGATATAGGGTAGAGCACTTTGCAGTTTGTATGTGGCTTCGTGCACCAGAACCAAAACCAATACAACATTCTTCTAATAATTAGTTTGTCATGTCTCAGAGAAACCATGCTTGAGCCAACAGCAGTATTTGCTCTGCTGTTTGGTAGTGAATTATTCGAGGATTATGTAGGACATTTAGCTGTGGCATCTATGGCTTCTAATGAGTTAGCTGGGGAAAGTGACAATCCAGAAAAAATACATGAAAAATTGAAGGCAAGTGTGGCTCAGGTTCATTATTATTATCACTAAATCACCAATATTTTGATTTCCTCAAAGTGTTGATATAGCAAAGATGAATTTGGCAGCCCGTCAAGCTATAGTCTTTGCTTAGGTAGTTATTGAATGATCATGCAGGCTGTCCAGAGGGAAAGAGAAGAAAAGCTAGCAAGGTTGCTCAAAGATTTTCTCAATCAATATGTAAGAGGTGACAAAGATGGATTCTTACGCCGTGCAGAGTCAGAAGCCAAACGGCTGTCTAGTGCTGGTAAATTAAGCTGTCCACTACTTTCTTAGCTTCTGCTTTTTTGTTAAATGTTGACAGTGACTAGGTACATGGCAGATGAATAGCCAATTCTTCGAGTTCCTTTTAGCATGCTTTTTGTGATTTCCTTCATTTCCAAACAGCTGATAACGAAGAACCAACATCACTTGATCCAGCTTGGCTAAAATTTTGATGATTTTTGAAAATTCTTCAATTTCCTACTATGTTCTTAGGGTACATTTGATGAATTGTACTATATCTTATTGTGTTGAATTAGATTGAATTGAATTGAATTGGATTGTACTTGACTGTATTAACTTATTACAATCCAATGATTAGTGATTTGTTGTATTAGATTATATTACAATCCTAGGCAAGCTCCATCATCTTTCAAATGTGGCATCATAACAGAAGAAAGCTGAGCAGTAATTGAATAAGTGCTAGGCACATTTTCCAATTTCTTAGTAGGCTGTTACTCCCTCTTCACAGTAAATGATGGTGTTAACTGAGTCATGATTATTTAAGGAACAGCTTTTGGAGTGGATATATTGCACACAATTGGCTACATGTACTCAAGGCAAGCAGCCCAAGAACTTGGGAAGAAGGCCCTCTATCTCGGGGTACCCTTTTTAGCTGAGTGGGTTCGCAATAAGGGACATTTCTGGAAGTCACAGATCACTGCAGCTAAAGGTATACATCGTTACAGCGCCTTTAAAAATCAATACTTCTGCTTGTCACCAATTTTTTTTTTTTTTCTTTTATTCAAAACAGGTGCTTTTCAATTACTGCAACTTCAAGATGACATCCGCAAGCAATCTAAAATGGTTGGCAGTGGCCCTGAGAATGACCTCGAATCACATATCCGTTTGAATAAAGAGACGTTGATGAGCTCATTGTGGAAACTGAATGTAGTTGATATTGAAGTGACGCTTGTGCATGTCTGCCAAATGGTAACTTCTTATATTTGTTCAATTAACAAGTGACACCTTTTCGGAGAACGGCAAGGTTTGAATAGCCTGTCTATCACTTGCTTTCTCATGTTCTCGAATTTGTTTAAAGGTGCTAAAGGAAAACAATGTTAAGAGAGAAGAACTTAAAGCTCGCGCAATGGCTCTGAAAATTCTAGGGAAGATATTTCAGGTACACTGAAGAGTCTTGATTTGAGATGCTGCATTAGAAAGTTCTTTTCTTATTCATTATCGTGATATAGCAGGAAAAGCAAGCGCAAAATGCAGAAACATCGGGGAAGAAGAATGCTGCTGATACAGACGGTGATGGCAACAGTTCTGATAGCAGTACTGAAGAGGAATCACCAGGAGCACTCTCATATCGAACCCCTCTACTCACTCAGGCATGTTCTGTTAGACAACTTATAAGACTATTTATTCAACTTATGGAGGTGTTTTCCACAAATATTAGTTCAGTGTTTCATTAAATGTATTCTAAAATTTTCTCCTAGTGCAGGGTATTGGAAGACTCTTCAGATGCCTCTGCAATCCAGCATTTGACGTGGACGATGATGAAATCGTGTACAAAAGCAAATGATGCATGCAGGGATGAATGGTAACAATCGACACTGTGACGTTATGTTGTTGCGTGAGATATGTTACCGATTATTGACATTTTCCTCCTAGGAGGCAGTGAATATACCCCATGATGAAGGGGGATAAAATCATATTGAATTGAGGATTTGGTTTAGAGAACAAAGTGGCACAAACCTTGAATTATGTTGAATGATCTTGTACCATTGCTGCTATGTAATACGACAACTTGGATTGCAAATGCGTCAATGCACAAGTCATCCTCATAAACTTGTTTGTGAAGTGGCAAACTGAAAGTGTACTACAGGGATGGAGTCACGAATCTATATATATATATATATATATATATATATATAATGATTTTACTATTAGTACCTTCTAACAACAAATCAATTCATCAATTGCATTCTTTTCCTATTTAATTAAAATATAGCTGATGAATTTGATTAGTTCGTTTTAACTTTTTAGAGTTAGGAGATACTGATGGTAAAATCATATTAAATATATAATCTTTATGATTAGTGTCTCATAACTTTAAATTGTTAGGATCATTAATTAAATTCATTATTGCATTTATTAAAAAAAAAATTTCTTCTATCCTATTTAATGCAATGATAAATTGAATTAATTTGTCATTACAATTTAAAGTTAAATAGATAATTAAAATAAAAAATTATGTGTGTGTGTGTATATATATAACCACTAACATTACTTTAGTCTTTGGATTGTGATTATTGAAGTCAATATAAGAACTCTAATTTATAAGTAATGTTAATAGTTGGGTAAGGTAATTAAATTTTTTTTTTTTTTAATGTTTATGGAATGAATTAAGAACCTAAAAAATCACACATAAGAGATATTATCAATTTAATTATGTTAAAACAAAAAATCAAGAGAACAAGTAATCTTATTTTTTAGTAGAGATAAAATGTGATTTTCCAATAACTGACATTGAAGCAATGATGACCTGTTTGAAAGTAGGGGTGGGCACAAAAACATGGAATCGATCCGAACACCCTGATCCGGTCCGATCCGTGGGTGTTCGGATCGGATCACATGTTCAAAAGTAAGGTGTTCGGATCCTCACTTGTGAAAACACCATGTTTCACGGATCGGATCGGATCGGGGTTTCCAAAACCGATCCGATCCATGAACCCGTGAACAATGATACATACGTAATTTCATATGTCTCTATATAAAGTCCACTTAAGCTAACCCTAACATCCATCTCTCACTCTCTTTCACTCTCATCTCAGTAGCTTGGTGAGTTTATTTGCAGCTTTAACTTGATATTTATATGATTGGGTGTTAGTGTTTTAGTGATTTCTATGTTTGTTTGTTGTGTTCTGTTGTGAGTTACATATTTCATTTGCTGATTTTATATATATATATATGTTATTATTGCTGTGAATAGATGGAGAAAAGTATAAAGAGTGGTGTTGGTGGGATTTGAACTATGATTTCCATTAATATAAAATGGGCATATTGAAATTCAGAAGATTTGTTGAAAATGACCTTGAAAACTGAGTGCCCAATTCTTCTATTTATTTTTATTATTATTCTGGGTGGGTAGTTGTTGGTGGTGTTTGATGTTGGTAGCCGGCAAAGGAGATGTTACACGTGTTTGATGTTGAGTAATTTGTATGAATGTTTACAAAATTTGGGAGATATGTATTACAATTCACGAAGGTACACCAACAAGACATCTCTATTTATCTTCTTATCATAAGTTGAAATTGAAAAAGGTGTTCTGATCCGGTCCGATCCGCGAATTAGGTGTTCGGATCAGATCGGTTCCTTCTCCTTGATGGATCATGTTCGGATCCAAAAATGACGATCCGCGAAGTTACCATGTTCGGATCGGATCGGTCGGAAGCGATCCGAACATGGTGTTACCCACCCCTATTTGAAAGAGGGTAGTTTTAAATTTTAAGATAGGGTGTGGCCAATGTTTTTGTAAAAGGAAAGAGATCAATGGAGTTTGATCATCGTTAATGAAGAAGATCGACTGGACCAAAGATCATCCAATCGATATTTGTCATTCTTCAGTGGAGATCATCAGTTGATCTCGATTAGTGACCAATAGCTCGAGGCAACCTTCCTTGCAGGTGGAGGTTGCCTCCTCAACAAAATTTTCGTAATTTTTTTAAGCGAATATAATCAAACTATCCTTAAAATCGTGATTAAAAAATTGGGGAGAACTTTGTTTTCCTCTGTACGTTATTGGTAAATGCCTAAATGGTAAGGTTTACTTTGTTAAAAGAAAGGTAAATTCATTTTTAACTCACATGATCTCGTATGCTTAAAAAAAAGATCATTTTAGTCGCTCTAACCAATTTTTCTTGTTTATTTTTTCTTTTGAGGGAACTATGACCGAAAATTTGACCCTCAACATTAATAAAAATAAGAAAAAGGCTATTTTACCCTTAACTATTTATAAATTTCATGAAATTATAATTTTATCCTTATTTAAATATTAAAAATTCTAAAAAAATTAAGAAAAATAAATTATAAATTAATAAAACTAATCTTAACTGTTCGTTCATGAAATGGACAATGGAAATAAAACTAAACAATCAAAATATTAAAAAAAAAAAAGAAAAAAAGAGCGAACAATTTCAAAATATAATTAAGTATTTTAAAAAATTAAAAAAAAAAAAAAGGTGGAGATCCCATATATGATCTCCACCAATTTGGTTTCATTATATCGTCAAAGCCTTTTCTTCCATTGCAACACACACACACACACACACACACACACACACACATACACATTGCTCTCTTTTGCTGCAACAATCGTCACCCTCCATTTCTCCACCAACCACCCCCTTCTTGGTGGTTTGATGATCTGATGGAACCAACATGTTAAATGATTTGGTGAAATTAGATTAGCCATGGAGATTGGATCTTCTTGTCCATCCAATAATTAGATGGATTCTGGATCTCCATGTTGTGAAATAAATTATAAAACAATGGATTTAGAATACTAACCATAATACTGGAGGAAGAGATAAACAAGAAAAATATGATGAATGGAATTCAATTGATGTGTTTTCAATGGTTACAATATAGACCTATTTATAGGCAAATTGGAGAATCATTTCCATAATGAAATAACAACAAATAAGGTAAAAAATATTATCAAAAAGGAAGTGGTATTAAAATCATATATTCATAACACTCCCCCTTAAACATACATCACTTAATAATACTCTTCAAAATTCTTGGATGTGCCAAAATGTTATCTCATTAAAAATCTTGTGAGTAAAACCCAGTAGAATAAAACCTGATCAAGGAAAAAATAATGTAGTGCACATATGTTCAAAGAATATTCTCCCCCTAAAAAATATACAACTATTACTGTTGTAGTTTGTGAAGTTGACACAGACCAAAACCATATACCATCTTCCCAAAAGCTGATGTTAGTAAAGATTTAGTAAATAAATCTGCAAGATTATTTATAGAACGTATCTGCTCTACTTGTTTCATGAAGTGCAAAGATCTCAGAATGATTGGATGGTGTGGCAACAAAAGTTTGCTTTCTAGAGTTCCATGAAATTGTTGTGTCATTATATGTGAAAACATATCTAGTTTGTGAATGTGATTTATGAGGATCAGAAAGATAACCAACATCAGTATAACCAATAAGACCAGAACAATTTGTTCACCTTGAAAAGAATAAACCTAAGTCTATAGTTCCTCAAAGATATCATAAAATATGTTTGATTCCATTATAATGTCATCAGGTTAACCTTATCAAAAGATTTACTAAAAATGCAATATCTGGTCTTGTACATTGTGTCAAGTATAATAAAGCACCAATGACATTGAGATACGGTACTTCTGGACTAAGTATCTTTTCACCATCATCTTTCAGTCGAAATGGATCTTTCTTTGGGTCTAAAGACTGACAACCATAGGAGTACTTAAGGGATAAGTCTTATCCATGTTAAATCTTTTTAGGATATTTTCAACATAAGATGATTGATGGACTAGCATTCCCTCCGATTTGTGCTTGATCTCCAAGCTAAGACAATATTTTATTTTTCCCAAATCTTTCATTTCAAATTCTTTTTTCAAATATTCAGAAGTTTTTAGGAGCTTTTTAGGAGTTCAAATTAAATTCATATCATCGACATATACTGCTATGATTGCAAATCCAGATGCTAATTTCTTTATGAATACACAAGGACATATAGGATCATTTATATATCCTTCCTTTATGAGGTATTCATTAAGACGATTATATCACATTCATTCGAATTGCTTTAAGCTATATAAAGAACGTTGCAATTTTATTGAATACAAGTTATGAAAATTTGAGTCATATGCTTCTGATATTTTAAATCATTCAGAAATTTTCATGTATATATTAGTATCTAATGACCCATATAAATATGTCGTTACTACATCCATAAGGCAAATTTCAAGTCTTTTTAAGACTGCCAAACTAATTAAAAATTGAAACGTAATTGTATCTATCATAGGTGAATACGTTTCATCATAATCAATGTCTGGTTTTTATGAGAAACTCTGTGCTACGAGTCGTGTCTTATGTCTCACGACTTTATTTTTCTCATTACATTTGTAAATAAATACCCATTTTTACCCAACGGATTTGATGTATTCAAGCATCTGGACTACTGGTCCAAATACTTCACGTTTGGCTAATGAAGTCAATTCTGATTGAATTGCTTCTTTCCACTTAGGCCAATCATGTCTTTGCCGACATTTATTGATACTTTGTGGTTTATAATTATCATTTATATCTCAGTAGCTACTGCATATGCAAACAAATTGTCAATGATTATTTTATCATGATTCCACAATTCTCTTATATAATTTATGTAAATTTCTGTATTTTCAAAATTTTGTATCTTTTCAAAAAATTGTATCTCTTCGGGGATACCAGTCTCTGTAAAGACTGTTAACTGTTCTTGAGTTGATATTTTAAAGAATGTGGTATTTTTTTATAACTTGAGCATAATTTTCTATAGGATCCTTGTCTTTTGCTTTCTGCTTTCGGGAAATTGTATCTTTTGAACCAATTGGTCTTCCACGTTTTTAGCGTGTAACAGATGATTCATTTGTTGTCATTCGATTAGATTGTTCATCAGGAACAATTCACCCGGATTGGTGTATTGGTAGTTGGTATATAAGATTTTATTACTTTAGATGCATCTGTAAATGCATCAAGTAACTGATTAGTAATCATCTAAAGATGAATTATCTTTCGTACTTCATTTTCACTTTGAACTGTATGAATATTTAAATGAGCCAATTTTGTAACATTCCATGAAAATTCACCATTCTCTTTAAGAGAAAAAAATTTTTGTACTTCCCTTCAGGAGAAGTTTTTACTTTCCCTAATGGTGGGAAAATTGCCTCATTAAAATGACAGTCCGCAAATCATGCGGTAAAAAGATCTCTTGTCATGGGTTCAAGAAATCTAATTATTGAAGGTAATTATAACTCATATAAATCCCTAAACGACATTGGGGACCTATTTTAGTTCTTTGTGGAGGTGCAATAGAGACTTGTATAGCACAACCAAATGTACATAAATGAGAAATATTTGGTTCATAACCGAGTATAATTTGTAATGGAGAATATTGGTGAAATGTGATGGGTTTGAGACGAATTAAAGCCGCTACATGTAGCACGACATGACCCCATGCAGAAATAGGTAATTACGTATATAATAATAAAGTTCGTGAAATTACCTGAATATGCTTGATAAATGATTCTGTCAAGCCATTTTGCGTGTGTACATATGGAATTGGATACTCAACATCTATTCCAATTGATGCATAATATTCATCAAACGTTTTTGACGTAAATTCACCAACATAATCCATGCATATAGACTTGACTGGATAATCTGGAAAATGTGCTCGGAGTTTGATAATCTGTGTCAACAATCTAGAAAAAACAGTATTACTTATAAACAATAAACAAATATGTGACCATTGTGTAGATGCATCAATCAACACCATAAAATATCTAAATGGTCCACTTGCTAGGTGGATAGACCCACATATGTCTCCTTAAATTCTTTGTAACAAAGATGGAATTCCAAATCAACCTTCAAATTTGATGGTCTAATAATTAGTTTTCCTTGTGAACAAACAGTATATTTATTCTTATTGGATGATAGAATCTTCTGATTCTTTAATGGGTATACATGAGAATTCTCAACTATCTTACCCATCATTGTGGATCATGGGTGACCCAAGCGATCATGCCAAAGTGAAAATAACTTTGAATATGTGAACTTTTGGTTCACAACTGCATAGGTTTCAAATGGTTTTGTATGCATATAATATAAACCAGATGAATAAGTATTGAGTTTTTCTAAAACAAGCTTCTGGCTTGAGACATTTAATGTAATATAGAGATATTCTCTATTATTCTCATTAGTAATTTCAATATGGTATCCATTACTACAGATATCTTTGAAACTAAGAAAACTTCTTTTAGATTTGCTTGAATATAAAGCAGCATTTATGCTTAACTTCGTACCATTTGTTAACATGATTATAACTCTTCTGGAGCCTTCAATAAGGTCTGCAAGACCAGATATAATAATTACCTTGGCTTTGTGCAAAGTTATATCAATGAAATATTTTTTTATTTTGAAGAATACTATGTGTAGTTCTACTATCAATGAAATATATATCCCCAGCTTCCATATTTAAATTGGATTTGCCATCCATGTTCCTTTTGTAAAAAAAAGAAAAATAAATAAATAATAATCATAATAACTTTATTGACCTTCTAAATAACAATGATAAATGCAGTTATAACCCTAACACAACAAGAAAGGATGAATTTTTTAAATTTGAAAATGGAAAATAATATTAACAACATGACAAATAGTTTTCTAGTTTAATTGGCATGGACATGCCCATCACCAATTAAATGATCAATTTTCTGTAACACCCTCCCCTCGATCCTCGGCGTACCGGACACCGATAACTGAGGCGGAGGACGTTACGTTATTTTCGTACTTATTTACGAAAATACATCTATTAATTTAATAAAAATTTAATAAAAATATATATATCTATAATTATTGAAAATCCGGCAGAGTTTCCTCTGTTTTATTGAGAAATCCAAAATTCTCAAAACCTGTATAAACAAAGAAACACTTCAATATATCTTCCAATTTCTCAATTTCTATACTCGGACACCCCGTCCGTCTTAAAATCACTTCAACACACAATCTCAATTCAAAGTAAACATTTTATAAGTATATTTTCAAAACAAAGAAACCACAGATAATTTTAAAACATTACATCAATTAGTTTTCCCATCTTTTTGAGAAAACATTTAAAACCATAATTCAAAATTTATATACATTAGAATTTATAAGGGTACACACACATATGTATTTAAATATACAAAATATGAGTTCATAACATTTCTTTAATGTAACAAAAATATGCACATGTCAAAAATGTCTACCAAAAGGATTGGAATTTCTGCTGTGACTCTAGAAGCGCACTGATGATCTTTTTGTCGAACCCTCGCTCTCAGATCACATCAACTACCTGCGCGTGGAAAATCCAACGCGCTAAGCTAACATAGCTTAGTTGGTATACATATAAAATAACATCAATCACAAAATCTCACTAACATAACATATCGAAATCACAGGATTTTATAAACACAGCACGTACATATTATCTTTTCATAAAAACAATTAACGTTCCATATAATATATATTCAAACAACCAATCAAAACTTTATAAAATGTATTTCAAAAACATATATTCCACTCAAATTCATAATCGAGTATTATTATATCATAAGAGCCTTTCGTAAATGCTGTCACGATACCATGGATCGGTACGGATTTCACATCTATCTCCGGCATCGGACACTTGGTGCCTACCCGCCGGAGCTCAATTTCACAATCGTTTCAATTTCTGGACCGGACACTCGGTGCCTCTCAAAGTCCGTTAATCACATCATGTATAAACGTAACGGCGCAGTACTGCTAATAATATCCTATTGGCATGCCAAACACCAATCCCCACCTACCAATGTACAGGTTTACTCAGGCTCTCTATAATTCTATTAATAACGAAAATTATCAATTTCAATTAAACTTTATTACACAATTTCATTCGTTTCTCATTTCCTCTTGATTTCAAAAGATGGTTTTCGAATTTTGCTCTTCGAACCCATCATTAATCACACAACCCATCGCAACATAATATAAACAGCATGTGAATTCAAACGAAACGATAAAAATGCCTCTTGTTTTCTTTATGTCTTCAATTTCGACTGAGGGGTAAAATTATCGAAAATTGATTTCGTTTTCAAAAGTCATGTCACAAATCACTTTAATACCATTCATTAAACACGTATATAGGTTTACAAAGACGAAAATACCCCTATCCCTGAATTAATTCAAATTCGGATTTAAAGGGGATTTTACCCGAAAACTTTATTTTACTTGGTTTTAACCCATAAAATCCCTTCCATTATTATCCTACCCATACATACATATCATAAATAACAATTAATCACATAAAAATCATATTATCGCAAAGTTACGAAACAAAATAATAAATTTTCGCCACTAAAAAAAATTAAATTTCGAAACTAAGTGTATACCAACCTTTTAGAGCTTATAATCAAGCTCCTAGCCCTCCAAATAGAAGCTCAAAGCTTCTCCTTGCTCTTACTAGATTCTCCACGCCCTAATTTATCACCTAAAGTTTAAAATTTATATTTTTAAAATCATAAAAACCAAAATAACTTAATTAAATATAAAACCTACTAATTATTCATGCTTATGGATGTATTTACATGCCTAAAAATCGATTTAAACACAAAAAATTGATCAAAACAGTACATACCTCACTAAACACTGTAGATCCGAAAATTTATCTTGGATTTTAGGGGGGTTTTGCAAGAAATTGGGTTATAGATATGTATAGAGGCTTAAATAAAAGAAATTTGTATAATTTTGGCTTGGAAAATGAAAAAAAATTGAGAGATAACAGAGCTGCAGAACTGGTCACGGGAGGAAGAAGAGGAATCTGAAATTTATCAGATTTTTCAGCCTTTTTATATTAACATACTTTTTAAAATTGTAATTTGACCCCAAAACTTTCTAAAATTTCATTTTGGCCCCAAAAACTATCTAAAATTATACTTTAACCCAAAAATTCTGACACATGCCCCTCTCCTATTAAACAATACTAACAACTTACCAATAATAAATTTCCATCATCAAATCTTTTCCAAATAAAAATCTAATTAAATCATTTTCCTAAAAATTACTTTCAAACTAATTTTCTAACAATTAACTATATCAATTTACTAATTATATTAATATAAATAACTAAATTTTTAATCCCACTTAATGCAATTATATTCTAGAATTAATAATATTGTTTATACGGAAGCAATTATCGGGATGTTACATTTTCCATTTGAATGTTAAAAAAAAAAATCAAAGATATCAAGATGAGTAATGTCCACAGGGTTAAAGTCATCTGCAAACTTTTCTTCAACTTTCTTCCCCTTTTCTTTTATGGATGCTTGATAAAGGTCAACCAAATACTTAAATGTATGACAAGCACGTGACCAATGTCCTATCATGCTGCATCTATGACAAGTATTATTAGCATTTTTAATGTGTTTGTTGCCTTTATCATGTTTGGCTTCAACAACATTCCACTTCCGGGGAATATTTTTTTGATTTTGCTAACTTGAAGATTTTTTACTACTTTGGCCATAAGAATTATGACCATATCCACGCCCACTTTGACGTCCGTGTCTTTGATATGATCCATGGTCCCTTTTTGAGTTAACATTTGTTTTTGGCAATGTTGAGGAACCAATTGGGCGTAGCTCATGATTTTTTAATAATAGCTCATTATTTTGTTCTGCAATTAAAAGACATTATATTAGCTCAGAATATTTTGTGAACCGACGCTCTCGATATTGTTGCTACATAAGTACATTCGAAGCATGAAATATAGAGAAAAGTTTCTCTAATAAATCCGCATCAGTTAATTTTTCACCACATGACTTAAGCTCTGAAGTGATGTCAAAAAGAGCAGTATTATAGTCAGCAATAGACTTATAATCCTATAGTCTCAAATGGTGTCAATTGTATCAAGCTCTAAGAAGAACAACAGTTTTTAGATGATCACATTGATCTTTCAAATTTTTCTACAAAATCAACGGATCTTTCATCGTGAGATATTGAGTTTTCAAATTCTCATGCAAATGACGACAAATAAAAATCATCACCGTAGCCTTATTTTATGTTGTCACTGTATTGTTCTCTTCAATAGTATCAACAAAATTCATTGATTGTAACTTCAGTTCAATATCAAGAATCCATCACTGTATTGTTCTCTTCAATAGTATCAACAAAATTCATTGATTGTAACTTCAGTTCAACATCAAGAATCCATGATTGATAATTTTTTCTAGTAATGTCAAGCACATTGAATTCAGGTTTGGTGGAGTTCGACATCTCCAAAATGCTGAAAATATAAAATAATATATAATTAATATTGTTGTGAACAATAAAAGAAATAATATAGATAAAATTTAATATTAATTCCTCAGTTCACATAAATCTCAATATAATGTTTGAAATATATATATGAGCTCATAGTCATAAATTAAACAAACAAATGTTAAAGACAAATAGGAAAAAAATTTATTTCGATTATGTATGGTATGAAAAAATATAAATAACAAATCAAATATTGCATATCCCATCATGGGAATTTATGATAAAATAAGAATATTAAATCAATGCATATTTCAATGGCAAATAATACTTCATGAATGTTATAGGTATTTTTCGGATTCAATAAATGGACTGGTAAAAGTTTGGTAAAAGCCCAACAAGTCAACCCAATAAAATGGTCCAGCAGACAAGGTCCGGTCCATCAGCATCCAGCCCATACTAGTACTACAGCTCGCACCAGCGAGTTCACATCTCAGTTTTTATTTACAGATCGTTGCTGGTATTGCACAGTTCGCGCTATGCACAGCTCGTTACTCAGAGCAAAGTTTAGCTCCAGATCGTCTAATGCAGTTTATAGCTCGCATAATGACCAGTTAGATAAGGAAATCTTTCAGAAAGACAGTAACTTAAATTGACCGTGATTCTTTTACCAGAATTGGAAATAAATTTAAATTTAAACGTTGATAAATGTGATCCCTGATTTTGTGGAACAGATTCCTAATTCGGTGCTAACCGATTAGGAAGTAAACTGCTTGCAGGATTCTTTTCCTATTTTATTTGAACCTAAATTGTAAACGTCTCTCCTATAAATAGAGGGTGAAACTCATTGTAACACAAATATAGCTACATACAAGCAATAATAGACTATTTCTCTATAGAATTATTGAGAGGAACAGCCGTGAACGTAGGCACACTTACTGAACCATGTTAAAAATCTTCTGTGTGTTGTTCTTCTTCTCTACTTTCTACTTTTCTCTTGTCTTTTGCTTTGGTTTTACATTAATTGTAGGTATTGGGCTTTGAACCGATGTTGATTAGAAATCAACGTCTACATTTTGGTACTAGACGGAGGACCCAGACTGCAATCTGTTTTGCTGCAATTTTTCAGTCTTCATAAGACATTGCGAGAACAGAAACAACCAGATATGTGAGCTCAGAGGCTGACCAAGTAGAGAGGTAGACAAGTTAATACCAACGTAATACACAACTGATGGAAAACACACCCATACCCGTAGCAGGCACGTCTCATGGCCAGGCAGTTGGTGCTGCAGCAGACATGCCTCCCCTGCCCCCTCGCCAACTAGTACTAGTCTCCTCAGTCAAGGGACTGCAAGCGTGGCATCAGAGGCAAGAGGCGTTGAAGCTTACAGTTCGACAACTTGTAGATGCAGTGAATGCGTTGGTACAAGCCCAAGCGCAAAACGCATCCAAGATTGAGCCTGTTTATCCAAGGCAAGCATATCCGCAGCATGAATGAGTGTAGGTGCCAAAAAGGCCAGTGAGAGAGGTGTCACGACCTACCGATTCAGCTCGTTCTTCTAATTCGCGCTCTAGAGCTAGAGGTTGCCAAGCTCGTGAGGAAAGAGAAGTCGCACACCCTACAATCTTGGTAATAAGGGTGAGTCAGGATGGAAGCCGTCGTGTGGAAGCTGGCCATGATAAAGTCCGAGTTGCATCTCGGCACGAGAAGGACGAGGTAGATAATCAGCGACATGCAAGGTCGCATCGAGTTGATGGCTCATTCAAAGAGAGCTAAAGATATGAGCCAGAACGCTGCTCCCCAGGTCGTGATCACAAAAGGAGACACAGGCCCCTATGTTATCAAAAAGAACTTGGGAAATGGTGTTTACCGTCTAGCAAATGTGAATAGAGCTGAAGTCCCTCGAGCTTAGAACACTGAGCATCTTCATCCATATTTTTGGTAACTTTGAATACATGTGCTCAATTTGTAATTCAATTATTTCAAAGTCAATGAGAGCTCTAAGTTCATCATATTGTTTGAGTGATTACTCTAATAATTTATTTACATGTTCTCCAAATTTTATGAGTTATTAAGCTAGTAGGTTCCATTCTATTAGCTTGTTGTCACGCCCACAGCTCACCAAATTATAGCTATGGCAAGCGAGATTACGACTCTCTGCATAGCTCGCCAAAATATAGTTATGACAGGCGAGGTTACGACCCCCTGCATAGCTCACAAAATATGACTATGGCAAGCGAGGTGCGCCAAAATATAGCTATGGCAGACGAGGTTACGACCCCCTGCATAGCTTACAAAAATACAGTTATGGCAGGCGAGATTACGACCCTCTGCATAGCTCGCAAAAATATTGTCATGGTGGGCGAGGTTACGACCCTTACATAGCTCGCAAAAATATAGTTATGGCGGGCAAGGTTATGACCCCCTACATAGCTTGCAAAAATATTGTTATGACAAGCGAGGTTACGACCCCCTGCATAGCCTGCAAAATTATAGCGATAGCAGGCGAGGTTACGACCCCCTGTATAGTTCACAAAATTATCAATATGGAAGTCGAGGTTGCGACCCACTATCCAACTCAAGATTACTATATCCTACGGAATTATCTTCAAGTAAATTTTTCAAACAACAGTTTTCAAGTTTCAGCTTGTTAGAATCAATAGCTTCACGATCTTGGGCCAGGTATTATTGTAATCAGTTTAATTGGCCTATTTTTTTAGCTCGTTGAGAAGTTTTCACAATTTTGAAAATAAAGATGTAAAATATGTATATCAAACAACAAGTATAACAATTCAAGCACATTCAACATGCGAGCCATAATAAAGAAATTTCATTGAAGTTAAAAAAGTTCATTACAAATGACTCCCAAAGTCAAAATAAATGAAGTACAAAGCTTAAAATTCAAAAGGTAGCAAACGAGGCGAGTTGCTAGTTGCTTTGATCATGAGGAGCTGACCTTGAAAGAGATTCATCGCTTGAGAGCTTGGTGACTTGAGCTGGCTCAGCTTGGGAGGTCGCACCAAGAATGCCACCAGGAATCTCCATTGCCAAACGAAGAACGTCTAAAATGACTAGAGATGAAGCGGTTTCAGTGTTGAATTTTTTCACCTCTTAAAGTCCCACCTCGCCAAAGATTGAAAAATCCAACTCGGGATAGGCTTTCCATAGAGTAAAGAGGAAATTTATACCTGTCTTTGTTTCAGCTTCATCTCTAGCCTTAACAACCTGCTCTTCCGCCTCTTCCTTGATCTTGACAATTTTTTCTCTTAAGGCAGCAACTTCTAAGTAAGCAGTCTCTGCATGGCACTGAGTAGCTCCAGCTCGTTGTAACACATCCTCTACTTGCTGTTCAGCCACCTCAGCTTGCTTTTTTGCAGTCTTTGCTTGCTGTTCAGCCGTCTCAGCTCATTTCTCTGCAGTTTTCAGCTCACTGTTCAGACCCCTTCAGCTTATCCTTTACCTTGCTCAATTCATCTTCACTATTATGGAGCAAGGCGTTGAGATGCGATCTCGAAACTTCATAGCAACTTTCTACGCGGGCCAAGGCCTCCTTAGCTTCCCTTTTAGCTATGTTGGCATCCATCAGCTTTGCCTCATAAGCTTCATAGTGCCTTCTAGCGTCCAGAGCCTCCTCGGTTAAGGATTTGATCTCTTCCTTTGCTTTTTCCAGCTCGTTCTCTAATCCCATTATTAGATCATCAGAGATTCTAGTTTTTTTCCTCTGCTTTATTACCCCTAGAGTGACCTGAAACTCTACAAGTTAATATTTAACAAATCAAATAAGCGAGAGATTAAAGGGAAGTGAGTTACAAGCATCGCATGCCGACCTAGGTATTAAGCCAGGTCCAGACCACTAAGGGATTTATTTTTTAAGCTCTTCGTATGGGTCAGCATAATGTCGAACCAGTTGTCGAGGAAGGACTTCAAATATCTTCCTTCTAGTCCATCTTCAGGGCGTAGCCTAGTCAGTGAAATAGTCCTCTCCACAGCCTACGCGAACTCAGGCTCTTTGCTTTTATCTACGCGACGTCGCTTGGTTTAGGTAGGACCGTGCACTCTCTTTCTCCTTCCACTTCTGTTGGCACTAGTTTGGGTCTCATAAGGTGGGGTCCCAAATTGAACTTCCCCTACCTCAAGTTGCGAGCTGAGGCTGAGACTTGTAAAGGACTTACTGCTAGTGCCGAAGGTGGTACCTCGCTGGAAGCAGCGACTGAAGTTTTGGTCTTAACAGGTCGCTTAGAAGTAGTAGCTGAAGAAGCTGCTAAATCAAAAGGTCACTTACGAGGAGCCTTTAGAAGAGAGAGTTTTCCCATATTTGGAGCTTGTTCAGGAGGAGCTTAAGCTGGTTAAGGAGCTGGAGCTAGAGCTACTTGGGCAGGAGTTGGAATTGAAGTTGTTTGAGCAAAAGTTGAAGATGGATCTGCTTGAGCAGAAGTTGATGGAGCTACTGAGCTGGAGTTGAAATTTCTTGCGGGTCTAAAGCAGGAGACCGATCTGCTGGCGAGGCGGGAACAGACTTTTCCTCGTTGTCAATTTCAAACACAGAAAGAAGATCAAATTCTCCCCTGCTCCTTATGTCTCTCTTACAGTCTAACAACTCGCTGACACGAGGAGGAGCTAGCCCAAAAGTCATGAGAAGATCGTTATCGAGCGCGTTGCTAAGAATTGCCTCGTTTGAGTCTGCAAACGCCCTGAGGACCCTTTCCTCCTCACTGTTAAGGGTAGGCTTATCCCCTTTTACGTCTGCAAAATAGAAAATATCAGCTTGCCAAAAAAAAAAAAAAAAATCAGCTTGCAGATGTATCCCCATCTATCTACCTGAACTTAAAACAAAAGAAAAGTTGTCAAGATGTAGGAGGGAAGGACAGGAAATGAAAAACCAGCTCGTCTTGTAGGCCTATGTGTTTGACTTGCCCTTTGCCTCACCTCAAGGTAGAAGATTCTTATAATCTAACTGACGAGCTGTAAGGTAGTAAATTCTTTCTCGCATTCCATCTTTTACGCCACCAGCACCTTTGATGTTGAAGATGTGGCTAAGGACTTTTGGAGTTAGGGGAGGAAGGTTGTTTTTAAGGAAAACTAAGGTTAATGAAGTCAGTTGCGAATACGAATTCGGAGTCAACTGGAATGGTGAGAGCTTGAGCCTGTTTAGGAATTCTATAAGGTAGGTGGGAATTTGAAACCTGAGCCCATGCTTCATATGTTGGGTACTGATAGCGATGTATCCCTTTGGAGGATAGCACGTGTGGTCATTGGCAGCAGGAGACATTACGAGACGACCTTTAGGAATGTGGTATTGTAGAACGATTCCCCCAATCTCGGCATAATCTATTGTGGAAGAGTGATGTATGAACACGTCGCGAGCTTGCCTCTCCTCATAAGCTCACCGCTCCTCTTCGAATTGACGGGCTATTGCTGGATCAGCCTGAGCTACGAATTGCTCTGGATCCTTCCCGCTTTGAAAGGTTGCCTCGCTAACATTTTGTACTTCGCCCGAAGCAAGCTCTTCCGAGCTAGATGACTCATTTCCTACTCTGTATATTCAACGGTCGCGACCTGAAACCATCTACACATAAATGAGATACAGTTGGGTCTCAACAAGCAGACCATGCCTAAAATGTTCAAGTTTCCTAAGGAAGTTCCATACTCTACAGATCGTAAACGCCACACAGATTGCTAAATAATGGGAAGCTTAACCTATAAGAGGGACGACCTATGAGCTAGTGATCTACAAGTACCTAATCATGCAGTTCGCATGCATGACAAGCTACAAATAGTAAACAGATCGTAAACAAACAAGCAACAAGATTAAATCAACGAGAAACGAAGAGTCGTGATCAACAAGAAGCACAAGATTGTAAAGACTCAACATCGAGAATTTGAAGCGTTCAAACTCATTTCAGGCACAGAAAGTATAATGCAAGTTCTATTTTTCGACACTTTTTTATGCATATTTTCGTATCGAACAAGCGACGATGTCATTTCTTTCGCATCTAAGATTAATTTACTTAATTATGATAAAATATATTCATTTCATGCATTAAAGAATACATTTACATTGACATTTCACTTTACGACTCTCTAAATGCACTATTTTAACCATAACTTGTTCAGTTTTTATCGAAATCGTTCCCTTCCAAATTCTATAGTTTTCTATGACTGCTAGACATGTTTTGAGCTCTAGAACAACTCCGAATAAGCTTGAAGAGTGCAGGTCATCGCTGCCCCTTCATTGAGCTCGAAATTCTCACTTAGCTCAAAACTACACCTTTGACAATTCTATCACTTCTATGAGTTTTTCTAACTTTTATTATGTGTGAATCTAAGCTTAGTTGGATCAAAACACTATGATATTATACATTCCACATATGCAATGACACCCATACATTCTCATCCAACACTTCACTTCATTATATTTTCACTATTTTCATTAAGTTACTCTTAGACAATTCAACAAACAACATATGTGCATTTTGTTTGACATTTCACCTCCTCAAATCATCATTTAAGATTTTCCATTTATAAACCCTAGTCTAACATCCATACACTACAACATACCATCTAAGCTTCCACATCACATAATTAGGGTTCTAAACTAGTTTTAAGTGTAAAATATCCATCACAACTCACTACAACAATACAACTATCATCATACGCATACCATCTCAACTTCATGTTTTTACTTATTCAAAACAATTCTCAACTCAAGAAAAACTATAAAAATTATATTTATCTTGCTTGGATTTTGTGGTTCTAGCTTAGGAGCACCTTAGGTTGGTGATTAGAGGCTGGAAAATTGGTGGAGAACTCACTTCTTTCTTGCATCAAGATGACGTCCCTCTCTAATCTCACGACTTCTTCTTTTATTCTAAAATTTTTTTCTAAGTGTCCTATATATATATAAGTAACTTTCCCTAAAATGACCATTATGTCCCTTTGACTTACTTTGACCATCACTAATATCTTAGTTTAATCCAAATAGTAATTGACTAATAATTATGGATAGTAAATCCTATAATTCTTATTTTTTGGACTTAACCATATTGTCATCTATAAATTATCTCTTATTTAAAAAAATACGATTTTGCCCTTATTCAACTTTATCCTTCTTAAACCAAATCGTATGCTTCTATAATTGCTATTAACTCTTCGATGTTCCTGATGAATTTAAAGTTGGTGAGAATTATCATTTTTAATTTCATAATGTAGCATCTAACACTAAGGAGTTCAGAATCAAGATTAAGAGCTTACAGTAAAGATAAGATCTTTGACACAAAGAGAGGTCGAGAAAACACTTCTTGAGCTTAAAAACAACAATAAAATGAATTGTGGTAACTCTTATAGAAGTGTGTCAATAGATGGGTTAAAGTTTTGATTAAATTGGATTCACCTCACATCGTTCTAGGTGGTGTGCCTTGTATGGTTGGAAAGCCACAAATGTTATCTTTCCAGAGCATTTCATGGTTCATAAAACAAAGTTTTCTAGATAAAGTTACGAAAGATTTACCATAAAAAAAAGTCAGTGCTAAGATTCTACATGAGATTTGACAAGCTTTGCATTATGGGTTGTTATTTCAAGATGAAGGCTTAATTATATTTCTTACACTTTTAGGGCTGGTAATAGAGGCCTAATAATCATTTTAATTTAGTCCATAACTAATTCTAACTCCTTACACAAGTTAGAGAAAGAGTTAGTTAGAATTTAAAAAAGATTCCTTATGCTACAAGGATTAGGTCTTTTATCAAGAGTTAGATTTGATTTAGGTCTATTAGAGGCTCATTTTGCTTTGTGCAAGGTATCATCTTGGCCCATAAATAAAGTAGATTTAAACACAAGAAAGAGAGAAGAAGATAGCACAAGAAAAAGCTATCAAGATCAAGAATTGGTGTTATTAAATTTAGGGTTTTTTTTTTTTTTTTTTCATCCTTACTTTTATTTCAAATTTTTAGACTTGTTTTGTCATGATTATGTCTACCTAAAATCTAGGCTAAGGCATAGGATGATGCCCTAATCTAATTGTTCACAGATTTTTATGTTAAGTTATTAATATGTAAGTTCATGCAGGGAAAAAACAACAGTTGATTTTGATAAAATTAAGAATTTGCGGAATGAGTTTCAAAACTTTTCATAAAACTCAAAATCTCTAGACCATAAAACAGTGAAATAAACTAATAAACTAAATAAATATCAAATCTTTTATCTTTTCTATTGATTTATATGGATTATTCATCATTTTGTCTTCCTTGATATGTATCCACATCAAAAAATAAATATGCATAATTATGTAGAGCTGTACTCACTTACTTTTGATTACTTTTCTAAAACGAAAATCAAATCAATGTTTATAAAATATGAATGCTTAATTTTTGTTATACAAAGAATAAAAACACAAATTCTTTTTCTTTATATTTGCTGTAGAAAATTTAAAAAAAAAAAAAAAAAAAAAAAAAAAAAAAAAAAAAAAAATTCTACTTCTCAAATATACATACAGCAAAACCAAACCCTATTGAAAAGAAACTCTTTCTTTTCCTTTTATAGGCAATAAGTAGGGTTTCCATTAATTCAAAATTAATGTTGGACCCCATATTTATTAAAATTAAACTCTTGACCTGTATAATATAATTAATTCAAAAATTAATTCATGTTATATTTTGAAATTGAATTTGTGACCTCTAATAAATTCATAATTAATTTAAACTAAAGTTACTATTAAGAATCAAATTCAAATCCTTTTATAAAATTAATTAAATAATTATTAATTTATAATCAATAATTAACTAATTAATTATAAATAATTTGAATAATCAATATTATTCAAATACTAAGTGAACATAAATTTTACTACTTATGTAACACTTGTAATTGAACGATCCAATTACAATATTCTGTATATATATATATATATATTTCTTATAGTAAAATGAACTATCAAGAGAATTCGATGAACCTACAGTTTTGAGCTCCAATAATATTGAAATTATTAATTAAACTCTTTAATTAAATAATTCGCTATTATTAATCTTAGAGTTACTCCCTAAAAACCTAAGATTAAACTTTCAAAACTACAGATGTTTTTATACAATATAAAATTTTTCGTGTTCATTGACTTAATCATTAAATATGATTTAACTCTCCATAAATAATTCACGATTAAAGCTAGGTTAAAGTGTTCGCTTTGACCTTCTAATTATTTCTTAATCCTTAAATGTCATTGATTCTCTAATGAATAATATATTCATAACAACTTATGAATTTATCTTTCTATTTACATATAAACAGAAAGTTTAACGTTCTTATTGCTCAAGGTCTAAATTAACCTTTATGTAACTACTTCTTTACTTCTCCTAAGAAGAAGTAGATTCCACTATTGTATACAAAATTTTTAACTACTTACTAAATCATATCCCCAAAATACGAAATTATTGATTGGACATCTGTATCGATCTCATCTATGTAAATCGAAGGATACGACTCAACAAATAGGAGTCTATAATACACTCAGAATTAAAATCAATTCATATATGATCATCCCGTTAATAAATAGGAATCTCTGAATTTAACGGATATTAATTAGAGACTTATATTTATCATGATCCAGTCCTATATAATCTTAATTATATAAGGTATCTTTATTTCTATGCCACCATATGAACAGTCTTGGATAAGACTATCGTATCAAATACGAAATGGACCACAGTTGTAGATTTACTACAAACAAAGTACCATGTTTCATTGTTTTCTAAGGACTATTTTAATTATTTATCTCAAACTAAATCTGTTTGTATATAACATTTAAATACTTAATTTAAAACTACATCAGTAATAAAAAAATGTTTTATAATATTCATATAAAACAAACATTTTACAAATGCACATAAATTAAATAAAATAAATATGTTTTATTTGTTATTTATTTAAACATTTATAAATTAAAAACTCTTAGGGCACAAACCCTAATAATTCATTAAAAAACTTTTTTTTTTTTGGTTTATTTCGAACTAATTGTTTAATTCTATAGATTGATCACCTTTAAGGCATCTAGTCCATCTAAAGTGAATGCATGAGACATAAAAATAAATGCTTTCAAATTAACTTCTTGGAATTAAAAGTTGTGAATTGCATATACTGTAAAAAGATCGTGCATTTTGATTTCTTGTTTTTAATGATCTTAATGAGTCTTTAGTGTTAAATTTATGTTGCGACAAGATAAATTGCATCTAAACATATTTGACCTATGCCTTAAGAACGGTAGTAATCATAATAAAGGACAACTTGGCCTAAGTGATGTAACAAGACTTAGGTACGAAATTTTTATTAATTGATTTGTGATTAATAACTTAAATCTTGAAAACATCGATATAAGAGTTAGAGAATAGTCAAAACATGGATATGAGAGTTAGTGGATAGTCTGAGTGTTTAACACGATATCTGTACCCCAAGCATTCGATTGTCGATCGGTTCTTTTCTTGTTGTGACTTGTTCTCATCCTCATTTTTCTTCTTCTATAGTTTAGTTCAATTTTTACTGTTTCCATTGAATTAATAAAGAAATAATATTCGAGATTCAATATCTATGGGAACGTTACTTGTTTCTCTTCTAAACTACAACTAACTCGCGCACTTGCGAGGACACCAGTTATATATTTTTATTTTATATAAAATAAACAACTAAAAACCAATAATTTGACAATTCTTAAGCCATTTTTATATAAATATCAATAAGATTTATTCATAATTAAGATATAATAAAAAAATGATGTCGAAATGGTTTTTATATTATTTTTAAAGAATGAATGTTCAACAATAATTTTAAAATTTTAATGACTAAAGACTACTTTCAAGTTATTTTCTATAAAAGGAAAAGGGTTCGAGCAATTAACTTTTGTTTGTTACAAGTTTATGTTATAATTAAAAATAATAATAATAACTTTATAATATGAGCATTAAATTGAAAATATATCATCTTTAGGAGGATAGATTTGGGAGGAAACATATTAAATGTATTTCAGTGGTTTAAAATTAAATGAAAAGTAATAATTCATTACTTATTTTTAAGTTTATATGTGTGTATATATATTTCAGTTGTTTGAATACTTGAAAAAACAAAATCACTAAAAAGATCAAATTTAGATTAAGCAATTATTAAGTAGAATAAACAATCCCCAAATGTCCTTTTCTTTTGCTTTTTTTTTTTTTTTTCAATCTACTGATACTATATGAGAACACTACCGCGACCAACTGAAATGAGACTTGAAGCACGGCCCAATTTTCTAAAAAAATGGAAGTTCATTATAAAATTGGAACATGGGTATATCACTTTCTTTCTTTCTTCTTCTTAATAATTCATAACTAAAATTATTAAGTTATTATTATTATTAAAAACCAAATGAAAATTAAAAGTTAAAAATGTTGACTTTTCACTTAATAACCTCTTAAAGCATCTTTACTAATTAATAATAAAAATAAAATGGAATCAACTTTCATCCAAAAGAGAATCAAAATAAGGAAATTAATTTTCTAGGTGGGAGAGAGGAATTAAGCTTCATTTTCAACAAGAACTTTATTTCTGATTTATGTGTGGGATACACAGATATGTTTCTAACAAACACAGTAGTTATAAATTAAAAATTAAATCTTCTTTTCCTCTTAATGATTCTGGTTAATGAATGAATCCCAATTATATTTAAAATATTTTCGTCTAACGCTATCTTCACAGATCTACTTTCTTTCCAATTTTATCTCAATTGTACATCTTATAAATATATAATCCTGACATTCTGGTAATAATTGGTTTTGGCACAATATTTCATCAATGTATGGTGTGTCAATTAAAATTAACATATTTATTTTGCAGTGTAAGTAGTTAATATTTTTCTAAGGGATAATTCTAATTTCTCCCCTATAGTTTGGCATAATAGCCAAAAAAACCTTTGGCTTATGAAAATCGCTAAGGATCCTTTGTAGTTTATAACAACAGTCAAAAATAACGAAGGCCAAAATGCTCCTGCCTTCAACTTGGATGTTAAAAGTGAATGTTTAACCGTTAACTAAGAAGGGTAAAACCTGACCGTTAACCAAAAAGGGTAAAACCGTTAAAACAAAATAAAATATATAATAATATTAAATAATTAACTAAATTAAAACATAGTTAAAAAAAAAAAAAAAAAAAAAAAAAAAAGTCATCTCCACTATCCATCACAATGATGGATGGTGGAGATGAAAACAAAAAAAATATAAAATGAAATGAAAAAAATATATATTGAATGACATTAAAAGAATTAAAACATTTTTTTAAGAAAAATTAAAATGGAAAAAATTAAAATGAAAAAAAAAATTATTAAAATAAAAAAGAATCAGTTTGACTCCATCATCCATTGACTTCACCTTCCATTTTCTTCTCATCATCTTCTTCTTCTTCCATCTTCTCATCATCTTCATCATCATCTTCTTTTTCATCTTCTTCTTCTTCTTCCTTCATCATCTTCTTCATCTAACATAGGCGGCAAGAGTGACAGCAGTACAAGCTCCAATGCAACAACAGTTGGTTCATCTCTTTCATCGAAAAGTCGAAAATCATAAATCTCCTATAAAAGAGACCTAACGGTCTCCATCACATGGAGACCAGATCTAGTCTCCACGGTCTAAGAGACCCTAGAGACCAGATTTGGTCTCCACATGATGGAGATCGTTTGGTCTCTTAGTCTCTGGGAAGTAGACTCAATGTTTACTATTTATTTTTTTTCAATTTTTTTTGGATGGTTGATAGTGACGAATCATGTGTTGATGTTGCTAATTTCCCCCATCTTCCGCTCTTCGCTTGCTGTCTCCCCCTCTGAGTTCGATTAGAACCCATGATGATAGTTTATCTAGGTTCGATTCGAATTTAAACGATGAACCATCATCATTTGGGTTTGATTTCGAACCCAAATGATGATGTTTATGTATTTTTATTTGTTTTTTTTTTAAACTTAGTTTGATTAATGTGTTGATAAAGGTTCATGTGATGATTTATGTGTTGATGAAAGCTTATGTGATGATGATACTAGTGTTTATGTGTTGGTGATGATGTTTGATGTTTATGTTTCTATGTTGGTGTCTTAGTAATGATGTTTGATGCTTGCGATGATTAAGTGTTTGTGTTTTTGTATTTCTGTGTTTGTGTTTGATGTTTCTGTTAAAAATTGGTTGAAAGTCAACCCAAAAAAACCTGAGTTTTCAACAGATTTTCTCAAAATTGGTTTTTCAATGTTTCAAGCAACTAGATTTTCTTTTCATTTTAAGTATTTTTTTTTAAAAAATTATTTTGAAATTTAATCTCAATCTCTGCTGTCCATCATAAAGATGGATGGTGGAGATTAAAATAACTGTTAATATTTTTTTTTTTTTTATATATTAATTATTTTGTAAATTTTTTAATATTTTTTCCCCATTAACATGAGAAGTAATATCACTTTTTTACGCACTGTCACTATCAAAATAATCTTCAATAACAGAGTTAACAAAAGGGAGAAAACGAGATTACGCCATATTAGAGGTTTTTAGCGATTCGATTAAACAACAAGAAGGTCCTTAGTATTATCCTTTTTCTAAAATATTATTAAACAAAGGAGTAAAATGCACAAAACCCTCCTAAGGTAAGCCTTTAAACATGTGAAGTCAATGTTTGAGTTTTGTAACAAGATAGCCCCCAGCCGTTAGTGTCAGTTAGTCCACGTTAGTTTGACCAAAGGTAATTTCGTCAATGTGCAACAAGATGAACATGAAAGAAAAAATGAGAAAAAAAAAAATCCACACAACAAATTCAGTACCTGGGTTTCTAGGTTTGTTCAAAGAAGAAAACAATAAAAACATGAAAAAAAATAACAAAAACAAAAAAAAAAACAAAAACAAAGAACAGAACATCGTTCTTCTTCTTCATTCATCATTTTCTCATCAACAAACACAAAAAGAAAAATTGAAAATCCAAAAAAAAAAAAAAATTGAAAAAACAAAAGAGCAATGTACTTTTCTTATTCTTCATTCATCTTTTTCTTCATTCTCATCAACAAGCACCAAAAAAAATTGAAGAAAAAAATCTGAAGAACATTGTACTGTTCTTGTCCTTCATTCATATCTTCTTCTTCATTCTCATCACTAAACACCAAAAAAAAATTGAAAACTGGAAAAAAAAAAAATCGACTTTGTTCTTCTCTTCATTCTCATCAACACCCAACACAAAAAAATTAAAACAAAAATCAAAACAATAAAAGCATCATCTAGGTTTGTCACCATGCTCACATTAACACCCAACACAAAAAATCAAAACAAAAAACCAACATCATCCAGATTCGTTGCCATGCCCACATCAACATCTAGCACATATCAACAACCAACACAAAAAAATTAAAACAAAAATCAAAACAATAAAAGCATCATCTGGGTTCATCGTCATGCCCACTTCAACATCCAACATAAAAAATCAAAATAAAAACTTGAACTTGAACTATGTTGATAATAAAGGAAGACGGTTGAGAGAGAGAAACGGTGAGAGAGAAGACTAAGAGAAATTTTTTTTCTTTTGTTTCAACATAATCAAACATGAATTTTGCAAGTGGTGGAGACAAAATCACACAAAATCATCACTTTAGAATCATCTCTTCTATTCTCTTATCTCCATCTGCCTCTTCTTTCCATCTCTATCTTCCTCTTCTTGCCCACATAACCTATATCGAGACCTAAATTAACCATGGAAACCTAGTGAGTAAGGTTGAGAGAAGAGAAAGGGAGCAATAGAAGAGACAGGAAAGTGAGGACAATGGCGGCGAGCGAAAGCGAAGAGAGGAGAGAGAGAGAAAGAGCGATTGTAGAGAGATGAATATTGATGAAGGATGAAGATTAAGGGAGCAGTGACAACCGAAGATCTGATAATTGCAGGTGGGTGTTTGAAGATGATTTCTAAGTTTTAAGGATTGAAGCTTGAAGGTGAGAGAAGTGAGAGAATGGTGAAGAAATTAGAAAGAGTGTGTGAGAAGAAGAAGAAGACAACTTTGGGTTCTGTCACTGCTCTGTTTTTTTTTTTTTTTTAATTTTTAATTTATTTATCATATTTTAATGTTTAATTTATTTTTTATTTTTTAAAATTTTTAATTTAAACTGACATAGGTATTTTTCACCTTTTTATCCAATCACATGGTCAAAGTTATAATTCACCCTGTTTGATTGTTAAAACCGAGAGCTAACTTGTTATAAAATCTAAACTTTAACTCCACATGTTTGAAGGTTTATCTCAGGGGGGTTTGTGCATTTTGCTCTAAACAAAGTAACAGTTAAATATAAAGTCTATTAATTTTTTTTTTTAAATAAATGACCCCTTAATACTATTTAGGCTTTGCTTAGTACAGTTTCTTCAAATAGATCTTTTAGAAGTAAATCTTTTATAAATAGATCTTTTAAAAAAAAGTTATTGATTGTTTGGTTATCAATTAAAAAAACTCTTTTAAATTGTAAACTGTTTGATTAAATTATTTTCAAAACACTTTTAAATTATTAATTTATCAAAAAGGGTATGAAAGAGAAAAACAATATATTCATTTTAAGAATATAATGACTTCAACCTTAAACATAAAAAATTAATCAATCAAACAATCAATAATCATTTGATATAAGTATATATATCAATAAACCAACAACAAAATCAATTATTGTTGGCTCATTAATATAATATTTATGACAATAAAGATAAAAAAAACATAAATATAAAAAAATTTACTAGTTAAGGGAAGTTCCTAAAAATTTTTATAAAATAAAAAATGAATAAAAATAAAAATTATGTGTTTATATTTATAAATAAAGTGTAATAAGATTATAAAATATATATAGATATTAATAACATAAAATAAGAGTATAATAGACATTTTGATCTTTTATAAAAAAACTTAAAAAGATCTACTTGAAAAAGCTTAAATTTTGAGTTTCTCAAAATAAATATTTTTCAACTTTTTAAATTTCCCAAAAACTCTACTTAGATTTAAACCAAACAACGTAAAAAAAATCAAGTAGAGTTTTTAACATTAAAAAAATATTTTTGACTAATAGATAAACTGTACTAAACTTACATTTAACCTCCATCGGTCAACAACTTAAATAATGACGAAACCATATTTCAAGATCCCATAAGTACAAAATCAGAACTACCGATAATTACTTCGGATAATCATCTAGCCACGTAATTACACAAACAAACTTGAACCATAACCATCCAACATTTTCCTGAGGAAAGATAAGAAGAAAGGCCCAACAGTCTCCTAAGTTTCATCATATATTTACAGGGTAACCAGTACTCTCTTTTATCTGGATCCTAAAACAAACAACCGTTCAATGAGCTGGGTGAGGAATTGAGCTAGCTGGGCGATGTGCCTGAACTGCACAAGCACAATGCACAGAAGTTAAATTCAGACATCCACTCATGACAAGAGAATGCCTCCCTGAGCAGGTGTGAAGTGCGGGAAATGTATCGCATAATGCCTGAACAGCAGGAGGGGTCAGTGCCGTGCACTGGCTGATATTCAGACTCCTAAGCCCTTCTTCATCATACCGGCCTTTCATTGACTCCCACATTCCAGGTTTGTTCTTTACGCGGCTGTGGGCCAGAGCCAATGAATACATTGCTCTGTCTGTGATATAGCGACAATAGTACAAGCCAAGAGATCTCAGATGCGCACACCTATTTGCCAAAGCAATCACACTATCATCTGCAGTAAAAATTTGTAGAGATGAGTGTTTACCACCAAAACAAGCCAAATCAAGTTTAAATCAAACTTACAATCATCAGCCTTCACATCTACCGGTATACTGTAGAATACAGATTACTTTTCCATACACAAGAGGATGACATCATTCTCATTTTCATTATTTATATACTCATTTCACAATTCAAGTAGATAATTAACAAAGTATCATTTCATATAATTGAATATGAACAGAAGAGGAATGGGGCTAAATGCTTGTCTCCATTTTTCTACAACCTAGACAACTTGCAAACGTGTAAAATCTGGAATAAATACCATTGACTTCAATCGAATTTAGCACAACCTTTCCTTAAGAATCAAGAATGCCATGTATGAATCCAAAAGTACATCAAGCAATCACACTTATCAAACAGGCACATTTTATGTAGATAGGACAGATATGTATGTGTTGTAAATGACAAACTCAATAGAACAGTCTGATATCAAGAGAATGGATTGGATAACAACAATTATTACTTCTGACAGGAAGCAAGAACCATCGAAAGACTGTCAAAAAATATAACCAGAGAAACTGAATAGAATAGGAGCAGCTATTCCATCTGAAAGGACAGAAAAAACATGCTGACTGTCATATTGCAATATCTGCTAACAACAAACTTGAACTTCAATGAGCTATATATTTGAATATTCATAATCACAGAGACAAGAATTTCAGAAAATTCAAACAGTCAATCACCTACGAGCATAAATTACCAGTAATACAAACACAGCCGCATAAGTCAAGGCATCTGAGATCCGGACATCCATATGCCAAACTCATAACTCCGACATCACCAACATTCTCGCACCAGCCCAGATTTATAGACTGCAAATGATTACAATTACACCCAATAGCCTGCACAGAATTTATGCACATTAACAGAACCATTTCACGTGTTAAAAGGCCTCTAGAATTACCAGTTAAAACAACACTTTACCTGCAATGCAGTATCAGTTGCAGCTTTAACACATCCACAAAGATTTAGAATTTTTAATTTCCGACAAAAACTGGTGAGATATGCAAGGCCATGATCACTGAACGCTGTACACCCACTGATGTTGAGCTTGGTGAGATTAGGACAACCATGAGCTAAGGCATACAAGGATCGATCACTAAGCTTGAAGCTTTTACTAAGGTCTAGGTCCTGCAAATCATGACATGCATTTGCAATAGCCTCCACTGCATTATCCTCAAGTTGTGCTTTATCCTGACGCAGCACCAGGATTTGCAATTTTGTGAATTTGGGAGCAAGAGATAGAACCAACTCATTCATGTGTTTCTTGCACCTAAAGACAGAAGTAGCAGCAGTTGGTAACTACTAACTAGTAAGTAGAAGAATATTCAATATATGATCATCAGATGGGCACAAAACATAAATTGTATGGTTTTTTTCTTTAAGACATGCCCATGTCATTTTATTATAGTTGTACAGACCAAGTAGCCGGAGACAAATAATAAAATTCTAAAGACATAAAATAACATACAAAAGACGACCTTATTTGACCAACGAAATCAAAATCATACAGTCTCAAAAGTTTAACACATATTGTACAAGGAATTTCAATTTGAATAAAAATCTAGCAGCACTTTACATTAATCATGTGAAGCCACTCAACATTAGGCTGTATGCAACTAATTAGCTGCGCTGGGCCAGAAGCAAGATTGAATCACAGACTGCCAACAAAAATAACTAGTTAAACTCATCCTGAATCGTTCATTATTATAGACAATATAAAGAGCATTCGAAATGTAATCAAATTGGAAGAGGTTCCGGTCTTGCAATCAAATGACTTGCTCATGTTTTAACCTTAACATCACCTAGAGTGTAGATGGCTGAATATCTGCTTATATTACCCCTAAGGACTAAGTTTAGTGAAGAAGACTCATGAATCTATCTACAGCCCTAGACTTGATTAACACTCAGATGATGACAATCAAGACTTGACTCAAATTTAAACAAGGGGGAAAAGAAGAGATACCAAGAGAGGGAGAGGTGGGTGAGGCCCAAACAAATAGCATCCCTCCAGCCACCACAAACCCCAGAAGCCATGATGACAGTGCGATCATCCACAAGCGAAACAATCCTCAACAACAGCTCCATGGGGATATCCTTCCACTCTGTGATGGCTACACCCTCCATTTTCACACCACCGCTTTTCCCCCCACCACCAACCATCATCATCTTCTCAAACCACAAGTTCAACTCCTCACTCCTCAACTGTGTTGCCTCCCCTACCATTTCAATCCTCTTGCCTGCCTGCCTGTCAACACCAATTTCGATAAGCTCAGGCCTTTCCAGATAATAACAACAAACAGAGAGGATTCAAAGAAACCAAGAGAAGACAAGTAGTGATGATACCTTCTAGAGAAGCTGGGGAAATTGAGTTGATCAAGCGAAACAGAACTAAGAACGTACGACGCAGATTTAATAGGGGAAGAGAATACAGGCCAGGAATTCTGCCACGTGTCGCGTTTACGTGATGTTCAAAGGAGTAGGCCCCACGTCAAGACGTGATGCGATTCCTGCGCTTGATCTGAGAGGGATTATCAACATCACTCTTCAAGGTACGCAACTTATAAACTCTCAAGATACCACCATCATTTTTAAATATTTCTTTCTTCTCTTTGAAATGGTTAATTTGATCTTTAAATTTATTTTTATAATCAAAATGTAATTTTCTCGTAATAATAAAAGAAATTATCAAATAAAATTTGTAAAAATCGTGAAGCCTAGGAGAGTGTGCAATCATTTTATATTTAAAATATTATTAAAATTTAATAAAAATGTACGATAAATTAAGAGGAGAGAGAAGCAAAAGCAGAAGGTAATAATGGAATGGCGTGGGTATCCACTTTTAATGTGGCTGTGTGTAGAATGTTCGCTTTTGTTTGAAATCGAAGCCGCAGCTGAAAAGCGATCCCCTCAAGATTCCTCTCAAGTCGTGTGAAGAAAATCTTTCACGTAATATCTGACATTTGATTTTGGACGAGACGATTAATAAAAATAATAATAATAATAAGAAAATAACTAATAAAAATATTAAAAAATAATAATATTTTTTTTTTTTTTTTTTTTTTTTTTTTTTTTTTTTTTTTTTTTTATAAATTTTTTATTTTTTTTTTATAAATTTTTTTTTTTTTTTTTTTTTTTTTTTTTTTTTTTTTTTTCCTTTTTTTATTTTTTATTTTTTATTTGTAAAGTTAGTTTTGAAAATTAGATGTTAGACTAAGTTTATATTTTCAGTCTTTTTGTTATAAGAAGCTCTTGAAATAGGTTTTTAGAAAAAATAAAGATACACTATTGAACTCTTCAAAGTTGAGCAAATTTATCAGACGGTATTTAATCTACAGTTTATTGGAATTTAATAAATATATATTTTCTTATAATAGATTTTGATGGAATTCATAGTTATATAGATTTTATATTGATTTTATTATAATTATTTACGAAATCCATAAAAATATTGAGAAAAATGATAAGATTTGCTATAAACTTTTTTCATAAATAAAATTATTTAAAATTAAAGTCAATAATTTTTTGAATACACCTAAATTTTATTATATTTCATATAAATTTGAATTAAATATATCTAAATTTTAATGGATTTTATACAAATTTTAATTGAATACACTGAAATTTCAATCAAATTCATTCAAATTTGGATTAAATACATCTAAACTTTTAAAATGATTTAAATTTCAATGAATTCTAGAGGGGGTGTATTCAATCTAAACTTTTAATGACATTTATTATAAACTCTTAGTCTCGAGTTTGAACTTCCTAGTGTTCGAAGCTAGATTATAAAGTTAAAATAATAAATCTAGTCAACATTAATCTAAATCGGAACATTGAAGAGTTAACGATCATTGTAGGATTATACGATAATTGTCTTAATAAGAAAAAGTTAAAAATGGGTAAAATAGTCATTTTATAAATAAGAGATAAATTATAAGAGGTAATACGGTTAAATCCAAAAAAATGATAACTATAGAATTTATTAGTTATAATTAGTAGTTAATTACTAATTGAATTAAGTTAAGATACTAGTGATGGTCAACAAATCAAAGGGGACATGCAAGTCATTCTAAGAAAAGTTGATTATATATATAAGTGACACTTAGAAATTTTAAGAAGAAAAAAAACAAGAAGCTACCGTGAGAAATTAGAAAGTGAGAGAGAGAGCAGTCGTGAAAAAAAATAAGAGAGGAAGAGAACATAGTGAAGTGGACGACAACTTGTATGGAAGAAGAGAAAGTTTTCCAATCAACCTTCCAAGCCTCAAATCACTACTTTAGAGTGTTTTTCAAGCTAATCTCACCAATCTTAAGCAATAAATAAGGTGAGATATCATCTTCTCTCTTTACTTTTATGTTAGTTTGAGTTATATGGGTTTGATTGAAGTTATGTGGTTGTAGTGTCTTGTGTTGGATGTTTTACACTTCAAACAAGTGTAGAACCCTAACTAGATGATATAGAAACTTAGATGATATGCTTTTGTGTGTGAATCTTAGGCTAGGGTTCATGGATAACAAATTTTAAAGTATGGTTAAAAGCACTCAAATGTTAAACAAATTGCAGACAAATTGTTTGATAAAAAGATTGAGTGAAATTGACAAGATCTACTCTTTGATATGTATGTGTATGTGTGTCACGGCTATGAAGGACAGTAGGATACCTCTGAGTTTTGATTGATTTGAACTTAAATCTAAGCTTATTTGAGGTTAGGAAAGCATATAGAAGTGATAGAATTGTCAAATGAATAGTTTTGAGCAAATTGGAGAATCCCGAGCCCAACAAAGGGACAATGATGACATGCACTACTCTTCACTTATTTGGGGTTGTTATACACCTCAAATCATGTCTAAGAGTCATAGCAAACCATAGGTTTTGGAAGGGAATGATTCTGATAAAAATTACGCAAGTTATGACCAAAATAGTGCGTTTAGAGAGTCATAATGTGAGATGTCTATGTAAATGCAATTTGTATTGCATGGAATGAATATATTTGATCATAATTAGGCAAAAGAACTTTAGATACGAAAGAAATAACATCGTCGCTTGTTCGATGCGAAAACGCGCATAAAAAAATATAAAAAAATAGGTGTTTTTCCTAGGTTTCACCCCTCAATACTTAAAGTTTTCGAAACTATTTTACGGGGACCTACGTGAGAGATAAGAAGATGGTCCAAGTAAAAATGGAAGCGAAACAGCTCGTAGAATAAGCTGTGCACACTGTTCTGTTATAGGGGGTCCAAAATTTTGACTTTTCGTTCCGGGCCTCTGAAAATTATATGGATTGCGTAGGGGTGTCCCTAGGGATGTATAAATGAAACTTTTGCAAATAAATCGGAATTAGAGAGTCTCAGTTGAGTTAGAAACAAGTTGGAAAGATTATAGTGTAAATGGTAGTTACTAGAGAAAGTTTTGTTAGAAATGTTATTTTTAAAGTTTTGAGTTATGAAATTGTCACAAGCAATATAAAAAATTGACATGTAGGTAATGAGCGAGACACAAAAGACTCGTCGAGACGCTTGATTCCGACTTGCACGAAATTGAGGTAAGTGTTCTACCATTTGCATTTATTTCCAAATCTATATTGAATTTTGTATATAATGGTTAAATGAAAATAAAAACAATTTTTCAATTTCAAGATTCAAGTTTTGAGTATATGTGTTTCTTATGGAATCCATCAAGTGATTAAAATTAATATAAAGTTGTTTTTAAAATAGTTGAATCAAGAAAATTTTTAGAGTTTCGAAAATATATAGTTTTGTGCTTTTGCACTTAGTGAATTTAGTTTTGAAACTCATGTATATACCTTAAGGTCATATGAGATTTAGCGCTACGTGACGACGTAAAAAATTCCGTCCGTAATCGCTTAGCCTATAAAGTAATTAGCACTATATGACGACGCAGAAAATTTCGTCCGTAGTTGCTCAGTTTTCTTAGAATGTATAGCGCTACGTTACGACGTAGACAATTCCGCACGTAGTTATTTAGTTTTATTGTTTGACACTATGTTGCGAAACAGTACATTTCGCTCATAGTCGCCCAAAGTTATAGCACTACAATTTCGATGCAGAAAATTCCACATTGTAGTTGTTCAGATACGATATTTTTCACCCTACGTTGTGATACAGTAAATTCCGCATCGTAGTGGTCAATATACCTTAGTAGCTTCACGTTGGCGTTAGTTAAAATCGTCCGTAATTGTTAGAGTATTTTAAGGGTATACATAGGGAATTTGAAAGAAAACTTTGAGATTTTGAAATTTCTAAAAATGAATAAGTTTATAACTTATTACATTAGATCATATTACATTACATTATTTTATTGCACTAACTTGTTTATCTATTGTGTAGCTTGTTCACTATTGGGTGCTATTGTAAGACGGTGAGTCGGAGAGATTTTCATTGCATACCTATAGGTGGGCGAGCTATGAAATAGGAGTGTATAAAACATGTACATATGTTGAACATATTAATCATGGAAAAATATTTGTATTATATCATAACCATGGCATCATGCATTTTGAATTGTACATTTGTAAAGGTCATTGTGATTGGTTATTAATTTTCATGTATGATGTATATACATACATTCTAGTATGAGTTCATGTATATTGTTTGTGGAAAGTGTGGTGATAAGGTATGTTTGTGGATTAAAAAAGTTAGGAGGAAATGGAAATATAGTCGAAGTGTGTTTTATTACGGGTAAAAATTTTAGAAACCTTAAAAATGCAGCCGTTATGTTACCAAAATTTCTATAAACTCGTTTTAAAATGAAATTGCGAACTAATTTTTATCCACCCAACTTATTTTCAAAAGTAAATGATATAATTGGATTAAGTTAAAGAAATCGGGTAAGATTAAGGGATTCGCTCTGCGGATCTCTCCATTCTGATAAGTCAGATTACGAGAAGTCCGTTGGAGTGGCCGACGGGACCACCCAGATAAATGATTAGAGAGAGTCTGGGTTGAGTCCTGTCATTTATAGAGTTTAAAAGTTTAAGTATATTCAATATGGACTTTTAAAGATTTTATAAAAGTCGTGTGGTATTCAATATAGATTTTTAATGATTTTTAAAAAGTCTATAAAAGTTATGATGTATCTAATCAAGATTTTTTAAGAATTTATAAAAATTATGAGATATTCAAAATATAAATTATTTTTATGAAATTTAAAATTTTTATGACTTTTATAGATTTATATGTTAAATTTATAATAATCAAATTTCACAAATTCTTTTTCACTCCCTTTAAAGATTTTCGTAGACTTTTGTTGTTTATTATAGAAGCAAACGTTACAATCACTTTTACATTTAGATTACCCATAAATTAAAATATTTCATTTATTTTAAAAATACACACACATACACACACACACACACACACATATATATATATATATATTTCACTCCTATTTTATTCTGAATTATAATGTTCAATATATTTTTTTCTAAGTTCAAATTGTTAGCTTTTCAGTTTTTGAATCTTATTGGACTTCTTCTTTTCCAAATGACATCAATTTATTATTTTGTAAATGATTTCAAGTTTGAATCAAAATTGAAAAGTTAGATCTCGATAAAATAAATTGAAAAGAGGAAAACATCTTCTAATTTATATTTATATAAATACAGTACCAAACAAAAAGAAAAGAATGTCTAGATAGATATTGATCCAAATTATCTCATTATTCTTATGACAAACAGTACAATTATTATTAATGATTATATTGTAAGTTGACATTTTATTATTTCTTATGTACAAACAATGAAAATAGAACTAACAAATGTACAAATGAAAAAAAAATCTTATTACTTTAAAATTGATGAAATTAATCAATAGAATCTTTATTTTTTATATTAAAAAATAAAAGGAAAAACCTCTATTTCGAATATAAAAAAAATTAATATTTGGTGATTTTTTAGCTAGTAGTTTATTAAAAATATTAAATTTTTAAATTTGATTATTTAACTATGTCTATACATGTAGTATTTTTTAAAACTTTTATTCCTATTACGTACTTGTTAGAAAATTTCTTGAATTTTACTTTTGATTAGTTAATATTTTGGGTACAGTAATTAATTTTGATATTTGTAAAACATCATAAAATTAAACAACTTGAATTTCATAAAACATTAATTTTGATAATTGTTTTCCGTATGTTTATTTACATTATGTCAAAAACAAATATTTTCATTGAAACGATAAATATAACTTATAAAGTGTATAATTTGCACAAACTTGTCAAAGAAATATATTTTTATTTTAGAAATGAATAAAAATTTATAAAAGTTTATCGATATCTATGAATTTTCATCATCTTGATCATCATTACTAGTTAATGAAGACAATGATTTTAACTCATTTATTGAGACTCAAAAACAACAAATAGAACATGTTAATAAATGGAGGGCTATTGTAACTGTTGATATTTGAAACGATATTAAAATTATTGATAATAATAGATATTAAATATTTTATTTTTCATAGAAGACATAAAATTAATAATGAAACACTTAAAATACTTAGTGTTTTAGTTATCAATTTATGTAATTGATGATTTTACTTTTATTTTATGTGCCATATTTTTTCATCATGATTGACATGATAAATATAGTTTTTATTAACTTATAAAGTATATATTATATTATAAGTTGTGAATATTTAGTTTATGAAAATATGTGAAAGTCTGTAAAAGTCTATAAAAGTTTATGAAAGTCTTTTAAAAAGAGTTTATAAAAGTTTATAAGAATCTTTCATAAATTTGTAAAATCATTAGAAGTTTATGAAATTTTACAAAAGTTATTCACTTAAAAATGTCTATGAAAGTATTTCAAAATCATGATTGAATACATGCTCCTAAATACACTCTTTTCAATACTTTTATGAATTTTTTTTTTTAAAGAATTGATTTTATTCAATTCAGACTTTTAAAAACTCTAAAAGTCATAAGGTATCCAATATAAACTTTTAATGATTTTAAAAATTTATAAAAGTGAAGTATTCAATCAATACATTTAAAGAGTCAATGAAAATCAGCGTGTTTAATTTGTTAATGACTTTCATAAATTTTAAAATATTAATGATTTTTAATGACTTTTATTGTCATTCCTGTATAAAAAATTTCACGAATTCTTTTTTATTCCTTTCAAAGACTTTTATAAATTTTTGGTGAAAGGAATAAATCCAACCTATCATTCTCTCTCACATTTGAATTTTCTCAAACTCGTGATAGTCATAGTAAATATATCGTGCTCTTTATAAACATTCTTTATCGTTGTAAATTATAACTAACATACTACAATATATTCATCTTTCAATTTTATTTTATTTGCATGTGATAATTATCTCTTGCAACTTGTTTGTTTTTCTAACATTTTTTTTTAATTATATGTCAAGTTGTATGTACAACCTAATAATAATCTTAATGGGATAAATATTTTTCTATGATTTTTTTTTTTTAATTTAGAAGAATTAATACCTTCATCAAGTTTCATAGATATAAATGGTGATTTTTTAAAAAAAAAAAAAATTAAGCAAAATTTTTTATTAATATTAAAAGTATGATTATGAAGTAGAGATGACAATTTGAGTCATGACATGACAATCTACATGAATTCACGAAAAATAAATGAATGTGACTTTGACGTAAACGAAATTCGTGTCAACCAACTTAATCTTTTTATTAAACAAATTGAAATAGGTTTGCTTAACGAGTTCACCAGTTGACATGATTAATAATGTCAAATTGTAATATTTATACATTATAGGGGTTCGATGTAATTATCTATTTATTTTTGTTGTGGTTTTGAAATGTAGATGATATGAAATTATGTAGTTGACTTAATATATTGGTTTTTAAATGTGCTGAATTAGGGCATTAGTTGTGAATTATTTATTTGTGTCCAAAATATTATATATGTTAAATGAGTTAAATAGATTAAATGGATAAGCGAATTAACTGATTGACGAGTTAATTTGTTAATAGATTTAGATCCTCTATGATCTATGTAATAAACTAATTAGTCATGTTGTATTATGTCACCCATTCATAAGTGAAATCATGTCAAATCCAAAAATGTTGACTTATTTATTAAACAAATTTGTGTTATGTTAGTCGAATTTATAAACTAATTGAATCAAATCCCACTCAAACCAATATGTGAACTGTTATACCCATTTTCTGGTTCGGCCCAGATGGGCCAGTACATGCCTATTTAATATGAACAGAAGCAAGGGCCCAGGAGGCCCAAAGATGGAACTTGCAGCTGCAAACCCAACTCGTGAGGCCGTCCAGGTCACAAGCCAGCAGCAGTTCCCAGAATGCCCTCTGCTCGTACCTTCAGCTCAGGGAGCTCGCGAGGTCGCGAGGTCACGAGCTGGCATAGGTCCCCAGATCGCCTTACCTCTTCTCTCGGCCACGTCAGCTCTCCTCCAGAGTGCATCACCTGGCTGACCTGAAAGCTTCCTCAGGAGATATCGTGTGCAACAAGTTGTCAGAATTTACCAACTCTCATGATTTCCCGCTGGAAACTGTCTACACAATTACCCAGAAGCATTTAATGAGGTGAATACCTCTTCAGGTATAATTAATGCAGACTTGTGCAGAGAGGAAATCATCATTACCTTTACAATTAATGCAGCATGGCAATGTCAGGATCAGCTGAAACTAGCCGTTGCCAATAACTTGTATAACTTTCTTTTGTATTTTTTATTGTGAGCTCCCCTCCTCTATAAAGATGTGAGACATTTTTACTGTACAGACAAGTTTAACATACTAGAGAACTGTCACTCTGCCAGAATTACTCTAGAGTGGTCGTGGACGTAAGTGCAGTCACCGAACCACGTAAAAATCCTTGTGTTTTCTCTCTTTCTCTCCCTCTCTTTCTCCTTAATTACTTGCTGATTATCTCATTAAATCCGACCAACCACCAAGTCCGACATTCCTTCACCCGAATTAATCACCACCAACCTAGAACTTCATTAATTGATCATTTCCTACCCTTCAATCAGTACAATCATCCACTAATTACCAAGTCCGCCGTCTGGGCCCCAGAATCTCTGGTTGACCGTTTCCGGACGTCAACATCTTTTGGCGCTAGAAGGAGGGCCCAACAGCGACCTGGTAATCTCCAGTTAGTTATTATTTCACATTCATTTATACTTGTCTACCATGGTTAGGATCAAGGCAACAAGGAGTGTCGGAGTAGCAGAAGAACGACGTGAGATCCAAGAAGAGCAGAGCGCCTCACCTTCAGGAAACGAGGTCGCTCAGGAATGGCAGCAGCGCCAGCGAGCTCTGGAGGATGCAGTGAGGGAGTTGACGACGACGGTTAGGGCGTTGGTGGAAGTCCAAGCCCATGTAGTGCCAAGACAGGTGGACGCAGCACCTCCAGGCAGAGCTCGCCGCCGACCTTCAGAAGAAATACCAACTCCAGAAGGGGTAGCCGTAAGAGAAAGGTCGCTGACCGAAGGATCAGCCCGCTCCTCGAACTTGCATCCAAGAAGAGTCAGGGGGAGGAACCAAGAGCGGGAGATCTCACCTCGCCAGAACGGGATAAGAGCGAGGTCGAATATCGAGGACGCCAGGCGTGAAGAGGGTGGTCGTGGGCCAGAGCGAGCCCGCGGACACCGTGCAGGTTATGAGCCCGAGCCTCAGAGAGCCGCCAGACACACAGAAGCTCTTGGTGAAGAGGGCAGGTCACAGAACCGGTACTTTGGGGAGCAGGAAAGTACCAGCAGATGGAACCCCAGTCGGCGATCACTGACACAGGACCCAGTAGTAGAGGAATTGTTGCAGAGGGTCCAGCAGTTGGAAGCTCGACCTGGAGGCCAGACTGGGGAAGAGCGGGACAATCGCCGGGTACCATTCGCCCGGGAGATCGAGACAGTACCCCTACCAGCGAAGTTTAAGCTCCCCAATATCCCTCTGTACGGCGGTAAGACAGACCCTTACGACCATCTGGATGCTTTCAATGTACAGATGGATCTTCAGACAGATGACCTGCTGGTAAAGTGCCGAGTATTCCCAGCTACTCTAGGGGATGCTCCGCGAGCTTGGTTTAAAGGCCTTCCAGCCCGCAGCATCGGAAGCTGGAGAGAATGTCAGAAGAAGTTCTTGGACCAATATAAGGCCTTGAGGAAGCAGCTCGCACCAGCCTGCCACCTCGCTACCATTTTCCAGAGACAAAATGAATCCCTGAAGGATTATATCACTCGATTCAGAGAGGAGGTGAGTAATGTGGAAACGCCCTCTGACGAGAGTATTTTAACAGCTATTTCTGCAGGGCTCAGGAAAGATGGGAAACTGTACGAAAGCATATACAAATCCCCTGTGAAGGATTTAGGGGAGTTCTACGAAAGGGCTACTAAAGAAGTCAGATGGGAAGAAGCCTTCGGGGCTAAGAAACCCAGTGGTCAGCGGGGTGAAGCAAGTGGTTCCCATCGTGAAAAGAGGAAGAATCATGGCAGTGATAGGCCAGGGGAGCCGAGGAACCAGACTGCCAATGTTGTGGCTAAGCAAGCTAGACCAAGGCCGAGGATGGAGCGGCCCCGGCGTCCAAACCGGTATGAAAGCTACAGTGTGCTGTCAGACAGGCAGGACAGGATCTTCGCCGTGGAAAGAAACAGGGAGAACTTCGAGAAGCCACCCCCGATTGGACCCCCTAACCGATGTCGAGACCCGAGGAAATACTGTGCCTACCATAACTAGAACGGGCACAATACCTCAGACTGCTGGCAGTTGAATGATGCTATTGAAGAACTCATAAGACGAGGCTGCCTAGGAGAATATGTAGTACAGCCCGCTGGCAGGCGACCTCAGCACCAACGACCTCAGGGGCAAGACCAGCAGCCCGAGCAACAGCAGCCTCAGCGAGCTCAGGAACCCGAGCGCGAGCCCGCGGTAAGAACGATCTTTACCATTTATGGTGGGCCTCATGTGGCAGGTACATCTAACAGGTCACACCAGAGGTATATCCGGGAAGCCAACCATACCCTGCTGGCAGAATATGGAGGAGTCGAGGGACCCACCAAAAGGGCAAAAGCGTCCTCAGACAGTATTGTATTCACGGAGGAGGACGAGAGGGGGGTACGCTGGCCCCACAACGATGCTATTGTAATCAGGGCCCAGATCAGTAATGTCGAGGTACGAAGGGTGATGATCGACATTGGCAGCTCAGTCAATGTCATGTACAAAAGCTGCTATGACCTGATGGGGTTAGGGACTGAGCAGTTAACACCTTCACCAGAACCCCTCTACGGATTCACGGGAGATGCAGTAATACCAATAGGTCAGATCAAGTTACCTTTCACCCTTGGGGAACCAGGACGACAAGCTACGGTTCTTGCAAACTTTCTGATTATCGACAGTCCTTCAGCATACAACGTGGTCTTGGGGCGACCTTCGATGAATGAACTAGACATGGTCACCTCCACCAGAACGCTCACAGTCAAGTTCCCGACCCCCAGCGGGGTAGGTTGTGTCAAGGGTGAACAGCAGTTGGCCAGGAGGTGCTATGAAGATGCGGTGAAAATGGGAATTCAGGGAAAGAAGGTAAACGTGGTCTCGGGTGGCCTACCGCGAGTTATCTCTGAAACTGGGGTAAGCGATGACTTCGACCCCTGCGAGGTGGATGCAGACAGGGCCACGGGACCTGTTGAGGAGCTAGAGGATGTACGGATCAGTGAAGTGGACTCAGAGAGGTATATGAAGATAGGAAGGGATCTGTTACCAGAAGTTAAGATTGAGCTCGTAGAATTCCTAAAGATGAACCTTGACGTCTTTACCTGGAACCATGAAGATATGGTGGGGATGGATCCTAACATTATGTGCCACAGACTGAACATAAACCCCCAGCACAGGCCAGTCCGTCAGAAGAGGAGACCGATGACGCCGGAACGTTATGCAGCTCTAAAGGAGGAGGTCGAGAAGCTGCTAGCTAACGGGTTCATCAGAGAAGCTCGTTATCCTGTTTGGATCGCAAATCCAATCCTCGTGAAGAAGAAGAATGGGAAGTGGAGGACTTGCATTGACTTTACCGACCTGAACAAGGCTTGCTCGAAAGACAACTTCCCACTGCCGAGGATTGACCAACTGGTAGACGCGACAGCCGGGCACCAACTCTTGAGTTTCATGGATGCTTACTCAGGATACAACCAGATCCCCATGAGCCCACAGGACGAAGAACACACCTCTTTTGTCACTGATAGGGGGTTGTACTATTACAAGGTGATGCCATTCGGACTGAAGAACGCAGGGGCCACTTACCAGCGACTGGTCAATGCCATGTTCCAGAACCAGATTGGGAAAACCATGGAAGTATACGTAGATGACATGCTGGTAAAGTCCCAGAAAGCAGCAGACCATGTTCGCGACCTGGATGAGACATTCAAAGTCCTCAAAAATTACCGGATGAAGTTAAACCCGCTGAAGTGTGCCTTTGGGGTAGCATCTGGTAAGTTCCTTGGATTCATGGTGAACAGCAGAGGGATAGAGGCCAATCCAGAGAAGATCAGGGCGCTTGTGGAAATGAGGTCCCCCTCCAAAATCAAAGACGTACAGAGTCTTACTAGCTAGGTCGCGGCTCTCAGCCGGTTCATCTCGAAAGCTACTGACAAATGTGTGCCATTCTTTGAAGCCATAAAGAAAGCCAAGAATTTTGAATGGAATGAGCATTGCGAAGAAGCATTTCAGAAACTGAAGGAGTATATGGGTCAGGCTCCTCTCCTGTCCAAGCCAAAGGATGGAGAGAAGCTATTCTTGTACTTGGGAGTCTCTGGGCACGCCCTAAGCGCGGCCTTGGTGAGAGAAGAAGATAAGATGCAGCTGCCCGTATATTACGTCAGTAAAAGGCTGGTTGATACGGAGACCAGATACTCACAAATGGAGAAGCTCGCGTACTGCCTGGTAACTGCCTCCAGGAAGCTACGTCCCTACTTCCAAGCTCATCAGATTGAGGTCCTCACGCAGTACCCTCTCAGGCAAGTCCTTCAGAAAGCAGATACTTCTGGCAGGCTCCTCAAGTGGGCTATCGAGCTCGCTCAGTTCGACATAGAGTTCAGACCTAGAACGACATTCAAGGCCCAGACACTCGCAGACTTTATTGTGGAATTCACAGGGCCAGTACCGGAGCAGGAGGAACTAGCCGGTAATCAAACTTGGGAGCTGTATGTGGATGGATCCTCCAACGAGCAAAGCCCAGGAGCTGAAATAATGCTGATCAGTCCAGAAGGTCACAAGATCCTAAGTGCCCTAAGGTTTGGATTCCGAGCTACCAATAATGAGGCCGAGTATGAGGCGTTGCTTGCCGGACTTCGCCTGGCAAATGAGGTGCGAGCTGAGCAGGTAAAGGTCTTCAGTGATTCTCAACTTATTGTTTGCCATGTCAGGGGTGAATATCAGACCAAAGGAAGGAGGATGTCGAAATACTTCCAAAAGGTGAAGGAGTTACTGGGGGCTTTCAAGGGGTTTGAAGTGAACCAGATCCCCAGGGCACAGAACTTTAACGTGGACGCCCTGGCCCGCTTAGCGACTTCCCAAGATGTAGATCTCCTTGAGTCTTTCCTTGTGAAATTCCTACCAGCTCCAAGCATTGAAGACGGAGATGCAATGATGATCATACAGGTTCGGCCTAACTCCTGGATGAGCTCGTTAGTGAATTACTTGCAGGAAGGAAGCTGCCAGAGGACAAGCTGGAAGCTCGCCGCATACGAGCTAGAGCAGCCCGATACTGCATTTATGACGACAGACTATACAAGAAGGGGTTCTCGACCCCGCTACTGCGATGTATAGACGATGAGGACTGTGAGGTGGTATTGAACGATATTCATGCAGGTCATTGTGGGAACCACGCAGGAGCATTGTCCTTGGCCCAGAAGGCTCTCAGACAGGGGTTCTACTGGCCAACTATGAAGCAAGATGCCTTAGATCTTGTGAAGAAGTGTGACAAGTGCCAGAGATTTGCTAAGGTCCCGCGAGCTCCACCAGTCTACCTCCAGCAGATGGTGAGTCCATGGTCTTTCTCGATCTAGGGGATGGACCTCATCGAACCCCTGCCCACAGCTCGAGGAAGTTGCAGGCATGCTGTGGTCGCTGTGGACTACTTTACCAAATGGGCCGAAGCTAAAGAGCTAGTCGAGATCTCCGCTGCGAAGATAGAAAAATTCGTGTGGAACAATATCATCTGCAGGTTCGGGGTTCCTCAGCAGCTCGTCATGGATAATGGGACTCAGTTCACTAGTGAGCAATTCATAGACTTCTGCAACGAGCTCGGAATCGTAAAGAGCTTCTCGGCTGTGGACCATCCTCAGGCCAATGGTCAGGTCGAGGCCGTGAACAAGATCATCAAGCAGACTTTGAAGACTAGGCTAGAGGCAAGAAAGGGGGCTTGGGTTGACGAGCTACAGAAAGTCCTCTGGGCATACAGGACCACAGTCCGTAACTCAACAGGTGAGACCCCATTTTCCATGGTATATGGAACAGAGGCCATGATACCGGCAGAATTTGAAGTCACCAGCCAGCGAAGGGCCTCGTTCCGACCTGAAGACAATGACCAGCTGCTCGCAGCCAGTCTGAACTTAGCCGAGGAAGCAAGGGAGACAGCTCGCCTAAGGGTAGCAGTGTACCAGCAGAGAGTTGCCAGGTATTACAACAAAAAGGTACGAGCTCGAAGCTACAAAGCTGGGGACCTCGTTCTCAGGTTAGTCCTCCCCGGGGCTCGCAAGGCAAGCGATGGGGTACTCGGGCCCAACTGGGAGGGACCATACCTCATCAAGCAGAATTTGAAGAATGGAGCCTATCATTTGGCCAGCATGGATGGATCAGAATTACCCCGAGCCTGGAATGCTGAACACCTGCGGCCATACTACACATAAGAACTGTCAGCCCGCTCTAACCTTGTACATGATTCTTTTTTGACAATTGTCTGTAAACATGCTTTCACTTGTTTTCTGTTGTATGCGTCGTGTTTGATGCAGAAAGCAAACTGGTTAAACCAGCAAATGTACATGTTAAAAAGAGCAAAGCTAATGAAATTTCTTTCTCAAGTAATCGAGCTGCGATCTATTGTCATATATGCCTAAATATATATTATTATTCCTTGAAGACATCTGTGCAAAATTCAAGGAATCTTTCACAACTAAAATGCTCGCATGAAATGGCTGGCCAAGGCTATGAGCATATCTTAGCAACAAGTGTCCATAAAAGGCCTCAATCGAGGACGCCTTATCAATTGATGCTCGATTCATCCGTGTTATCCTCACTAACGGAAGTTTACGTCAAGCATCAAGTTTATTTCTTAGCTCGCAGCCGCAATTGCCCCGCGACCTCGCGGGAGGAGGTAAGGCCACGCCTCTCAAATATAAAGATGCCCGCGGACCTCGCGAATCAATTGCCCCGCGACCTCGCGGGAGGGGGTAAGGCCACGCCTCTCAAATATAAAGATGCCCGCGGACCTCGCGAATCAATTGCCCCGCGACCTCGCGGGAGGGGGTAAGGCCACGCCTCTCAAATATAAAGATGCCCGCGGACCCCGCAAATCAATTGCCTCGCGACCTCGCGGGAGGGGGTAAGGCCACGCCTCTCAAATATAAAGATGCTCGCGGACCTCGCGAATCAATTGCCCCGCGACCTCGCGGGAGGGGGTAAGGCTACACCTCTCAAATATAAAGCTGCCCGCGACCTCGCGAATCGATTGCTCACTAGTTGTAAACTCCTGCCAACCCTTTAAGGCTTGTCCTACTATATTATATGCAGGATCAAACACTTTGTTCAAACAGGCTATTTGCTGAATCCAAGTCCTTACGAGCTAGTGCATTAATATAATTGCTGATTGCAGTTAGCAGGTTTGAAAGTTAGTATAATTTTCACGATTGTGATTTACTTGACAAAATTTTAACACTTATAATGGTGTGATTGTTGTCTGCTAGTTGCCTATCATGTAATTAAAATATGCATATCTACACTTGGGCAAAGTATTGAAATTGTGCAGGAAATCCAATGTTATAACTCCGAGCTTCAAGCTCGTTGTGTGAGTTCTAACAAATAAAAGAAAATTACAAGAAGTCAAACAAGCAAAAAAAAAAATGCTCTAGATGCCAGCCGGTTCGTCTGAAGGAGCAGGATCAACTAAGGCTTCTATTGGGGGCTCTGCTTCAGGGACGAGCTCGGAAGCTGGTAAATCAGGAAAGGTCTCTGCTGGGGGCTCAGGCATTGGAGGTTCCTCTGAAGCTGGAGGTACCTCAGGAACCTGTTCTGGCAAAGAGAATGGGACAGCAGATGGATCAACTGGAGGAGCAGAGGAAGTATCCACATGTTGCGCACCCTGAGCACCTGCAGCGAGCTCTGTGAACTCCCGGATCATTTTGACCCCTTCTAACCCAAAGAAGGAGTAGTCCAAGTCCGGGTAGTGCTCCCACATGCTGAACAGAAATGCCCTCTCGACCTCTTCCTCGACCTTGGTGCGCTTCTGAGCTAACCTGGTCTCAATACTCGCCTTGGTCTGAGCCAGCTTCCCCTCTGTCTGAGCCAGCTTCCTCTCTGTCTCAGCCAGCTTTGCCTCTGCTTCAGCCCGCTTCTCCTCAGTCCTAGCGAGCTTCCCTCTGGCCGCTCCCAAATCCCACTTATGCTGACTTACTTTATCCTCAGCAACCTGTAGCTTTACCTTTGCAGTGCTGAGCTCGCTCTTCAGCTAGTTTAGCTCACCGTGGGCCTTGCTGGCTTCAGAGGTAGTGGCCTCCCTGCGAGCGGTCTCCTGTGACAAGGCCGCATCAGCATCTTTGAGCTTGGCAGAAAGCTCTCTATGATCCTTTTGAAGGAGATTGATCTCATCCTGCAGTAATCTCCTCTCCTCGTCAAACTGCTCCTGGGACATCCTGAAGGCCTCCTTCTCATTAATATGATATTCTGCCTCCCTCATCAACTTCACAAACGCCATACCAAGCTGAAAAAAGGGGAATGGTAAGAGATTTTTTGTAAAAGAAGAAAATCACAATATAAAAAAGAGCCTTACCAGCGCAGCATGACGAGCTACATAACCTACGAGGTGCCGGCCTGTAAGCTCAGGCTTGTGCATCTTCGGGTTGCGCTTTCCCATTACTCGGGCACGAGCTCCACGAAGCTGTTGAAGTATTCCATCTCCTTTGCCACCTCAGAGTGGAGCTCGGAGTCTACCCGCTCATCCGTTGCAGGCCTCGCAGGTCGTCCTGGCGCTTCTGTGCCCGGCTCCCTGCCAATGACAACCGCCCCGGCCGGAGGGACCGCGATGACGCCCTTCTGCTTTGGGGCCGGGGGCTGGGCTATGGCCTTCCCTTTCCTCTTTCTAATCAGAGCCTCAGACTCCGACTCCGAAGGTAAGTCCCCCTCAGCAGAGACCGTGGCCCTCTTGGCTGGAGGAGGACTCTGCCCTTCAGATGGGACAGCCCGTTTTTGAGGGGTTGCAGCTGACCTGGTCGGAGAAGAAGCAGCTGCAGCAGGCTGAGAGGGCGCTCTTTGTGAGCGGTCTGAGGAAGAGTCGTCCACATTGACGACCTCGGTCGGCTCGGCAGGTGGAACCGACCTGAGAGGAGGAACGGACATGGTGAGCCTTCCCATATTGTCCGAAGAAGGGCTGGTGGAGAAGCTCGTGCTCGGTGACCTTTGTTGCAGTGGTTGTGGTTCTGACTCTGATCGTGTAGGAATAAGAAGGACGGAAGTGACCTCGCTCGTTTGCCCCCTTATCCCCAAGTCCTGGGCTATGTTCAGAAGAGGACTCGTGGCAGATGGCGCGAGACCCCGCTCTACCAGCTCGCTACCAGAAGGGAAAAGATCCTCGGTTGGTTCCTTGGCTGCTGCATAAGCATTCAGAATAGCGAGCTCGTCCTGTCTAAGCTTGTACCCAGGAGCTGCGACACCTGTAAAGCAAAAGCCAGCTCGTTAAAAAAAAAAAAAAAAAAAAAAAAAAAAAAAAAAACTAAGTAATACTAATCCTATTTAAGTGCTTGTGTGCCTACTAGGTGTCATCACGAAACTCCTATTATTCAGCCCGGCGAGAGAAGGGCACGTGAACAGGGCCCAATTTGACTTGTACTCCCCCACGTTGGACTTAGTGCAGCTCTGGGGTAGAGACGCCCTGTAATCAGAATGTTGGCGAGGCGTGGCGTAATAGAGTCCATCCTTCCCAGAGATCGCCTTAAAGCTGAAAACACTACGTAGGATGCGGGGTGAAGGGAACCCTAGTCCGTACTTAACGAACGCCGCAGCCAGGGTGGTTAAGTGGGCATATGAGTTCGGGGTTAATTGGAACGGAGCAAGCTTCAGGTCGTTCAAGAGATCCTTGAGATAACCAGGAACAGGGAACCTGAAGCCGAGCTCCATATGCTCGCGGCTGATCGCCACAAAGCCCGCAGGAGGATAAGCGGCTCGATCAGTGGCCACGGGAACGTTAGCTCTGCACCCCAAGGGGATGCTGAATTCCTCGGCCCAAGCCTCCAGCTTTGGAAGAGTGACCAGCGAGGGCGTGTGTTTAAAAGGATGGGGGTCTGTTTCCTCAGCGACCTCGTCCCCTCCTGCGACCTCCTCGCTGGACGGACCAGCTCGCGAGGTCGTAGCCTCAGCCTCACTACTCTGACGTCCTGCCTGCCTCCTGGAAGCAGAAGCCCTGCCTCGACCAGTGCGTGAACGACCTGACATCTACAGCACAGAAGGAATGACATCAGAACGCCTACAGCATACTGATCCTAGCAAGACACAGAGAAAGAATTCCTAAGGCTGCTGTCCTATTCGTCAGGTCGCGCACTTGGCCTCTAAAGGACCAGAAAGGGCCCGGAGACACGAGCCCGCCAGGTACTATATCACCCTGAATTTATGTGTTGCTAACCCTATGTTTACAAGTACCCTACCAGGCATTAAGGGGACACTTTCATTGAAAGTCTTAAGCAACAGTACATGACTGAGAGATGGGACACCTAGAATAACAGCCAGGTCGCCCCTAGCGTACACAGGCACTCAAGCAACCAACACAACAAATCCCTAAGGGCCAAACAGGCTTACAGGGACCAACAGGTGTGATACATAAGCAGAAAATAGCAATCCAAACCCGAAACAGATCATACCATAATACAAAAAGCAAATCAAGAGAAGAATTACCTTGCACGAACTGTGTACGGTTTGCTGAGTGCGGTGGCTGATTCCTGTAGCGACGGAGTCCAAAGAGGTTGTCTAACGGCGGATAACGAACCAGAAGAAGCAGAGGAGAAGAAATGGTGGAAAGAAGGGTGCTGGAGTTGTATTAGGAAAGCAAAAAGAAAAAGTACGTGGAGACCTGTGGATTATATAGGTCAGGACGTCCGTCCCCAGCCATCCGATCCAGCGTAAAGGCATAACCGTCAAAGATCCAACGGCTAGGCACTAATCTCGGTCGCGTGCCATCACGTCTGTCAGTTACAAGACGTGCACAATTAATGCATACAGTCCCGAGACACGTTTTTCGGCTCCAACGCCTATATGAACGCCACGTGTCGACAGTTACAGTACGAAGATTGAAACGACACCAGAAAATTCGAAAATGGGCGCCAATCGCATGTTCAAATTAGCTACCAGTCCGCAGAACGCACAGAGAGCTGGGGGGCTTGATGTTATACCTATTTTCTGGTTCGGCCTAGATGGGCCAGTACATGCCTATTTAATATGAACAGAAGCAAGGGCACAGGAGGCCCAAAGATGGAACCTGCAGTTGCAAACCCAGCTCGTGAGGCCGTCCAGGTCACAAGCCAACAGCAGTTCCCAGGATGCCCCATGCTCGTACCTTCAGCTCGCATAGGTCCCCAGATCGCCTTACCTCTCCTCTCGGCCACGTCAGCTCTCCTCCAGAGTGCATCACCTAGCTGACCTGAAGGCTTCCTCAGGAGATATCGTGTGCAGCAAGTTGTCAGAATTTACCAACTCTCATGATTTCCCGTCGGAAACTGCCTACACAATTACCCAGAAGCATTTAATGAAGTGAAGACCTCTTCAAGTATAATTAATGCAGACTTGTGCAGGGAGAAAATCATCATTACCTTTACCATTAATGCAGCATGACAATGTCAGGATCAGCTGAAACTAGTCGTTGTCAATAACTTGTATAACTTTCTTTTGTATTTTTTATTGTGAGCTCCCCTCCTCTATAAAGATGGGAGACATTTTTACTGTACAGACAAGCTTAACATACTAGAGAACTGTCACTCTGCCGGAATTACTCCAGAGTAGCCGTGGACGTAGGTGCAGTCACCGAACCACGTAAAAATCCTTGTGTTTTCTCTCTTTCTCTCCCTCTCTTTCTCCTTAATTGCTTGCTGATTATCTCATTAAATCCGACCAACCACCAAGTCCGACATTCCTTCACCCGAATTAATCACCACCAACCTAGAACTTCATTAATTGATCATTTCCTACCCTTCAATCAGTACAATCATCCACTAATTACCAAGTCCGCCGTCTGGGCCCCAGAATCTCTGGTTGACCGTTTCCGGACATCAACATGAACCTTTTTGCCACCACTATTATGAGGTGTAGACTATATCTTAGAATTCAACAAAAGTCTATCATTATTTTTTATCTTTTTAGTAAAATGAAAGTCTATAAAATTTTTTTAAAGTTTAATTTTTAAATTCTATAAAAATCAATAGAATTTCATGAAAGTTGTTTAAATATAAATTCTCTAAAAGTCAATGAAAGTCTATTGATATCTATAAAGTCTTTTAAATTGATTTCTATAAAAGTTTATAAAAATCATTTATAATTTTGTAAAGTCTATAGCAGTCAATAAAATTCATAAACTCTACTAAATTACAAGTAATGCTAGATTTCCCGAACATTTAATCTAAATCTATGTCCAAATTATGTGGCATACGAGTTATTAATATCTTATAAATCATGAGATAATATGATATTTGACAAGACATTGACAACTTAAATGTTATATCATCTGAACTTAAATTTTAATAAAATATTTAGAAAGTTCAACATTACTTTAAAATTATTCATTAAAAGAAAAAGAAAAAAGTCTAGATTAATTTAGATGCTGTTAGGTGTAGAGAGGGAGAGAAGTACAACCATTCCATGAAGGGTTTACGTGATTTTCGTTAAAACTTATAAACTAGAATACCTTCATTCTTCACTTGGAAAAATGAAAAAGCTTAGATCATGATGAAGACTAAAATAAAAGTTTAAACTTGAATGTCATCATCCTCATTTTTCTTGTGATGTTTAAATATAATTATTGATCTTTAAATAATCACTTTTAAAAGTTTTACTAGACATTTTTTTTTTTTAATGTCAAAATGATTAAATAATCCGAGTTGAACTTCTTAAAAGCTATGTCAAACAGACCTTCAATAGAGAATTCAAAGTCCCATTTCCAAAAAATAAAACTAATACATATTAGAGAACTTTTGAGACTTATTAAAATCAATTATTATTTAAATAGTTCACATAACTATCCATAAAAATGAGAAAATCTCCTTTCACGACGGAAAGGGAAAATTTTCTAAATGCTTGTAATATCTTGAGCCCCACCATTCAAGGGCGGAATGAAACTGTCAAAGTTGAAGAGGCCAAATAAATTTTCAAAGGAATATATATATATATATATATATATATAGTTTTATAAATATAATTTTTTTTTAAAAAAAATTTGGGGGCTGGGTCTCCTTTTCGCTCAGAGAGTTCCGTCGAGCCATCATTATAATGAGTAAAATGCAAAACCATGTAAGTTAAGAAGCTATGACGATTCAACATCATTTTCAACAAAATGGTTCAAAACGCAAACACATTACACATATCAATCTTGTGGTAAAAGAGGAAGAACACTAGGCACTGAAACGGAAAAGAGGCAATCATGAATTCATGATAAAACGAGAACCAACAAGAAGAAGAAAGTCCAAATAGCAATTAAAGAAGGGAATACTTAGTGGAGTCCTTTAAATGGCGCATTGATTGAATGATTTGGATTATGGAGTTGGAGCTACAAAAATATCATCAGAATGGTAACAAATCAAAGTGTAAATTGATTCCAGTGGTGTGTGTTGTTTTTGATGCCTGCCTCATAGCATAGGGTGTGATGGAAATGTATGCGTGGTGGTGCTGGTAGGTCCAACCCATCCATTAAAACTCATGCACATATAATTGTAATGCTCTTAATTATTTGCCATCAACTTGTTTACAATAATTTTTTTAATTAATGGCTTCTTTTGGTTTCTTATTGCACTTGTGTCCATTTTGTCTTTTGCCTCTTTTTCTATCATATCTCCATGTCTATATCTTCTAAAAAAAGAGGCTTTTTTATTCTCTTTTACTCTGAAACAGTGCGCTTGTTATCTTAGTACTATAGTCTACAGCCCCAGTTCCATGAATTGTGCAGCATTTTTCGTCCATGTTCATTCTCTTTAATCAATAATGAAAGGATACATGATTAGACTGGGATGACCATATATTCCTTTGCTGTTGATTAAAGATACTTTAAGCTTTTGCATTTCTTTTGACGCCGATCGAGAGAAACTTGGGTGCACTCGTGCATACGCTCTCCTCATCGTATGTTACATGGTATTAATACAAAGAACAAATAAACATAGGTAGGTACCTATTATGATTATGATTGGTTTAATGCATATGCTCGTTCCACACGGGTTTTTCTTAGTGTTGCTAGGTTGGCTACATGGGTATTTTAATTAGGCATGAAATTAAAGTAGCTAGTTGGGTATGGATATCCTTTTCAATGGTTTTATCTTGCTTGGAACGTTGTTTTCTATAGTTAATCATTCTTTTGGGACTCTCCTACCTCTCCATTTTAGCATTTTGTCTGTATTCCTGAACATTATCTTACACGCATTGTTGTTTTATGTACCTGATAACGATCAAATTGGTGTGTTATTCTAATATATTATTCGATTTTCTTGGTCATTTCGTATTTAATATTTTGCTTTTATCAAATTATTGGAATTAAACGGGTACTGAAAAATCATTAAGAAATTTATTTGTACTTCTATATATTTTCAAGCCTTTAGGAAAGGCATGCTTAAGTAACGCACATATTCAAAGCCAATGTAATTTCAATATTTACACTGAAAAAAAGAAAAATCGTTTAGGGAAGGCATGCTTAAGTAAAGCACATATTCAAAGCCAATGTATTTTCAATATGTTCATTGAAAAAAAAAAAAAATCCCTGTAAGTAGCCCCAAAAAATGAAAAAATAAAAAAGCACGATTTATAATTTCACCATCCAAAACCTCTCCTATATACATTTTTTTTCCTAACCCAAATAAATTTAATAATATGAATAATTAATGATTAGAATTTATTTTTGGGAAAATAATGTTTTTCCTCCTATAGTTTGAATTAATACTCAAAATCTACATTTTTTATTAGTAAAAAAGAGGAATTTTGAGTTAAAAATAAATTGAGTATTAATTTAAACTACAAAGAGAAAAATGGGATTGAGCCTTTAATTTTTCTTTCACTTCCTTACTTTTAAATACAATGCATTAGTTTTAATTATTTTAGATCAAGAAAAAGAAAATGAGATTAACCCTTTTTTTTTTATTTCACTTCCTTTCTTTTAAATACAATGTATTATTTTTAACTCTATCAAGAAAAAAGTTAGAGGATCTCAATCCAGGCAAAATTAAAGGTCAACTATGCAAAGGTCAAAGATACATTATATAAAGGCATAATAGGACCTTAAAATCAAATTCACATTTGGTTGAACTTGCCAACAAGTAAGAAACGGGCAAAGTTGACGTACGGGTTGTACAAGTCATCCCATGTGGTCGTGAGGTCAACATGCATGATTTGTAGGGTTTTATATATATATATATATATATATACACACATACATACATACATACATGCTCTATATGTGAATGCATCAAGTTGTGATAACTTTGTCCGATAATCTAACGTGTTAAGGTTAGTTGCATTAAATTCCTTTTTTTTTTCTCAACATTGCTTTACATTACACGTTATAATATTAAATTAGGCACATAATATATCATCATTCCGGTTGTAACTATATCATCATTCCAGTTGTAACTCACATTCTCTTTATGCCTTGAAGAAAACAAAAAAAGCAAATACAAGAAATGAAGAATAACTCCATTCTAAGCAAAACTTGTTTTCTTGCTTTATCATCATGATATACACACTTCGGTTTACGATTAGGCAATGTTAAATCCCAGAAAGAGATTAATTAGAAGATAAATCAAACGAAGAACCAAAAGTTCAAACTTGATAGTTTGAAAGCATATTATATACTTGATGTCTTTATAAGCATATAAAATTACAAGGGCCTGCTCATTATCTTTTTGCACTGAACAGCTTCATTATTGTATATATACAGGTCACTGTATCCATTACAGACTTAAAAGTTACATGTACGAACATGAGGTGTTCAAGCCAAGAACCTTTCGAACAAGTTTCCGAAGAAGAAACTTGTTTTGGCCCATCCGGAATTAGCCTCAGGTGCCTTTGAATTATTGCCTGGCACTTTCTTCACATTAAGCATCATGGTGTGTCCAATTTCTTTACGAAGTGATTCAATGGTCTTCATGTCTACAGGATTCCCTGAAGCATCCCTTACGTAGAAGATGTTCACTGCTTGCTCTCCTACGGTTGTCACACCAGCTCTTGTAACCGATAGCCCATTCTCTCGCAGAATTCTTGTTACTTCAGATAGCAAGCCTACTTTATCTTTTGCACTAAGCTCAAGGCTAACACCCTGATCAGTTCATGTTTGCATTGAATAATTAGTTTCATCAGATCAATTTAAAATGGCACTAAGACCATGCCCAAAATGTATAGCAATGGTGTTAAATAGCAGTATATGTATGGGAACTAGATGGGTTCATGTATGGTTTTTAATGGTTTTAATAACTTTGCAAAACAAAATATATCAACATAAACTCGCTTCAGTTTTTTAATTCAACTTATCTACCTATATAAAAATGCCAAGAATTTGCAGCAGGTTTTATAACAACTAACCACTAATGTAAAATTGTAAACCATAACTTGCAAAATTCATGAAGAAAACTCTAAAACTGTTGCTAGAGGTGGGGTTTGGCAAAACAAATTGGATACGTCAATGCAATTAAGCAGTGAATATGGGGCCTTGTCTACAGACGAGAATACGACACCTAACATTCCCTTCCCTGAAAACAATCCTTATCTTCAAAACAAGATTAATTTGAGACCTACAACTAGATGCTTTTCTTGTACAAAGTTTTGGAAATTTTATGCAACCAAAAACTGTTTTATAAAAGCAGGTCCAGGTACATCTGTAAGGGAGATTCTTAATTAATGTTTTTCAGTTGTAATTGTTTCGCAATGAATAATTCATCAGCACCAAATTTTTATGCTTATCAGTTGTTGCTATCAAGCAAACTCGACTCAAATCCTCATCTTTTCTTTTCTGGTCTGGAATGTGTCAAGATAGATGGCTTGTTGTACTCAAATTGGCTGCTTGTAATTTTCTTGAACAGATTTGTCAGTTTCTCCAATATTTGTTTCTGGCCAAGAATGAGAACATGCACAACTTGCTCAAGTTTTGTCTAAGTGATGCACAATGATTCACAAGAAGCAGCCAAAAAGGGGAAAGGCCACAACAATGATAGATGATAGCCATCAAAGTGATACAATGGCTGCTGAACAAGTTACTGATTATTGCAGATTGGTAGTTACTAGTGCTAGTGAACTAGCCAGAAAGTTTAGGGATCCTGGTGTGTTTGGTTAACAATCAGGTTTGAGAGGGTGGAGAGTAAGACATGATCCAATTTGTTTTTGTAATTTTGGTGAACAAAAACTATGGTATTTGATATTTGGTAGAGGAAAAAAATAAAAAAAGAAGTGTTGGATAATATAATGGGCAAATGTTTATGGAATCTGATTTTGGATGGACTAGAAAAGGAAATTTAGTGGGTTGACCAAGCAGCTCTAATAAGTATACCAATTACACTAATGTAATTATACAGACAAGAATAAGACTGATCGACTTCAAAGGATAACTATTCAATTGGTGATTCAAGAGAACAACTGTAGATGACTTCCAAGAAGAAAATCAACTAACATAAAAGCTTTGTGCACTTTCTTATTTCAACTCATCCCCTTAAATGCAAATTCCAAGCAACAAATAATTGCATCAGGTTCATAATAACTAACCACTAACCCAGACCATAACTCTTAAATTTCGAACACAAATCTGAAACTGTTGATGGACGAAGATTTGGTGAAACAAATTGAAAAGTTTATGCAATGAAACTATCAAATTTATCAAATTGAAACATGATTTTAACAAATAGTATTTTCAGTATGTCAAAAATTTTTGTCTTCCATTTTTAGTCATGAAACTCCCCCATCCACCTGCTTTGTTTTCATATACCTTCTGATTAAACATGCTGTAGAGTGATCAATTGTTAACCCGATCATATGTGAAAAATGAATTATTATCATCAGCTGGTATGGTATTTTCTATCTACCTAGGATACTAATTAAAGGGCTACATATGCATAAAGATTCAACACAGGATACTTGGCTCACCTCACTTACTCTTCTCTGAATTGCAGCTTCGAGACATTTGATGACCCTTTCCTTCTCTCCTTCAGTATCAACTATGCAACCATCCACATGACGAATATAGTACTCCTACAAGTTTATATTACATTAGTGCTTCAGTCAACTTGTTAATTAAGATGCCCTTATGTGAATTACATTGGTAATCAACCTTCAAATCAAGTAATCAACTATTTGCATGGTAAATGATGAAACTCTGGCAAGCTTTTTCTGATATACAATATATATGATTGCTCGCATTTTAGCATCATCTACACAATTTTTCACACACCTCTGATGCATAGGGGCCATCAGATGAGATGGTGGCATGAAAGACAACGTATTGCATGTCTGTCAATGTGCACACAATGTCAAACATCAGCTTTGCCCGATCTTTGCACTGGACATTGACCACTGAGTAACCTTTGTCCTCACAAAGCTCGACTGTGATCTTTGGTTTGAATGAGGGAGGATAATTGACCTCTGTTGTCCCTCCACCCCCCTCATAATCTCTATCAGCAAAAAACATTTGATGAAGCCGCCGATCAACATGGGTGAATCCTATGGAGAAACTGGTGCGAGCCACTTTTTCAGCATCCTCACACCCACGTAAAATGTTCTTGAGCTGCTCTTCCATAACAGACAATCTGGTTGGGTCATCCACAGCACGAGAGGTAGCATCATCATTGACATACAAAACACATGCTATTCTGTGGTTGTGCGTCCACACTTCAGCGGCTACCACATTAAACCGGAGGTTGGCAAGGACAGCAAATATTTCAGATAAGAGACCTGGACGGTCGCTGCCAATTAGTTCGATGGCTGTATGATCACCAATGCAGCGCACCCCAACCTGTTTCCCTGGCCAGGTCTTGGTTCCATCTGTGATGCAGCCCTTTGGGCCTAGAGCCTGTTGTAACAAAAAAATAAAAGAAAAACATTCCCAATATGCAACATTGAGAACAATTACACGCTTATGGTCACCAACGTTTCCATGTTCTGCCTTTCAATCATCCCTAACGAAATTTTAAGAAAGATCTTTCCTGAACATGCATATGGAAATTATTGATGAAAAAAGCATACACCATATGTTCTTTACTGCATTAAGTATTAGGAATCTAGAGCAAATGGACATGGAATGGTCTCTCTTATCAACTCAGATATGACCTTTGAATTATTTGTTGGTCTACTGTTTTTACTGATGCACCAAATTCTGATGGCCAAGTTGCAATAGAAAGGATGGTATACACTGTAAGCCAGATCAATAGATGAGCTCGTTAGCAGATGGCAAGCTTCATGAAGGAGAAAATGTGAAAAATTTATCAGGTCAAATGTATATGGCTTGCAATTTTGCATAAACCACTGAATATAATGTTCTCCAACTTAAGCTGATGCTACAGTTTAGCCAAACAAAAGGTGGTGCACTATTACTTAGATGACTAATTTAACTATTTCATATCTCACTTATTGGTTATTGTAGCTGCTGTTATGTGTTGGTCATGTGCAAATTAAAATTGAAGCACAGAAAAAAGCTGAATAAGGAACAAACCAAAGGGCATACCTTCTCAATGTAGTCAATGGTTTTGCTATCTGTAATCTTTTTCCCTTGTTGATCCGTCACATGGAAAACTGTCCATTCATAGACCGAAAATAAGAAACAAAAAGGATCAAAAGGGATGGTTATTTACCATGATAAGAAACCAAATTTTGGCTGATTAGTGTAAAAGCTAATGGCTATTGGGCCATTTATGTAGCTTACCCGTCACGAAAACATTAGTATGATAGCATACATACCGTCCATGAACCATCCACCATCAGAAGAGATGTAAGCCTTGGTGATAATGAGGTCGAGATCTGATAGAATTTGAACAACTTCCAGTAAAATTCCTGGTTTGTTCACACTGTCAACCTGTACATCACAATCCATATACAAGACTGTTATCTAATCATTCTTACATGCTGATTATAAACAAAAATCACAATAAGACATTCCGGATATTATTAAAAATCTCAACTATGTTAAAAGCTTAGATTTGGTTTACCTTCATCTAAAAAAAAGCAAAAGTGTTTGTGACTTGAGTAATCATGTGCAATAAAGTTAAATACAAGTTTACCTTAACTATAGTACAATCGTGGGCACTGGAATTGTCAACTGACACCCTGCAAACCAATTTAGAATTAAGGCAATACTGTAGAACATATTCATTTCCATCAACTACATGTATTTTATAGACTACATACCTTTTGGAAGTTCAATTTTAACCAATTGAAAGCGAAAACAAAGGACTAAACTAGTAGCATTAGTATATGTGAGGAGAAATGGAACCTTGGAGGATTGATTCTGATGCTCAGGTTTTCATATTCAGGATCGAAGTATGGCCAACGAACACTTGCCATATAAACCAGTCTCTAGTGCTTCTCTCTAGCTGCACGGAACACAACAGGGTTACTAATTGGTGTCTTTCGCGATAGAAATTGCATTTATTTTATTCTCAATCGATTAACCACAAGTCAACGTACCAAATATAAATATATATATATATATATTTTGTGATTGAGGTCCCATTCTTAGCATGCATATACATATGCCTATAAGTATACATGCTAAGAATCAGACCTCAATCACAATTTTGTATATGTATATAAAATTACTACGGACACAAAAAACCGGAAAACCACCATCTCTAGAATTAAATTAAACGCTATGAGGGTTAAAAATTTATATTTATAAAATGGACAAAATCTACTTCCATAATAGCATATGCCCCTAAATAAACATGTTAAGAGTCAGACTTCAATCATAAATCTGAAGAAGAAGTTCAATAACGATCGTTTAAGTTATGAGTGAATATAACAACCTAAAACATCATTACTATTTCACTTCATATGTCCAGCATTTTTAAACAGAAAAGCATAAGAGTTTTCTAAGAAATCTAAAGGAAGATGAAAAACAGTTAGGTAGCTAGCCTTGAAAGAGCAAATGAGTGAAAAATAAACCCAATTCATCAGGGCTGTATGTACAATCCATGAAATGATAGCAATAGGCGGCGAGTCTTGTGATTTTGTTAATATTACTGGTTATTTAAATAGAGCAGTACTATTCATCGGCAATTATTCCTATGAATGAATACTTGTGTTGCGTGGCCCAGACCACATGATATATATGCTTGCAGCAGCAGGAGACTTATCTTGTCAAAGCTGTGCAGTAGTATACATGAAATTGACTTTCCAAAGTTTGTCAAAATTTGGTTTAATTAATTATGATAAATCATTTGACGAAATTGAAAGGTACCAAGGAGAATTTAGTAGCACGCCCACCCAAAATAGCAGAGTCCCCGCACGCATCTTCTCCTTTACTAACACACTTACATCATGCCAAAACTCTGCAACAAAAATTGTAAATCCATGTCATACTAAGTCAAACAATTCAAACTCCATATCCTATAAATATAATATAAGGAAATCCTCAGGCCATTATCATTATCATTTAATATGTTAAAAATCAAAGCTAAACGTATCCAACCTGAGACAACTCATAATAGTCCCATCAGAATTTCTTTAATGGTTACTACTTCTCAATAGAATAGAAAATAACACATTATCAGAAATATTAAAATTCAAAAACGAAGTATCTTTAATGGTTACTAATTATTTCTTCAATGAATAAGGGAGAAATGTCGAAATTTAGCGAATTGGCACACTAATTCAGGAAACATCATAAAGACAGAGTTGACGAAAGGACTTAGACTTAGAATCCAATATATATATATTTTATTTATTATACATATACTATTACACGAATAAATATGTTGTTGGATACTCTATATGCACCCATGAAGGTGTGGTTTGGAACGAAGGCTCTCTAGAATGGGTGAATGATTCCCAAAGAGAGGGAAGAGGCCCTACATATAGATGGGAAAACTGTCACTAACATTAAGTGGGGTTGAATCGAAGCTTAGCATGCCTACACTCCAATGTCAGCCCACCTGCACAGAGGCAATGGGCTTTCCTCTAGAATCCAACTTTATCTCCGTGCTCAAAACAATTTTTATTTTTATAAAATTTCACCAAAATTTAAGGACATCAATACAAAAAAAAATATTATTTAGTAACAGTGGATTTATATGTGTTCAAATACGATAAGTAATCTCCGTCGAAAAAAAAAAATATATATATATATATGTGATACGTAATCACAATCATAATAACGCTGACAGAGACGCCGCTCTCCATCTTTGAAAAATTAAAAAGCTGGGGGTGGCGGCGGTGGGCTCGGGCACGTAATTAAAAGTCGCTTGATAACAATTGAAGTAGCTAAGCTTCAATAATTTGCTTTTAGTTTTTACTCTGCTTATCTGTTCTTCAGAAATAAAAATTAAAAATGAAAATGGAAGACCGTATCAAGTGCATCATCACATATCAAAGCTCCACAGAGAGTTGAAAACATGCAGATTAAATTTGCTTGACGGTGAAATCTCAACAGACTAAACACATAATAGCAAAAACAAGAAGCAGTGATTTATATAAAATTACCTTGGGTTGAAAGTTGCAACAGAAAACGAGAAGGTGGGAGCTGTTCACATGGTCGACTCGAACACAGAGCGAGGCACGTCGGAATACCACTTTGTCTCTCAAAAAGGAAGGCAGGCAGGCAACACTTGCTCATGGCGTTGCCTCAAGATGCATTTCCATTTAAATATCATTTATTTCTATTTCCCAATTAAATAAAAAAAAATGTATTTATTATTCAGAAATGACGCGGCGACCGAACACCTTCCATCTGACATTTCCTGTACAACTCTATATTTATTCTCTTTCACTCCCGCGCGTCTCCCTCAGTTCGCCACCTTTTAAATGATTAATTAAATAAACCAACTACTATCCCCTGCACCTATAAGACTCCAGTCCTAATGGATTCAAAAGATTAATTAAAATTTAATTTATTATAATTAATTTGATTCAATTTAAATTTTAGAAATAAAAAAATTTATAAATAAATATCCTCTTAGTGGATATTTTAAAAGAAAACAAGAAAATTGAGTGTAAAAGGAAAAAAGTCATAATAAAAGCTAAAAGATAAGATGCAAAATATAAATTTACAAGTATATGATGGACCATGTTTATGAAAAATTGAGAAATAAAAAAGAAAGGGGCAGGTATGTGACTGGTGACAATTTTATTTTATTTTTTAAATAAGAAAGAGGTGGGTATCAATTATACAACTTAAATAAGCTGGAGTGTATATAGAAACTAAAAGAATTAGAAGCAAATCAAATACACAAAACCAAATGGCATAGCAAAACAAAAAGAGAAGTAAATAATAAGTTGAACAAGAAGAATAAGAAAAGAAAGGGCAAAGAAAATAAGAAATAATTGGAACCGATTTCTGGGTTGATTTCGTGTGTAATAAATTCAATTTCAGGTTTAATTTTCTAATTTATATTTTCTATAGATTCTAAAAAGGTTTTTACATTATTTTTAGGTGGAAAAGAATTCAAGGATAATTTTGGTACTAGTAGTTCTTAATAGAGCTTGACACCAAATTTGTCAGTGGATTATTTTTATTTAAATTGAATTAATTGTTTATAATTATCTATATTTTTAGATTTGGTTATTTATGAATTATTATAAATGAATTATTTGTTAAATAATTAAGTTCTTGAATTGTTTATTTCAATTGAATTGAGTTGTTTTAAATTATTTAAATTTTATCTTTTATTTATTTAATTGTTATTAGAAGGAAATTATCGAATTAGTTAATTGATTTATTAATTACGTATTATGATTTATAATTTGATTTTAGAATATTTATTATTGAAAATTATTTGAATTAAGAAAAGAATGAAATGAGATTTAAAAATACCAAGATTTTACCTTTGCCTCTAATAGTTAGCAAGTTTTACGTATGTAAATCCTAGAAAGTCACCTAGCAAATGTACGGTAAATGTCTGGGGAGTTATTAAATCACCCAACATATGTATGACAGATGTCATCCCTAGCTCTATGTATGTGTTTGAGTATCTTCACCACGTATGACAGATTTCCCTGAATACTAGATTGATATAGATCGAGCTTTTATTAGCAAACGAAAATTATCCATACTAATATTTATATTTTATTACGATAAGAGATGTAATTTTAGTATTATCTTCATATACGATTGAATATAGAGCATTGAAATTTTCTTTATTATCAGTCTTATGTTATATATGTTAATTATTATTGAAAAATGATTTATTTAGTTTTTAAAAGTATATGCACTCATTAAGTATTAGTGCTCATCCTTTTATATTTTTAAAATATTTCCCAAATAACCATCGAGTTTTGTTATATGTATTTTCTGGACTTGCTAAACGGGTTGGTAAAAGCCTATGAAGGCTCAATCAAGTCAGCCCAAATGTAAAAGCCCATCAGATGAGGCCCAGATGTCAACTCCAAGCCCAGCAAGCTTTACAGCCCATCCCAGCAATCTCCTCAGCTCGTGGCAACGAGCTCGTCTCACAGCAAGATTGTAGCTCGTTTCACTATTCACCATAAGCACAGCTCGCTATTTGTTCATCAACGAGATCCAACTCAAGATCGCCATATACAGTGAGTAGCTAGCTTAGTGGACAATTAATGCAATATCTTCCAAAACAGATAGTTACCTAATCTAATCGTGATTCTCTCACTAGAAAATGAAATTAATTCAAATTCAAACTCAGTTAACATTATCTCGGATTTTATGGAGCAGTTTTTTTATTTTATTCCAACTGATTAGGAAGTGTAATTAATTCATAATTCTTTTCCTATTTTTAAGATTCCTAATCTGTAACAACTTTTCCCCTATAAATAGGGGCTAAAATCATTGTATCGACATATTGAATATCATACTGTCACTCTGCAGAATTTTAGAGAGACAGTTGTGGACATAGGCGCACCCGCTGAACCACGTTAAAAATCCTGTACACTCCTATTTGATTCCTAGTTCTTTATTATTTTCTTCTTGTTTTCTGTGTTTTCTCACGTTGATTGCAGGTATTGAGCATTGAATACTCGTCGATTGAATTTCAACGTTGACATTTTGGCGCTAGAGGAAGGGCCCAAACTGCAATTTTTTTCGTCTCACCTCACTAATTTCTGACAACATGCCAAGAACCAGATCAAACAGGTATCATGGAGATGATGACCAAGCGGAGAGTCATATGAACCAATCTCAACAGAACATGCAGCCTGTGCAGGACACACCCATGCATGCAACAGGCATGTCCCATGGCCAGGCAATAGGTGTTACAACAAGCATTCCTCCTCTGTCTCCTCGTCAACAAGTTTCAATTGTCCCAACAGCTGAAGGGCAACAAGTATGACATCAGAGGCAAGAGGCGTTGGAGAACACGGTTAGAAGGCTTACAGAGGCTGTCAATATGTTGGTGTAGGTTCAGATGCAGAATGCACCTAGGGTTGAGGTCGAGGTTCCAAGGCACGTGCCCCAACAGCATGAAGCAATGCAGGTGCCCGAAAGGCCAGCAAGGGAAATCCCGCGACCTGCCGGCTCAGTTCGTTCTTCCAATGCACGCTCTAGAGCTAGAAGCCACCCTATCCGCGAGGAAAAAGAAGTCGCACGCCCAGTTAGCCTGGTGGTAAGACCGAGCCAAGATGGACGCCAACGAGTAGAGGTTGGGCACGATAGAATCCGAGCTGAAGCTCGGGGTGTTGATGAAGTGAATGGGCGACATGTGAGATCCCATCAGCATGGAGATTTGTTCGGAGAGGTCGAGAGATATGACCCAAAGCACCCTGCCCCAAGTCGCGACCATAGGAGAAGATACGAGCTTCGAGATCCACAGGTAGAGGAGCTTCTCTAGAGGGTCCAGCAGCTAGAAGCCCGACCTGGAGCCCCAGAGCAGCGTGGGCATTACGGGTAAAAGACCACATTCACAAGAGAAATTGAGACACAACCTCTCCCTCCGAGGTTTAAAATGCCTAGCATATAGTAGTACAATGGGGATAGTGACCTCTATGACCATCTCGACGCCTACAACGTTCAGATGGATCTGTAAACAGATAATCCTATGGTAATGTATTCCCAGCCACTTTGGGAGACATTCCGAGAATATGGTTCAAGAATCTTCCAGCTCGTAGCGTTGGTAGTTGGGAGGAATGCCAACAGAAGTTCGTCGAACAGTACAGGGCACTGAGAAGGCAGCTCGCTCCATCCTGTTACCTAACTACAATCTTCCAGCGTCAGGGTGAGTCTCTGAAGGAATACATCACCAGGTTTAGACGCGAGGTCGCGAATGTTGAGAATCTATCAGATGATAGCATATTGACAACGATCTCAACTGGGCTGCGAAAGGATGGAAACTATACGAAAGCATTTACAAGTCCCTAGTGAAGGATCTGGGAGAGTTCTATGAGCGAGCTGCGAAGGAGATTAGGTAGGAAGAGACTTTCGACCCGAAAAAGCAAAATCAGAAGAATGAAACAGACAGTTCCAACCAGCTAAAGAGGAGAAACAATGGCAGGAACGAAAAAGGTAGAAACAATGGCTCAAGCAATCAGATTGCCAAAAGGGCGAGGAGAGAGCCAAGGAACGAGCGACCTCAGCGTTTAGGTCGTCATGAAGGATACAAGGTCCTGACGGTTTCACCGGACAGGATTTTCGCAGCAGAGAGGAACAGGGAAGATTTTGGAAGGCCCATTCCTTTAAGGGCTCCTGTTCAGCACAGAGATCGGAGTAAGTTTTGTGTCTATCATAATGAGGTCGGACACAATACATCAGATTGCTGAGCGTTGAAGGACGCCATTGAGAAATTGATCAGGAGAGGTCGCTTGAGAGACTATGTGGCAAGACCTACTGACTCGTGACCTCATCAGCAGCCAACACAACAGCCCCAACGAGCTCTTGAGCCAAAGCATAAGCTTGTAGTAATGACTATTTTTACAATCTATGGTGGCCCCCATATCGCAGGTGCTTCGAACAGATCGCATGAGAGATACGTCCAAGAGGCGAATCATACTTTCCAGGTCAGTGGGTCGGAGGGACCTGCAAAAAAGGTGAAGACGACCTCGGACGAGATTGTGTTCATTGATGAAGGCGCTAGAGGTGTGATCTGGCCTCATAATGATGTACTGGTTATTCGAGCTAAAATCAGCAACATGGAAGTACGGCACATCATGATAGACATTAGGAGCTCGGTGAATGTGATGTACAAGAACTGTTTTGAGCAGATGGGGCTAGGAACAGAGCAATTAAGACCATCCCAAGAGCCTCTATTCGGTTTCACTAGAGATGTTGTTGTGCCAGTATGCCAGATTAAGCTGTCGCTCACGCTGGGGGAAGCAGGTCGCTAGGCAACTGTGTTGGAAGATTTCTTGATTATTGACTGCCCATCAGCGTACAATGTGGTCCTAGAAAGGCCTTTTTGAATAACCTGGATGCAGTTACTTCAACCAGGACCCTCACAGTAAAGTTTCCAACCCCTAATGGCATTGGATGTGTTCCGGGGGAGCAGCACTCAGCTAGAAGATGTTATGAAGATGCTGTTAAGATGGACGTAAGAGGAAAGAAAGTGAATGTGGTCTCAAGGGGCGAGCCACGAGCTATGACTGAAAAAGGAGTCAGTCACGACCTGGACCCTCTCAATGTAGATGCAGACCGAGCTACAGGGCCAGTGGAGGAATTGGAAGACATTCAAGTCAGCAAGGCAGATCCAGAGAGGTGCCTGAAGTTGGGGGAGGTTTAGCTCCAGAATTGAGAGCCCAGCTCGCTGACTTTTTGAAGGCGAACTTGGATGTATTCGCGTGGAATCATGAGGATATGGTGGGAATAGATCCAAAGGTGATGTCGCACAGATGAATATTGATCCTTACCACAAACCAGTTCGCCAGAAGATGAGAGCAATGACAAGGGAACGCTATCTTGTATTAAAGGAAGAGGTAGACAAGCTATTGCTGAACAAATTTATCCGAGTAGCTTACTACTCGACTTGGGTCGCTAATCCAGTCCTTATAAAGAAGAAAAATGGGAAGTGGAGGACTTGCATCGACTTCACTAACTTAAACAAGGCGTACCCAAAGGATAGTTTCCCCTTGCCGAGGATAGACCAGCTCGTGGATGCTACAGCTGGACACGAGCTCCTGAGTTTTATGAATGCCTTCTCGGGTTATAATTAGATCCCCATGAACCCCGAGGACGAAGAGCATACCTCATTCATGACTGATCGAGGCTTATACTGCTACAAGGTGATGCCCTTCGAATTGAAAAATACAGGAGCGACCTACCAACGCTTGGTAAACATGATGTTCGAAGAGCAGATTGGAAAGACCATGGAGGTCTATGTTGATGATATGTTAGTAAAGTCCAAGCAGGTAGGTGATCATGTGCGCGACCTGGGAGAGATGTTTCAGATTCTGAGGAGCTATCAGATGAAGCTGAATCCATACAAGTGTGCGTTCGGGGTAGCTTTTAGGAAGTTTCTGGGCTTCGTGGTGAACAGCAGAGGAATTGAAGCCAACCCTGAGAAGATCAAGGCATTGATCACATGAGATCACTAACCAGGGTGAAAGATGTGCAGAGCCTTAATGGCCAGGTCGCGGCACTAAACAGGTTCATTTCGAAAGCCACGGATAAATGCATCCTATTCTTTGACATTTTGAAGAAGGCAAAAAGCTTCGAGTGGATCGAGCAATGTGAAGTTGCATATCAACAGTTAAAAGAATACATGAGGCGAGCTCCACTCCTTTTTAAACCCAAAGAAGGAGAAAAGCTGATTCTGTACTTGGGGGTGTCTTAGCAAGCCCTAAGTGCTGCACTGATGAGAGAAGAAGAGAAGACGCAGCTTCCGGTGTACTATATCAGTAAAAGGCTGCAAGATGCTGAAACCAGGTACTCGTAAATGGAGAAGCTCGCTTATTGCTTGGTGATCGCATCGAGGAAGCTGCGACCTTACTTTCAAGCTCATACGATTGAAGTCCTCACCCAGTATCCGTTGAAGCAAGTTTTACAGAAAGTGGACACTTCAGGTCGTTTGTTAAAATGGGTAGTGGAGCTCGCACAGTTCGATATCCAGTTTAAGCCGAGAACGGCTATCAAAGTCCAAGCTCTGGCAGATTTCATTGCAGAGTTTACAGGGCTTGTGGACGATGAAGCTGAGTCTTCTGAAGGTCCAACTTGGGAGCTTTATGTTGACAGGTCATCCAGCGAGCAAAGGGCTGGAGCTGGGATCTTGCTGATTAGCCCTAAAGGCCACAAGATCCTTTGTGCTTTAAGGTTTGGCTTCCAGGCAACAAACAATGAAACTGAATACGAAGCAGTGCTTGCAGGTTTGCGTTTGGCTAAAGAAATGCGAGCTGAGCGGTTGAAAGTCTTCAGCGATTCGCAGCTTGTAGTATGCCACATTTTGGGGGAGTACCAGACCAAAGGGCCAAAAATGGCTTTGTACCTTTAGAAGGTCCATGAAATGCTAAGTGCTTTCCAGAAGTGCGAGGTGAAGCAGATCCCACGAGCTCAAAATGCACACGCAGATGCTTTAGCTCGTTTGGCAACCACACGAGACGTAGATTTCTTGGGGGCAATCCCAGTGGAGTTCCTACTAGCTCCTAGTACGGAAGAGAAGAATGTGATGATGGCCATAATTGTGCAGCCCAATTCTTGGATGAGCCCAATACTCAATTATTTGCAGGATGGAAAGCTGTCAAGTAACAAGTTGGAAGCACGGCATTTGCGAGCTAGAGCAGCCAGATATTGAATCTATGATGATGTATTGTACAAGAAGGGGTTCTCGGCTCCACTTTTACGATGCATTGACGGCGCGGAGTGTGAAATAGTGATGAGATAGATACACGAAGGCCATTATGGAAATCACGCTGGGGGGCTTTCCTTAGATCAAAAGGTATTTCGTCAGGGTTTTTATTGGCCCACCATGAAACAAGGACACTATCGACTTAGTAAAAAGGTGTGATAAGTGTCAGAGGTTTGCCCAAATTCCATGAGCTCCACCAGCTTATCTTCAACAAATGGTGAGCCCGTGACCCTTTGCAATATGGGGGACGGATTTGATCGGGACTCTGCCAATGGCTCGTGGAAGGTGTAAACACGCTGTGGTCGCATTTGACTATTTCACTAAGTGGGTAGAAGCAAAGAAGCTGACAAAAATCTCCACAACGAAGATTGAGAAGTTCGTGTGGAGTAATATCATTTGCAGGTTTGGAGTTCCACAGCAGATAGTGATGGACAATAGGACCCAGTTCAGCAGCGACCAGTTTCTTAGGTTCTGCAACAACCTAAAGATAGTCAAGAGCTTCTCAGCAGTGGACCATCCCCAAGTAAATGGCCAAGTTGAAGCTGTGAATAAAATTATAAAGCAGACCTTGAAGATGAAGCTGGAAGCGAAGAAAGGAGCTTGGGTGGACGAGCTCCAGAAAGTGTTATGGGCTTACAGAACCACAGCTCGCAACACTACAGGCGAGACACCTTTCTCAATGGTATATGGGTCTGAGGCCATGATCCCAGCGGAATTAGAGGTCACCTCACAACGAAGAGCGACCTTCAATCCAAATGACAATTACCAGTTACTTGCTGCAAGCTTAGATTTGCTTGAAGAAGTCAGACAAACAGCCAGATTAAGGTTAGCTAGTTATCAGCAAAGAATCAATAGGTACTATAATAAGAATGCTCGAATCCGTAGCTTCAACGTGGGAGACTTGGTGCTGCGTATCATTTTGCCTGGAGCTCGCAAGCCCAGTGATGGGTCCTTAGGCCCAAATTGGGAAGGACCCTATATCATCAAGGTAAACTTGGGAAATGGAGTTTATCATTTGACCAACATGAATGGAGCGGAGGTCCCTCGAGCTTGGAATGCCGAGCATCTTCGACCATATTATCAGTAACTTTATTTGTTACCCATGATTCAATGTTATAATAAGAAATGAAAGCTCCATTTTCCCTCATGATGTGTGTTGTTTCTACAAGTTAATAGGCTCCGTGCTGATTAGCTCGCTGTTCACTTAAATTAAAAGAGCCTAAAAAGTAGGTATAGCTAAGTGTCTCTGCATAGCTCGCTAAAATAAAAAAGAACCTAAAAAGTAGGTATGGCTAAGTGTCTCTGCATAGCTCGCTAAAAAGAAAAGAGCCTAAAAAGTAGGTATGGCTAAGTGCCTCTGCATAGCTCGCTAAAAAGGAAAGAGCCTAAAAAGCAGGTATAGCTAAGTGCCCCTGCATAGCTCGTTAAAGGAAAAATGGGCCTAAGCAGGTGTGGTTATGTACCCTGCATAGCTCGTCAACATTCCAATATGGCAGAAAAGGTTCTGATCAATTACAAGATTTTATTAACTGATTGAATTAAGCGATTGCTTTAATTATTATATCAGATCTTGAGCTCGTTAACAATTAGCTCATATGAAGACATAAAATGAATATCATAAAATATGTAACCATAGATGCAATAACTCAAGCACATTCAACAGAGAAGATATGATGAAAGAAATTTCATTAAGTCTGAAATATCCTTTACAAATCGATGGCTGAAAAATACAAGTACAAAAAGTAAGCTGCTAGCTCTAAGTTGGAGGATCTGGGCCTAATAAAGGGTCTTTATGAGAAGGAGACATGCCAGAAGGTTCGGGATCGCCAACGGGTTCAGTATGAGAGGGACCAGGCACCTCCGTTACCGAAGGGACTGCATCAGTTGAGGATGAGGTAGCCCTTGCCTTAAACTTTTCTACAACTTCAAGTCCCATATCCCTAAAGATAGAAAAATCCATCTCCGGATGGGACATCCACAGCGTGTAGAGAAAGTTGAGGCCTGTTTTTTCTTTAGCCTCATCCTTTGCTTCAGCAACCTGTATCTCCAGTTCCTGAGCAGATTTTTCTTTGAAGACCATCAACTCTTCGAAAGCATCATTTGCATGGCGATTGATGACCTCGGCTTCTTCCTTCATAGCTTCTATTTGCTGCTCTGCAACCTCAGCTCGCTGAATTACCTCCCCACCTGCTGCTTAAGTACTTCAGCTCTATGTTCAGCCTTTTCAGCCCGTCGAGCAGCAGCTCCCATTTCTTCAGCCCGCTTTTCTGCAACCTCAGCTCGCTGTACCGCGACCTGGATTTGTTGCCTGAGGACCTCGATTTGGCTTTCTACAATCCTAGCTCGATTTTTAGCCTCTTGGCCCGCTGTACAACAGCCTCCATTTTCTTAACTTGTTTTTAGGCCAGCTCGGCTCGCTAATCAGATCGTCTCAGCACTTCCCTTAACATGTCGTGTTCATTTTTCATTTTCAGCAGAGCTTCCTCGGCGGTCTGTCTAGCATTATTCACCGCAGCCATCTGTGTCTCGAGGCTCTCTGTGGTTTTCTCAGCCAAGTGTGCTATCTCCTCATTAGCAGCCTCCAGCTCGTTTTCGAGCTCCATTATTCGGTTATCAGTGGCCTGTGTCTCCCTCATTCGCTTCATTGCAGCAAGGGCGTCCTGAAAATTCTACAAGTTAATATGAGATAAAGTAAAGAGACCAGAAGACAAAGAAAAATAACTTACTAACATGGAATGACGAGCTGCGAACTCGTCTAGGTCCATGCCCCTAAGGGATCTATTCTCTAAGATCCTTGCATGAGTGAACATAATGAGTGTCCAGTTGTCAACAAAGGAAGTTAAATATATCCCCCTAGGTCCGAGCTTGGTTTCTGGCCTTATTAACGAAGGAGTCTTCTCAGCCTCTGGGACATCAGGCTCCTCAGTCTGATAAATATTACGTCGTGTAACAAAGGTACGCCTAGTTACCCTCTTGTTGGAACCAGCTCGGGTTACCTGAGGAGCAACCTTAGGAGGAGCATCCCCTTTTCCAGGTTACGAGCTAGAAGCTGGAACCAACTGAAGATCTGCTGTTGTTTCTGGAGGCAATACCTCGTTTGGGGCAGCGACCAAGGGAGTTTCTGCTTCAGCAGGTCGTTTGAACGCTTTGAAGGAGCAGTTGGAGAGGCTGAGGTTTCAGCTAGTCGTTTCGCTGGAGTTGCTGAAGGGGCTGGAGTCTTGGTAGGATTCTTGGGAGAAAACTCCAGAAGAGCAAGTTTCTTCCTTTTAGCCGGAGCTCGCCCAGTGGAAGGAGCAGGAGCTGAAGAAGCAGTTTTTTGAGATGCACCTACTGCTGGGGTGCGAGCTGAAACTGGTGTTGCTTTAGTAAATGTTGGAACTATTAAAGCATGCGCTAAGTCTGTTGAAGCAAGCAATGGAGCTTTTGAAATAATTGTGTGATTTTGGGAGGGTGATGAGTTTACTTGTACAATAGGGGCTGCGCGAGCTTGAGCTTTTTCTGTCCAGACTGGAGCAGGAGCTGATGCTGTCTTTGCTCGCGAGGAGGGAGTGCGAGCTGGAGCCGTTTCTGCCTGTGTTGGGGCAGGAACTGAAGAAGTTTCTACCTGCGAGGTAGGGACAGGAACTTTGAAGACGGAAGGAAGCTCGTGATGCCCAAGGTTTGATATGTCATTCTCGACATCAATTAGTGGATAATCATCAGAAGGAGCGAGGCCATAAGCCTGAAGAAGAGCATTATTAAACTTGCTGCTAATGCTGGCTTCGCTTGAGCTCGTGAGCGTATCGAGAGCCCTTTTCTCCTTACTGCTGAGAGGAGACTTGTCCATTTTTTGTTCTGCAAGGCAAATGGTAAAATAAATAAATAAATTTTTAGCCCGCTCAAGATCTTCCTCTGCATATCTGGTTCCAGGACAAAGCTGAAGTTTTTAAGACGTGCAAGAGAATGGCAGGAGACATAGAACCAGCTCGTTTTATATTTTCCAACGTTGGACTTGCCCTTTGCTTCTCCTTGGGGAAAGAGATCCTTGTATTCCGACAGACGAGCTGTGAGGTAATAGAGGCCGTCGATTTTTTCTCCCGCCTTTGTACTCAAAGCCTTGATACTATAGAAATTTTGGATTATTTTGGGAGTCGGAGGACAAAGACCGTTTTTGAGAAAGGTCAGAGCTAACAAGGTCAGTTGCATGTATGAGTTTGGTGTTAACTGGAACGAAGCGAGCTTGACAGCGTTTAAAAACCTGATTAAGTAAGAAGGAACTGGGAATCTCAGCCCGTGTTCTGAGTGTTGAGTGCTAACAATAATATACCCCCGCGGAGGATAGGCTGCATGTTTTTTTAGAGTGGGTGACATCGCGCGACAGCCTTTGGGGATATGGAATTGAAGAGCGATCCCCTCCAGTTCGGAGACTTCTATGGAAGATGGGTGATGAACGAATGTTTTGTGAGCTTCCTTTTCCTTTTCAGCTCGTTGTTGAGTTTTTGCTCGCTTTTCGCACTGAGCTGCTTCACTAACCTTGCGAGTTCCACTTGAAGACATTTATGTAAAAGGGGATATAATCAGGTTGCAGCAGGCAGATTATTAAAATACTAAAAATCTCTCTAAGTTTCCTATTTTTTAGATCATTCATATAATAGGGGGCTCGACTTATGGAGAAACGATCTGCGAACTAGCAATCTACAGGTGCCTAATCTGACAGTTAGCATGCATAATAAACCACATGTAGTCAGCTTGCAAACAAGCATGCTATAAGATCAAATTAGCAGAATTCGAAAAGTCGTATTCAACAAGAAATCCAGAACAGTGAAGATTCAACAACAATATGACATATTCAAATCATATAGACACAGTAATGACAAAGTCTCAACAGCAACAATATAATATATTCAAACCATTAAGGCAGAAAACAAAAGGCAAACACGATGCAACCTCAACTCAACAAAATAAACAAAAAAACTGAAAGTTTGAAAAAAGAGATCAGAGGTTTACCTTGAATCATTGATGAGAATATAAGAACAGCGAATAGAAGTGTTGATTTCGTGAAAAACCAGAGAGTTTTCTGAACTTGGTTGCTTGGTTGCTTCGAGAGAAAATGACAGATGAAAAAGAAAAAATGAAAAGGCTCCACCAGTTTATATAGGTGGACGAGCTTGAACCCCAGTCATCAGATCTCTGTACTGTGTAATCGTCATTAATCCAACGGTGCAGCGCGAGGTACGGCTTTCTAATCATGTAGTCCTCAGTTGAAAGACGTGCGCATTCAATGCGCATGTAAGGAACATGCCAGCGTCGTTTCAGTTACCTCCCGCATGACCGCCACGTGTCGTAGCTGATAAGACAGAATTTAAAAGGGTGGGAAAATGATAATTCAAGTTGACAAATCAGAGAAGCTATCTTTTCTCTCGAGCTCGAGCTCCCAATTCGCAGAACGAACTGAGAGCTGGGGGACTAATATTATATGTATTTTCTAGACTTACTAAACGGGCTGGTAAAAGACTGTGAAGGCCCAATCAAGTCAACCCAAATGCAAAAGCCTATCAGATAAGGCCCATATGTCAGCTTCAAGCCCAGCAAGCTTTACAGCCCATCCCAGTAATCTCCTCAGCTTGTGGCAACGAGCTAGTCTCATAGCAAGATTGTAGTTCATTCCACTATTCACCATAAGCATAGCTCGCTGTTTGTTCATCAACGAGATCTAGCTCGAGATCGCCATATATAGTGAGTAGCTCGCCCAGTGGACAATTAATGCAATATCTTCTAGAACAGGCAGTTATCTAATCTAATCGTGATTCTCTCACCAGAAAAGGAAGTTAATTCAAATTCAAACTCAGTCAACATTATCTCGGATTTTATGGAGCAATTTCCTAATTTTATTTCAACTGATTAGGAAGTGTAATTAATTCATAATTCTTTTCCTATTTTTAAGTTTCCTAATCTGTAACAACTTTTTCCTTATAAATAGGGGCTAAAATCATTGTATCGACACATTGAATATCATACTGTCACTCTGCAGAATTTTGGAGAGACAGTCGTGGATGTAGGCGCACTCGTTGAACCACATTAAAAATCTTGTGCACTCCTGTTTGATTCCTGGTTCTTCATTATTTTCTTCTTGTTTTCTGTGTTTTCTCACGTTGATTGCAGGTATTGGGCATTGAATACTCGTCGACTGAATTTCAACGTCGACAAGTTTCAAAAGAAATCTCTAAATAGGAAGAGTTTGATCACTAGATCACATGACACTAAGAAATGATATTTTAATATTGTATATATATTTTATATATTACATGACATTTAAGTTTATGGGATTGGCTATGGTACAAACAAATTTTTGTTTGTACCATGCAAACACACTTTAGCTGCCAACTGGCAGCCAAAAAGTGTGTTTTAAACCTGCAGCAACCGGTTTATAATATTTAATAAATAATAAATATTAATTTTATATAAATAATATTAAAATAATAATTTATTAATTAAATAATATTTTAATATAATATTTTATAATATTATATTATAATAATAATATAAGTATTTTAAGTTATTATTAATATTTTATTATATTATAATAAATATAATAATATTTTATAAAATATTATATTATATTATTATTTGATAGATTACCATGATAAGAAAGCTTGTTGTCACGCTAAGGCGTGACAGACGCAAAATCGTGATAAGAAATTATCCTATCACGGCTAAACTATTTCATTACATTAGAGTTGTTCAGTGAACAACTCCAACGTTCGGTTAAACAAGTACGTAAGGCGTGATAGACATGAAACCGTGACAAGAAACTATCCTATCACGGTTACACTATTTCATGACGTCAGAGTTGTTCAGTGAACAAGTTTGACGTTTAGCACAACGTCTGAAATTGTTCAACTTGAACAAAATGATGGATGACAACAACATAACGTCAGAGTTGTTCGGGGAACAACTCCAACGTTCATTTAAACAAGTATGCAAGGCGTGATAGACGTGAAACCGTGACAAGAAACTATCCTATCACGGTTACACTATTTCATGACGTCAGAGTTGTTCAGTGAACAAGTTTGACGTTTAGCACAACGTCTGAAGTTGTTCAACTTGAACAAAATGATGGATGACAACAACATAACGTCAGAGTTGTTCGGGGAACAACTCCAACATTCATTTAAACAAGTATGCAAGGCGTGATAGACGTGAAACCGTGACAAGAAACTATTCTATCACGGTTACACTATTTCATGACGTCAGAGTTGTTCCGTGAACAAGTTTGACGTTTAGCACAACGTCTGAAGTTGTTCAACTTGAACAAAATGATGGATGACAACAACATAACCTCAGAGTTGTTCGGGGAACAACTCCAACGTTCATTTAAACAAGTATGCAAGGCGTGATAGACGTGAAACCGTGACAAGAAACTATCCTATCACGGTTACACTATTTCATGACGTCAGAGTTGTTCCGTGAACAAGTTTGACGTTTAGCACAACGTCTGAAGTTGTTCAACTTGAACAAAATGATGGATGACAACAACATAACCTCAGAGTTGTTCGGGGAACAACTCCAACGTTCATTTAAACAAGTATGCAAGGCGTGATAGACGTGAAACCGTGACAAGAAACTATCCTATCACGGTTACACTATTTCATGACGTCAGAGTTGTTCCGTGAACAAGTTTGACGTTTAGCACAACGTCTGAAGTTGTTCAACTTGAACAAAATGATGGATGACAACAACATAACGTCAGAGTTGTTCGGGGAACAACTCCAACGTTCATTTAAACAAGTATGCAAGGCGTGACAGACGTGAAACCGTGACAAGAAACTATCCTATCACGGTTACACTATTTCATGACGTCAGAGTTGTTCCGTGAACAAGTTTGACGTTTAGCACAACGTCTGAAGTTGTTCAACTTGAACAAAATGATGGATGACATCAACATAACGTCAGAGTTGTTCGGGGAACAACTCCAACGTTCATTTAAACAAGTATGCAAGGCGTGACAGACGTGAAACCGTGACAAGAAACTATCCTATCACGGTTACACTATTTCATGACGTCAGAGTTGTTCCGTGAACAAGTTTGACGTTTAGCACAACGTCTGAAGTTGTTCAATTTGAACAAAATGATGGATGACATCAACATAACGTCAGAGTTGTTCGGAGAACAACTCCAACATCCATTTAAACAAGTACGTAACGTCAACTTGTTCCCACCAACGTCAAAGTTGTTTTCTTAACAAGTTAGACGTTAGCACAACATCGAAAGTTGTTCAAATTGAACAAAATGATGTATGACATCGGATAAGGTCAAAGTTGTTCAGAAAACAACTTCAACGTTCATTTGAACAAGTACGTAACGTCAACTTGTTCCCACCAACATCAAAGTTGTTCGTTGTACAAGTTCCACGTTAGCAGAACGTCGGAAGTTGTTCAAATTGAACAAAATGATGTATGACATCAGCATGAGGTCAGAGTTGTTCTAGGAACAACTCCAACGTCCATTTAAACAAGTACGTAACGTTAACTTATTCCCACCAACGTTAAAGTTGTTCAGTAAACAAGTTTGACGTTTAGCACAACGTCCAAGTTGTTCATATTGAACAAAATAGATGTATGACATCAGAGTTGTTACCGAAACAACTTCGACGTATATTTTAACAAGTATGTAACGTTAACTTGTTCCACGTCAAAGTTGTTCAATAAACAAGTTGGACGTTTGGCACAACATCTGAAGTTGTTCATATTGAACAAAACGGATGTATGACGTCAAAGTTGTTCCTGAAACAACTTCGACGTATATTTTAACAAGTACGTAATGTTAACTTGTTTCACGTCAAAGTTGTTTAACTAACAAGTTGGACGTTTCTCTCAACGTCTAAAGTTGTTCAAATCGAACAACTGTGACGGAAGAGCCGTGACGGAAGAACCTTCCGTCACGGCTAGCCGTGATAAAAAGTTATTCCGTCACGGACGAAATTTTAAAAGATGACATCACCATGACGTCAAAGTTGTTCATTTAACAAGTTGGGCGTTTAAAACAACGTCTGAAGTTGTACATTGAACAAAACGGATGTATGACGTTAGAGTTGTTCCGGAAACAACTTCGATGTCTATTTGAACAAGTATGCAACGTTAACTTGTTCCCGCCAACGTCAAAATTGTTAAATAAACAAGTTGGACGTTTCTCTCAACGTCTGAAGTTCTTCAAATTGAACAACTGTGACGGAAGAGCCTTTCGTCACGGTAAAGCGTGATAGAAGGCTCTTCCATCACGCCTAATTTTAAAATTAAAATTAAATTGGATAGCATTAATATAAGTGCGCAGCCACGCTAACGTAGTGGTGCGGCCGCGCACCAACACTGGTGTTGGTGCGCGGCCACGCTAAAGTTGTGGTGTGGCCACGCACCAACACTGATGTTGGCGTGGCTAGTGTTGGTGCGCAGCCGCGCTAAAACAATGGTGCGGCCGCGCACCAACACTAATTAAAATAATATTAGAAAGAATGACTAATTTAAAATAAAATGGACTTATAATTATTAATTTAGAACATAAAAACGGTTATTTTTGAAATTTTCACTATTATTAAAATATATCTCATTTGTTTGGTTATTATTATAAATTTCTTTCTTCCTTAGGGTATGGATTGTATGACAATAATAATATTCTTGTTTTGTACAAATAATAATAATAACTATACTTAGTATTGTTTGAGAAAAAAAAAATTACTTAATAGAAAATGTTAAAATCAAAATCCAAAATAATGAGTAATTTAATTAATTTGTAATTGCACAAAAACAAAGATAAATAAATAAATAGATAATTATAAGTAGTTGGGTCAAAAGTCCTAAGAAAGCCAAAAAAATATATATATATATATATATATATAAGTGTGATAGGAGACCTTCTTGTCACACTTTTGCCATGAAAGACTATTAAATGATGACATCAGCATACATCTTTTAAAAATTGCATAGGCATGATAGAAGAGCCTCTTGTCACGGTTAACCGTGACAGAAGGCTCTCCCATCATGCCTAAGCTTGACTCATTCCTTTGTCATGATGTGAGGCTCTTCTATCACGGCAAACCATGATAGAGAGCTCTACCGTCACGGCTAAATGTTGGTGTGCGGCCGCACTATTGCTTCAGCGCGGCCGCACCTTTATATCACGGCCAACCATGACATAAGACTCTCCCATCACGTCTAAGCTTGACTCATTCGTTTGCCATGATGTGATGCTCTTTTATCACGACAAACCATGATAGAGAGCTCTATCGTCACGGCTAAGTGTTGGTGCGCGGCCGCACCATTGGTTTAGCGTGGCCACGCACCAACACCAGTGTAGGTGCGCGGCCGCACCACTACTTTAGCGTGGCCGCACACTTATACTAATACTATCCAATTTAATTTTTAATTTTAAAATATAGAAAAATATAATAACTTAAATGGAATTATTTTATATAAAATAACTTAAAATTGATTAAAATATTATTTAAATATATATATTTTTTATAAAATAATTTTGTTAAATTTATTTCTTAAAAATATATAAAAGAATTTTTTATTTTATTTTTTATATAAAAAGTTACTCTTACAATTTAATTTTTGAACATAGCGTATGATGAAACTAAAATATAGTAATTTTATTTTTTGTTAAATTAAAATCCTTACTTGTTATTGAATTGTACATTCATTCAGAATTGTTTTTGAATGCGAATTTAAAATGCAATTTATTTATAATTTATTTTTAAAAAAATTAAAAATTGTTATAGTAAAATTTTAAAAATATGATAACAGGGGAATCGTGATGGGAGACTATTCAAACATGCTTGGCTCTTGTCATGTATAGACATGATAAGATAGCCTCTCGTCATGTCTAATTGTAATGGGAGTCTTCCGTCACACTTGCCTTAGGTGTGATGGGAGGCTCTCTCGTCCCATCACGGCCAAGGCTTGCACCACTCATGGGTATGTGGTTGTATCACTGTTGTAGTGTGGTCATGCATCTATACCACTGTAATCAAATTATATTTTTAAATTTTTATTTTAAAATATTGTAAAATATCATAACTGAAATTAGAAACTGTTCTATCACACTTGTGTGTGATGAGATGCTTTCCTATCACGTCTTAAGCATGATAGGAGGCTTTCCCATCACGCCAAATGGAAGGCTCTTTCACGGTCTTCCTATCACTTATAGGTGTGATGATAGGGCCTTCTGTCACAACTTGGGTGAAAATAAAGTCTTCTCTCATAGCATAAACGTGGCAAGAAGACCTTTTGTCACGCTTGTTATTTTTTTCTACTTTTTTTGACCCTACCATATTTATTTATTTATTTATTTTTGATTTTATGCAATTACAAATCAATTAAATTACTCATTATTTTGGAATTTGATTTTAATTTATCGTATTAAATAATTTTTTTTTTGAAATAGTATTAATTACAGTTATTAATATTAGTACAAGACAAGAATATCATTATTGTCATACAATCTACACTCCAAGGAAGAAAGAAATTTATAATAACAACCAAATAAAAAACCTTATTAAATGAATGCGAAAGGTACAAGTCAAGAAACTTGACTAGAAAATTTAAATTCATTTGATCAATTTAATGTCCAAAAACATATATAATCATGAATAAAATATTATATAAATAAATTAATGAAATTTATATTTTTTTCTTAAATTTAATTTTTTTAATCACCATAACATTGAACTTGTTCCAATTTAAGTTTCTTTATAATCTTTATTTTTTTCATTTTTAATCCAATTTAATATTCTATTTTATATTTTACAATATAGTAAAATGTACTAACTTAAATTGGATTATTTAAGAAAATAATTTATATTGAATTAAAATATTATGTAATTATATTTTAAATAAAATAAGTTTATTAAATTTGTTTCTTAAAATACATAAATGTATGAACATTTAATTTATATAATTTCAGAGATATTTCTGTTAAAATTTATTTTTACATTTACATATTCATCTAAACAAATTAATTGCATCTAATGTCTCTTACTAACCAAAAAATCCTTCAGCATGACAGGAGAACTTCCCGTCACATTTGACTGTGAAGAGACGAGAAAGCCTCCCGTCATACTTGACTTAACGAGAGAGCCTTCTGTTATATGCAAGGCAAGCGTGACGAGAAAATCTCCCGCCACGCTTAGAAATGATGATTATGATAGGAAATTGTCCCGTCATGTTTATGTATGATAGGAGATAAGTGTGACTTAACAGACTCCTATCACATTTTTGTTGTTAATATAATAAGTTCATTAAATTAATTTTACATTTAAATCAAGTTAAACTTTTTTAAAACTACAATTTTAACTTTTAATAAAATTTAAAGTTTATTTTGATAACATCACATTATCTTTGAAGTTCTTGAATATTATTATTTCATAACTTTAAAAAAAATTTCACTAAAAGAATATATAAAATATGCAACAAAAGTTTTACTTGTCAACTAGAATTTTATTAACACCATTACTTATATAAATTTTAACGACAATATGAATTTCAACCCATAAAAAATTAATATAAAAGAAAATAATATTTTTTCATTTTTATGCTAATAAATTCAACCGCAGGATTGTAACTTTTCTATTAAAATAATTATCATCACCCCCTCACACCAAAAACTCATTCTCATAATCCTTCAAACGTCTAAGACTAAACATAAGGTCTACATTAAACATTCTTAAACCAAATGAAATAACATGTGCTTCTCCAATTGTTGTGTTAATATTTAATTTAAAACATCCTTAACTAGATGGTTTCCAATTGATAAGAGCTGAAACACTTGGAATCTTCCAAGTTAGAATAGAACTATGAAAACCTACAAAAAAATAATATGATTAGCTATAACATTGACAAATATTCAGATAGAGACAATGATTATTCATGGATTTTTACAAATTAAAGCAGAATAAAATGACAGATAAATTATTATAAAGAAAAGTGTAATGACTTTAACTACATATTTAATATCAACCACATCAAAGTAGTTAAAAGCCTCATAAAAAAAGCGATATCGGTGCAAACCAACAAGAATCACTTCTTTTGCAATGTCACTATACTTAGCATGATAATAGCTAATGACTAAACTTCTCCTGTCTGTCACCTCCTTTGCAAACTTGACCATCAAAACATTATCATCTCCCAATACTCTTTGTGGGTGAGTTTTTATCTAGTTTATTGGGTAAGGACCCTAAAACCCAACCAAAAAAATAGAATAAAGTTGCAATTAAACTATATTCAATTGAATATTTTATAATTATGCAAGATGAGCTTGATAAATTCCATTCACATATTTACCTTAACAAATTTATAAACTCAAATTAGTTTATACCACAGATGAAGAAATAAAAAAATATGTATAATCAACTAGCGGTAAGTGGCCGATAATCCATTTCTCAACAAGTAGTTACTTAATAGCGTCATTTTAAGGCATTGAATAATCATGGAAACTACTCATAAGATACAAATTCTTAATTGTATATGCTATTGGTTTCATGTATCATGCATGTGCACAAACAAACATAAACTCTCATCAATTAAAGTGTTAAAACATCAATAAACTCTCATCAACTAGAATCACAACCATATTGGATAAAACTTCCAAAACCAAAATAAAAATAAATTTTTTTTTCAACCTCAACTTTAACATGAAATTCCACAACTTTAACTAATGTTTTCCTACACAAACCAACCACAATAAAACAAAACAAGAAGCAAATGAAAACAAACAAGTAAAACAAATCCACATAGTAAAACACATCGAGCAACAAAACCACAAAAAAATATTCAAAACACAAACACATAATTGATAGACAACTAACCAAACCAAATAAAAAGTCAAAGCAACTCAACTCCAAAACCAAAATGAACCTATCAGGTTATCACAACATATAAATGAAATGTTAATAAGTCAACTTATCACAAAACGTGAACAACAATTTTAGTTTCCTTAACAACTTATCACAATAAACATCAACCCCTTGCAAAGTCAAACTTTAAGGGTATAACTATAATTCAATTAACTATCCTCATAGGTCACAATATCAATAGTACTAGAAAACCATGCAATTCAACTTTTTATCATCACGTAAAATGAATTGTAAGAAAAAATATTAGGAACTAAAACAACAAACAAACAACTTTACAAAAGAAAATTGCACTACAAATTCATGAAATAAAGATCAAGATTATATTTTAATATTTAGAAAAGCAACCACCGACTCTTATTTTGATACAAATTAAAGATCAAATCAACTCTAATTAAAGCATTCTCTTGTTGTTTACTTGTTTCAAGTAGCTAATCTGATAGTAGGTTAGTTAATTTTAACCTGAAATACAGCATGTATGTGATTAACTAAAAGAGACCTATATTTAAAGGGTGAAGTTATAGAAAAGCATTCAACTCATTTCCTTATGTCTCTAAATTCCTTCAAGTCCACTCAGCATCATGAAACTGAAACCGAATAAAGCTACAAGACTAGCTAATTCGCCAAAGAAAAGTACCTGGAATTTGCTCGCCAAAAAATAACAAACCAAAACAAACTTCTACAAAAAAATGTTTAAGCCAAATTGATGACACTCACAGATAATAACAATGCAATTTCTAGTGCTTCTAGATCCTTGAATGCAAAAAAAGTTGTCTTTGATTGTCTAGCTTTACTGCACCCAAAAAAACAACAAAACCACCTATATCAACCTTCACTTTCTAACTAATTCCTCAAGCATACCATTTCAATCTCAATAAGCCAAATAAAGAAAATATCTTCACTTCATTTTTCACACACCAAACCCATAAAAAAAACCAAAAATTAAAAATCACATAAATCCATAGTAACAAATTTTACTTCCCTTGCTTCTATTCACTTACATTTTTCAATCAAAACAAAACATATATACAAAGTGGTTTCAAAATAAATAAATAAATACAAAGGTCCAAGTTTGACAATCAACACCATAAAAAAATTAATTAATTTCTTATTTGTGAAACAAAACAACAAAAAAATTCCATATTTCCTTCATTAAAACCCCATTTTCTCAGCATCCAAATACAAAAATCAACAATAAGCGAACAAGCAGCGGACTGAATATCTTACAAATTAATTAATTTCCCATTTCAAACACCAAAAACAACACAAAACCCAAGATCCAAAATCCTATTTTTGACAAACACAAAATCAAGAATACCACATACCAACCTTAGAATCTAAATGTGTTCAATATCATCAGAGAAGGAGAAGAACTCATGAATCTCCCTCTTACTAGCTAGATCTGACAAGTTCTTTACTTGCACCATTCTCATCTGCAAAAACAAACAAACCCAACACAGAAAAAAAAAATCACTTCTTTAACTAATTAAGAGCAAATATCAAGGGCTATTTGCTCAAACTTAAAAGAACCAACATTCCCACTAAAAATAAATTACAACTACAATTTTGGTATCTGGACTTCACTTCACCAACAAGACAATAGAAATTATAAACGAAATCAACAACCAACAAAATCAGGGAAGACATCTCGATAACCTGTCAAAAGCGAGCTTGGCAAAGAATTCACAAGCAACATTTTGTATCTGTACAAGAAAGCCTTTTCTGCCACCACCTTATTTCCCTACACACAGCCTAACCTTCAAGGCAAAACTTTCAACAACCAACCATTCATCTTTTAAACAAATATCAAACATCACAAATAATTGCACCTAACAAGTCTCTAACACACCAACAAGCCAATCTTTTCGAAATATTGATTATAAAATACATACCTATCGACGGAAGTGGTAGCCTTTCAGTTCACATCCTCCAACACCCACTTCCTCATCCACATGCAACTCACCAACCTTGCCTTGAAGACCGGAAACGGAAGCCCCAAATCGATGAATTCGAAACCTAAACCATCATCAATCTCCCAAACCATCATCAGAAACCATCATTAATCTCGAACGAGCATCAGTCTCCCAAACCTTCATTAATCATCAGACAAACATCATCAATCCAAAATAAAAGAAAAAAATTAAGGAGAAGGAGAGACGACAGTGTCGAGAGAGACAGAGATGGGAAAGGAGATGTTGTACGAAAGGTACCATTGATGAGTTTCAAGAGTTTCCACACTGACTGGAAACTCTTTCCATCATTATGGGTTTCGAAACTGTCGATGTAGGTTGCCTTCAAGATCGGAAACGGAAGCCCCAAATCGATGAATTCGAAACCCAAACCATCGTCAATCCCCCAAACCATCATGAATCTCGAACGAGCATCAGTCTCCCAAACCTTCATCAATCATCAGACAAACATCATCAATCCAAAATAAAAGAAAAAAATTAGGGAGAAGGAGAGACGACAGTGTTGAGAGAGACAGAGATGGGGAGGGAGATGTTGTACGAGAGGTACCATTAATGAGTTTCGAGAGTTTCCACATTGACTGGATACCCTTTCCATCGTTATGGGCTTCGAAACTGTCGATGGACGTTGATGTCGCGAGAGGGAGGTTGATCGGCGAAAGAGGGAGATGGGGGAGATGAACTAAAGAAGAAAATTGATTTTGGAGTTTTGTTTTTCTTTTTTCCAATTGATTTTGTTCAGTCCCCTCAACCGGTTGCCAGTTTGCTTTATTAAAAAATATTTTTTTTTCTATTTTTTTTCTAGCCATTGGATCTCAAATTTTCTAATCTAATGGACCCAAACCCACCCTCTCTGTTGTTTGTATCATACAAACGGTTTTTTTGTCTGTATGATAGCCGGTTCCTTAGGTTTATATGTGTATACTTATCACTTTAATATTGTAAAATATTTAATTTCTCATCAGTGTTGCTTATGTTTTCACTTCCTGATTTGAAATGATATCAATCTACTTTATAGTTATGTTTCCATATGAAATCAACTTTGTTTTATATGTTTTATTTGATATTATTCATATTTAAAATATTTTTAAAATGTTTATTTATATTATCACAAATGGAATTATCGGTTAAATGATAGTTATATTACCGAAATTTTTATTAAACCACTTTATGTATTGTTAAATTTTCAAATAACTTCTACCAAAAAGTTTAGAATCGCATACCAGCATTTCAGCATATCATAGGATCTTCTCAAACTCAAAATAGGAGTCGAGGAAGGTCTTATCAAATTGGTATTAGAGCATTTGGTTTATGATTTTAGACTATTACATATTTGCTTGCATCTAGCTTCATGCATTAATCATTGATTATGTTTTGTTATAGCATCATGAGTTGAGTTGGTAGTACATGAGAGTAGAGACTAATGGCAAACATGGATGAGAATATAGTACCTGAACACGGTGATGAGTCAGTGAATGAGATGAAGATAGAGTCCCATCCTAACTCCCTTGTGCCTCAAATCAGGTGACAGAATCTAAGGATGAGCCTATAGATAGAATAGCTGAACTTTTGACCACTTTAGTCCAACAACCACGTGCCTTAAAAAACATTATAGAGCCTGCATGTATCATTGGAGCTACAACTTTTGATGGTTTCAGTGATCCTGATAGTGCTATATCATGGTTGAATAATCTGGAGCGTGTGTTTATGGTTATGAGATGCTCAAATGAATAAAAACTTGCCTTCATCACCTCCTTATTGAAGGATAGAGCGTATGATTTGTAGGAATCAATTCAACGGTAGAACACTAAAGTGATATCTTGGAAAGAGTTCAAAAAGCAGTTCAATGTTCATTTTTATTCAAGGTTCTAAAATGTGAAGATGAACAGATTTTTTAAGCTAGTGCAAATTTCCTTATCAGTTAAAGCTTATGAGAAGAAATTTGTAGAACTTTCGAGAACTGCTCCATTTGTGGTGGAGAATAAAGAAAATTAATGCAGAAAGTTTGAAGAGGGCCTTCGACATGAAATCAAGATCCATATCTCTTCTGCTGAACATACCAATTATGGATGATTAGTGGAGTCTACACTATGAGTAGAGAAAATCATTGAGGAATGTCATAAATTTGAACAACTAAGACAGAAACGTGGTAGTCAGATTTGGCCAGTGGGAGGCTCCAATAGCAAGGTACCTAAGATGGGTGGTAGCTATACTAGACAAACTAGCAGTTATCAACAGTGTTATGGGGTAAGTTCTAGTTAAGGATCCATTAAGTCACCAACAAGTATGTAGGGTACTAGTACGAGCATGGTAAATGGTATTAATGTCAAAGATGTGGTAGACATCATGATGAGGAATGTCATTGGGGTATATCAGGTTACTACCATTGTAAACAGGTAGAACATTTTAGAAAACAAATATTCTTAATTAGTTTCGAGGGGGAGAAGGGGGGGTACTGTGGAGCAGAGATTAGGTTCTTGGATGCAAAATGGTAATAGGCAATTTCAAGAAAGGAGAGGACCACAGATGAAAGTTCAACAACTCCAAGTCAAGCTAGTAAGGTTGCACCTAAGGGAAACCAATTAAGAGGACAGTTAGGTAGACCATATACTCATATTAGAGTATTCATCATGACCTAACAAGATGTAGAGGCCACACCAGATGTGATTATAGATACTTTAACCATTTTTGATTGTATTTTCATGTTTTAATAGATCTTAGATCTACCAATTCTTTATTTCCCAATCATTTGTGATGTGATGTAGAGGCCATACCAGATGTGATTATAGGTACTTTAACCATTTTTAACTGTATGCTCATGTTTAATAGATCTTGGATCTACCAATTCTTTGTTTCCTAATCATTTGTGATGAATGCAAATAAGGAGTTGAAACCTTTAAATTATAGTATGGTGGTAGCCACCTTTACGAGGGAGTTTATGTTGGCTGAGGGTGCATATATAAATAGCAAAATTATAGTAGGTGAACATGAATTGCATATTGATTTGATTCTATTAGACATATAAGGCTTTGATGTTATCTTGGAAATGAATTGGCTTGCTATACATCATGCTACGGTAGATTGTTTCCTAAATGAAGTAAGATTTAGAAAAAAAGGTGAGTTTGATGGTGATTTTTTTAGAGAACGAAAAATTCTTCCATCCTGTGTTATATAAGTCATTATAGCTAGACGATTGCTCAAAAAACAATGTTCAGTTTATTTGGCTTATGTGGTTGATACTATAACAAGCGAAATGAAGTTAAAAGATATTCCTGTGGTGACAGAATTTCCAAAGGTGTTTCCTCATGATCTTCCTAGGTTACCACTTGATAGAGAGATTAAGTATAAGATAGACTTGGCTCCAAGTACAGCTCCAATTTCTATTGCACCTTATAGGATGGCTTCGACATAATTGAAGGAATTGAAAGTTCAGTTAGAGCAGTTAGTGAACAAGGGTTTTATCAAGCCTAGTGTATCACCATAGGGAGCACTAGTTTTATTTATTAAGAAAGAAGATGGAAGTTTGAGGTTATGCATAGATTATCGGTAGTTAAATAAGATGACAGTGCGTAACATATACCCATTTCTACATATTAATGACCTATTTGATCAACTTCAAGGTGAGAAGGTGTTTTCAAAAGTAGATTTGCATTTGGGTTACCATCAACTTAAGAGCAAGAAATGTAATGTACCTAAGATTGCTTTCAAAATCGTTATGGGCATTACGAGTTTTTGGTTATGCCTTTTGGGTTAACTAATGCCCCTGTGGCTTTTATGGATATGATGAATAGGATCTTCCATCCCTATTTACATAGATTCATTATTGTGTTTATTGATGATATTTTAATATTCAATTAGTAAAGAAGAGCATGCAAAATATCTCGAAATTATTTTACAAATCTTGAGAGATAATTAACTCTATGCCAAGTTTAGTAAATGTTAATTTTGGCTAGATAGAGTTACATTTTCAGGGCATGTGATTTCAACTGATGGTATTTATATGGATGCTCAGAAAATTGAAATTATAGTAAATTGGAAACAACCCATTAGTGTGATAGAAATTAGAAGTTTCTTGGGTTTAGCAGGATATTTTTAGAGATTTGTGGAGGGATTTTCTAAAATAGTTGCACCACTGACGAGGTTAACACAAAAGGATGTAAAGTTTGTTTGGTTATAAGCTTACCAATAGAGTTTTGAAAAATTGAAGAAGAAGTTAACTTCTACTCCAATACTTACACTTTCATCAGGTACTGATGGGTTTATGGTTTACAGCGATGCCTCTAGACAGGGCTTGAGATGTGTGTTGATGTAACATGGAAATGTGATAGCTTACACTTCCAAACAATTGAAGAAATATGAATTGAATTATCCAATACATGATTTAAAGTTTGCTGTAGTTGTATTTGCATTGAAGATTTGCAAACATTACTTATATAGGGTCACTTGTTAGATTTTCACTGACCACCAGAGTTTGCAATATCTTTTCACCCAGAAGGAGTTAAATTTGAGACAAAGAATGTGGATTGAGCTTATTAAAGATTATAATTGTACGATTGAATATCATCCTAGTTAAGCGAATGTAGTAATAGATGCCCTTAGCTAAAGATTTATGAGTTTCATGATAATTTAAAGACAATGTATCTTCCATTATAAGTTGCATTGAGATCTTTGAAAGTTAACTTAGTGGCAACGAATTCAAGAGCATTGCTAGCTACATTCCAAATTCGACCAGTTATTAATGGTTGCGTTCAAGAATTACAAGTCTAAGATCCTTATTTAGTTAAATTGAAGGAATATGTGGAGACCAAGTAACTTGAGGATTTTTCCTTAAGGGATAATGGTGCCTTAGTTATAAGACATAGACTATGTGTAATAGACATTAAGGAATTAAAGAAGGAAATCTTGGAAGAAGCTTACTTATCGACTTATGCAATGCATTCAGGAAGCACTAAATTGTATTGTACGTTGAAAGAACATTATTGGTGGTAAGGTATGAAAATGGAGATAGTTAAGTTTGTCTCCAAATGTTTAGTTTGTCAGCAAATAAAAACAGAACATCAAAAGCCCATAGGACTTTCTCAACCACTTGTGATTCCTTAATGGAAATGAGAACATGTCACCATGAATTTTGTAGTAGAGCTTTCTCGTAGCCAAAGTGGGTATGATAGTATATGGGTAATTGTAGATAGGCTTACAAAATTTGCACATTTTCTGCCTATCCACAATAATTATCTTTTAAATAGACTAGTTAAAATTTATATAGATGAGATAGTTTGTCTTCATAGAGCATCGATATTTATTATTTTAGATAGAGATCCTTGAACACATTTAGACTTTGGCCCTGTTTGCAAGAAGCTTTGGATATAAGATTACATTTTAGCATTACATTTCATCCATAAACTGATGGGCATTCAAAGCGTACTATTTAGATATTAGAAGATATGTTTAAAGCTTGTGTAATGGAGTTCAAGAGAAGCTAGGATACTTACCTATCATTGATTGAATTTGCTTACAATAATAGTTATTAGGCCAGCATCAAGATGACATCATATGAAGCTCTTTATGGAAGAAAATGTACAATACCGATATGTTGGGATGAGATGGGTGAGAGGAGATTGTTAGGTCTAGAGATTATGTAGGTCACCATTGAAAAGATCAAAACCATCAAAGATAGATTGAAGATAGCTATAAGCAAAAGAGCTATGCAAATAAACATATAAGAGATCTCGAATTTCAAGTTGGTGACCGAGTGTTTCTATGAATTTGGTTATGGAAAGGAGTACTTTGGTTTGGAAAGTGTGGGAATTTGAGATATATCAATCTGTGTGAGATTATCAGTAAAGTGGGGATGGTAGCGTATCGCATAACTTTATCTCCAGAACATTCTAGGATTGATGATGTATTTCATGTTTCTATGCTTCGTAAGTACATACATGATCCTTCACACGTTTTAGCAAAGCAACCATTGGAGCTAAAAGGAAATTTAACGTATGAGAAAGAACTATTTTAAATTCTAGATAGAAGAGAACAAGTACTGCATACGAAAGTTATTCTTTAGTGAAGGTTTTGTGGAAGAATTATACCACGGAGGAGGCAACTTGGGAACATGAAGATCAAATGTAAATTCAATATCTTGAGCTATTTCAAACAAATACACCAATTTTGAGGACGAAATTTTGTAAAGGAGGATAATTTGTAAGACTTAAATCCTAATGGACCTAAGAGATTAATTGAAATTCGATTTATTGTTATTAATTTGGTTCGATTCAAGTTTTAGAAATAAAGAAGTTTATAAATAAATATCCTCTTGGTGGATGGTTTTAAAAGAAATCAAGAAAATTGGGCGTGAAAAGAAAAAAGTCATAGCAAAAGGTAGGATGCAAAATGTAAATTTACAAGTAATAAATGTGGTGCGTCATGTCCATGGAAAATTGAGAAATAAAAAAAATAAAAATAAAAAATAAATGAGAGTGGGGTGATTGTGAAAGAAAGTAAAGGGTAATAAATTTTTATAAAAAAAAAAGGGGGCAGGTATGTGACCGATGACCATTTTGTCTTTTTTTTTTTTAATAAAAAAGAGATAGGTATCAATTATACAATTGAATAAGCCGGAGTATATATAAAAACTAGGAGAACTAGAAGCAAATCAAACACACAAAATCAAACCGCATAGCAAAACAAAAAGAGAAGAAAATAACAAGTCGAAAAAGAAGAATAAGAAAAGAAAAGGTAAAGAAAATAGGTAATAATTGGAGCTGAATTTGAGATTGATTTGATGTGCAATAAATTCAATTCTAGGTTTAATTTTATGATATATTTTTTTTTAAGATTTTAAAAAGGTTTTTGTGTTATTTTTAGGTGGAACAGAACTCAAGGATAATTTGAGTGCTTATGGTTCCAAATAAAGCTTGATAAATTTGTGAGTGGATTATTTTTATTTAAATTGAATTAATTGTTTATAGTTATCTATATTTTTAGATTTGATTATTTATGGATTATTATAAATGAATTATTTGTTAAATAATTAAGTTCTTGAATTGTTTATTTCAATTAAATTGAGTTGGTTTAAATTATTTAAATTTTGGCTTTTATTTATTTAATTATTATTAGAAGGAAATTATTGAATTAGTTAATTGATTTATTAATTATGTATTATGATTTATGATTTGATTTTAGAATACTTATTATTGAAAATTATTTGCATTAAAAATTGAATGAAATAGGATTTTAAAACCTCAGGATTGTACCCTTTTTCTAATGCTTAATAAGCTTCACATGTGTAAGTCTTAAAGAGTCACTCAACACATGTACGGTAGATATCTGAAAAGTTATTGAGTCATCCAACATGTCTATGATAGATGTTATCCCTAGCTTTACGTGTCTGTTGAGTATCTCCACCATGTATAACAGATTTTCCTGAGTATTAGATTAGTGTAGATTGAGCTTTTATTAGCAAACAAAAATAATCTACACAAATATTTATATTTTATCATGATAAGAGATGTAATTTTAGTATTATTTTCATATACGATTGAATATGAATCATTGGGATTTTATTTGTCGTCAGCCTTATGTTATATATGTTAATTGTTATTGAAAATGATTTATTTAGTTTTTGACAGTATATCCACTCATTGAACATTAGTGCTTACCCTTTTATATTTTTAAAATATTTCTCAGGTAACAGTTAGGTCTAAAAAAAAATCTCCAAATAAAAAAAGGTGGGTCACTTAATTTCATGACATTAAGAAATGATATTTTTATATTATATATCTTTTGTATATTACATGACATCTAGGTCTGTGTGTGTATACTTATCGTTTTGTTATTGTAAAATATTTAATTTCTCATCAGTATTGCATATGTTTTCACTTCCCAGTTGAAAATGATACAACCTACTTTATAGTTATGTTTCTATATGAAATCAAGTTTGTTTTATATGTTTTATATAATAGTACTCATATTTGAAATATTTTAGAAGTGTTTATTTCGATTATTACAGATAGAATTATTGGTTAAATAGTAGTTATATTATTAAAATTTTCATTAAGCCACTTTATGTGTTGTTAAATTTTTAAATAATTTCTATCAGAAAGTTTATAATTGCATACCAATTTTTCTGGATATACAGGATCTTTTCAAACTTAAGATAAGAGTCTTGGAGGGTCCTATCAGCATTTCAATTTACAACTTGTTTTATATATATATAGAGCTATTCTAGTATTAGTGTTTTTTAACTTTAAAAAGTTAGAACGAACTAATTAAATTCATCAATTACATTTGAATTAAATAGGAAAGATAATTTATTTTAGGAACAAAAATGTAATGGATGAATTTAATTGGTTTGTCCGAGGCATTGACTACAGAATTAATATATATAACTTCTATGATCAATGTCTCTTAATTTTAAAAAAGTTATGCGAATAAATCAAATTTATTAATTACATTTATTTATAGGCAATACTAGTAGTTGAGTAAGGTAACCAAATATACACACACACACAAATATCATGAATATTAAAAAAAAAAAATAGATTAATGACAATTAATTAAAGAGATTGATTATTTTACTGGTTAGGTACAGTTACCCATCAACAATAATTATTAAATATTTATTAATAATTATTTTTATGATCAATTCAATGATTGTTATTGATGGGTAACTTTATAATTAAATAATTAAATGAATTATATTAGAGTTGAAATAAATATTCACTGAAAAAGAGTGAAATAAATACATTATATATTTAACAAAATATTTTTTTATGTAAAAATGAAGCCATTTCGTAATTAAAAAAAAAAAAAAAAATGAAGTCATTTCAGCTCTGGAATAAACACAAATAAGACTTGCGTTAAGCATCATGCTGAAGGTTAGGAGAGTGAACAACACTTGCTAGATAGCGTGTGGTGGTGAGCTTATTTGTTAGTAGCTGACGCTGGCGGAGGCCCACACTATTTGCTTTTTGTTGCATCATTTTGCATACAGAGTTACAATAAAGTACAAATAGATTAACGGAAAGACGAAGATACCCTTATTGGCTTTTCAGTGCCAGGTGCAACAGACAATGTCTCCAAGGTGGATCGACGTCCACCGTTTAATTATTAGGGGAAGAAAATCAAAGTGGTATCATGATGGGACATTTCAAATGATCTGTTTATACCAATCTGGAGCGCCCAACGTGGCTTTAGACCTCAATTGAAATTGACATATATAGTGATTATTTTAATAAGATTAGGTTAAGTAAAATAGAATTAGGTTTGATTAAATTGAATAAATTAATATTATAATATATTTAATATTATGTGAAATTGGATTAAAAATAATATTGTTTATTGTTTAATCTATTAGGAGATTAAACAAAAATAATTATGTATTATTTTATTTTTATAAAATAAAATTAAAATATTTTAATATTATTCTAAAGTAAAATCTAACGTTTTAAAATTAATTTTATTATTATTAAATTATATTATTTTTAAATTTTAATAAAGTTAGAAAAATAATATTAAAAATAAATTTGATGTTTTATATAATTAATGTAAGACAATAAATTAAAAAAAAAAAAGTAAATGTTAAAAGTTAAAAAAAAAAAAAAAAAAAAAAAAGTGTCTCATGTTGGTAGGATAAATTGAACCCACCAACATGAGATAAAAATGGCTGTGTGGGATTGGAGAAATCCAATCATTTGCAACCACTAGACAAGAGATTGGGTTGAATTTATCTAATCTCAATCCAATTCCTTGTAGCAAACAAAGCTTTAATGTTTAGGGCATTTTACCATGGAGGAATGATAAAAGTGAGAACCATATCTAGTATTAAAGAATTGAATTGAGTTTTATTAATACTTATTTATTTGAAAAAACAATAATATCCTTTATTAAAAGGAAAAAAAAAAAAACAAATTAGAAAAGTTTCAATTTGTCATCTTCTCCATTTATGTTACAACTCCAATTTCTAGCCCATTTGCAACTAAACTTTTGCTATTTTCTTTGTCATCAAAGAACTATCATTTTTTTTCATCAAAAACTAAGCTTTAGGATAGTCTCATTGACTAAAAATAAATACCTCTCATCCTTCTTTTTCACCTTTGTACCTTCTAGTAGATGATAATCCCGAACTGAAGAAATAGATGATGAACTGGAATTTAGTTTAGCATCTAAAACTCTATCACATTGGTGTACTTTTTGTTTCAATATCGAATTCAGTCAAACCAATCCAATCTCAATTAAACCATTGTTCTATTTATGAAAGCGAATAGAGTTCTTGAAGGCGTCGAATTCGATGCCTTCATGAACTAATAATGGTGGTTATTTTTGTGGTGTTTCAAGTTTTTGAAATAAAATTAATTTTATTATTAATATTTATAAACAATGAAATGATGCTATGAAAACTCATTTAAGTTCTTTAGTACCGGTGAAACAAGTTCCCGGTTCTTTAGTGCTATATATATATATATATATATATATATATATATATAAAGTCCCAATGATAAATGATTTACATGCAAATTGTATGTTCTACATTTAAAGATGACCCAACAAATTAAGGCAAAAGTTGTCATCATGGTCGATCACGGTTAAATGGTAAAATATAATTATTTGATTTGATTATAATTAGATTGGAGTCATTATGCCCCAAATTATATTTAAAAAATAAAAAACGAAAGTTATCTACATTAGAGTATTAAAGTATGGTTTAAAGAAAAGGAACAAAAATCGTTTCTCATTTTCATTTTTGTCATTCTCTCAAATAAAAGTTTTTGTAAGAGTTATAGATTTTACACATGGTATTTTTTTTTTTTTTTTTAAATATCACAATGATTTTTTGGAAAGAAAAATAACTTGGATTCACAAGCTCACAACCCTAAAAATAAATATAAATATGATAAACATAAAAGTCTTCTCATCTTCTCATTTTTTTTTTTTTTTTTGAAACTCTCATCTTCTTGATTTTACGCATATGTTTTATACACATAAGTTTATTTTAAACATATCGACTAAATTTAAGAAAGTTATATAATAATTCTTGATTGAATTCTCTACCGATACGATATGACTTATGAGATGATTCTTGTCATACTAACGCCATCAAACATAGTAAACAGAATTATCATCCATTAAATGTTCACTTTACTAATAATGTGTTTTTTTTTTTGTTATTAATGATTCAAATCTTTGTATTTTGATTGTAACCAAAGAAATGGAATCAAATTCTTACTTTGTGATCCATTAAAGTTTAGGATGGATTTCAATTTTCATAAGTTTCTTAAAGTTTGCTTTTGTCTTTTCAGAGAATCTGGATCACATGCTTGAACTTTGTTTAATTCCTATTTTATACGTGGGTGTATGCTTTTTTTATACTTCACAAACGTTGCATCCTTGATAAAAATGGGGTCAAGCTAGCTTTAGAATGCTATCACTAATATTATCCCCCCTCTTCGTTATTAGCTTATTCTAGTCATTAATTTGTTAATGAATATCTATTATCTCAAAGCCACCAATACCATGAAACACATCAGTAACTGAGGCATAGGATCAGGGAAAAATATCATGAAGTTGTAATTCATAATTCTGAACACAATTACGCAGCCATTTTTTTTCGGTTAGCTGGATCTATTAATAAAGATCTCAAAGCGGCAGTTGGGTTCTAACCGACGAGTGCACGCTGCATACATAGATACCTTTTCACAATCATTTAGAGTTAATGCACCAATTGAAAATTTAGTTATTCTCCTAAATTTAAATTATCAAAAGTAATTTTAATATATATATATTTATATTTATATATATACTTTTGTTTTTGGGTATGGTTACTTATTTGTTAGGTAAGGTTACTCATCAATAATAAATATTGGATATTCTTCAATAATTACCCTTGCAATCAATCCAAAAGTTATTATTGATGAGTAACATTACCTATTTATTTAATACATTGTTTAGTAAAACATTCAAAGCAATATAAAATTCATTAAAAACGATAACAACTAAACCGAAAAACATACATGTTATGTGCAACGGAAATTCTCTGGATTTTGGATTGTTCAACTGATCCGAGTTTGGTCACCGGATACAAAACTAATCCCTCAAATCATAGTATTAAATGCCTTGCCCTTTTGTTCTCTCTGTTTTCTCACTGTTCTTTTTTTTCCTAGTGTTTGCTCTATATGTTGTATTGAAAAATGATTTTTCCATCAAAACAATATCATATATTTATAGTGGTGGTGATTATTTTATGATGACCACCAGTAATTACCATGATAGTTATTTTTTCTTATATTAATTAATGGATTTGGGTCGGGTCATGAGTTTGAGTCATTTTTGGTGGACCCAACTCACAACCCAATAACCCAACATCTTCCACTCATATAAGATGAGCCAAACAGAACTCATAGAGAAAATACTAGTAACTCCTTTATTATAAGGCATTAAGACATTCATATAGGTAAATACATCATGCGACCTATAAACAATAATATATACAACGTGGCTTGTCTTTCGAATCTCAATTGTACCACTATAAAAGATACTGAAAATTTGTTTATTATCATGTCCTTGATTTAATAAAATCTTATTTGCTCAAACATATTTAATCTTTTAACATAATATGTTTGATCTTCCAATATTTTATATAATGACAATTGCAATTTCAAATTATAATTAGTCGCAACTTGTAACTATATGAACAAAATAAAATTCATTAAATCTTCTTGTTTCATTTTCATCCTTTAGTCAGTAAAAATGATTGACACCATAGTTATGTCTTATAGGCCGCATTATCATTGTTATAGAAGACAAACTAATTATATAAACATCACCTCATTATTTTAAGACAAAGTGAAAGTCATTGAGGACATAGGTAGAAATTTTACAGAAACTTCAATGGTACTTATATAATGAGGAATCGAGGATAAATTCACTCATTTTTTATATCGGTCACAATAAAACACACATGATATGAATCACATATTATCATGAATCTTGTCCTTTAATAAGGACACACATGTCTTTTATATTGAAATTATTTAATGTACAGATATTAATTTAGACGCTTTCTCAACTTCTAACCTAAGTTCTTAAAAGCTCGTCTTTTAAGCACCTATTATCAAGAAACTTACGTTTGACTTATTCAGGTTTTCATGATGGTGGAAATACATCTTGAGCCGTTCAATAATTAATTTTAGGCAGAATCTCCTTTTGATCATAGTCAAGACAACATTTCATATATTTTAAGCTTTTAAGAGAATAGCCTAATATTTATTCTTTGAAAATATATATGTTTCATCTTGGTTTACAATCCTTGCAACAAATGTACATGTATGTATAAGAATACCAGTCTCAAACTTGATGACATACTTTTATACATAATCTATGTGAAATGAATATGTGTTAGTTTTATATAACTAAAATTATGTATTTGTCAGGGTTGTGTGCCTTAAGAGCTTGTATTTGTAAACATTGAAATTAAATAATAAATAAATATGTTCATTCAATTTATGTGTATTTGTGAAATGTTTGATTTATACGAATATCATGTAATATCCATGATTACTTATGTGGTCTCAAACTAAGTATATAATTGTTACATATAAAATGATTTAGTTTAAGTTCAGTAATTTAAAGAGTTCGTAGAAAGCAAACAAACTTGGGTTTTGCTTGTGATAAATTTACAGTTGCAGTTCATTTCGTATTTGATACAATGATTTTATCTAGGATCATTCATTTAGCCTCATAAAAATGGAGGCACTTTATATAATAGAGATTATATAAGACTGGACCACGATAAAACTGAATTTTTTTTATTAATATTCTTAAACAAAGGAATTCATATTTATCGACTAGATGATCATATATGGATTGATTTTAATCCTAAGTGTTTTATGGACTCCTATTTATTGAGTTATATCTTTTGATTTACATTGATGAGACTGTTATAGATTTAAGGTCAATAAGCTTCATACTTTAGAGATGTGATTTAATAAGTGGTTGGAAACATTCTACACAATAGTGAAATCCACTTCTTCTTGCGAGAAGTAGATGAATAGTTTCCTTAAGTGTTGATTCGGGTTTTGGATAACAAGAGCGCTCGACTTTCTATTTATGAGTAAATATAAAGATAAATTCATAAGTTGTTATAAATATATTTTTCATTAGAGAATCAATGGTACTTAATGAACAAGATATAATTAGAAAGGTATAACAGACTTTAATGACCTAACTCTAATTATGAACTACTCATGGAGGATCGAACTATATGAAATGATTAAATTGATGAACACTGAAAATTTAGATTGTGTAAAACATCTACAATCTTAAGAATGCAATTTTGAGTTTTTAGTGGAGTAACTCTAAGATTAATAATAGTGAATTATTTAATCAAAGAGTTTAATTAATAATTTCGATATTATTGGAGTTCAAATTATAGGTCCATTTGGTCCTCTTGCTAACTCACAACCATATAAACAGACAATGAGAAGAATATAATTGGATTGTCCAATTATTATTGTCACATATAAATTTTATAGACACATTCATAATTTTTTAAATAATTTGATTATTTAAATATTTATAATTATTTAATTAATTGTTAATTATTTAATGATCTGTAGAGATCATGAGTTCAATTTTAAATTATGTCATTAAATTAATAATGATTTAGAATCATTTAATTAATTAATGGAAATAGTAATTTAATTTAATTGGAATTAGATTCCATATTAAATTAAATTAAAAGAGTTTTAATGGGACTTGGATTCCATATTAAATTAAAAGTAAAACAATAATTTAATTTAATTGGAATTAGATTCAATATTAAATAAAATTAAAGGAGTTTTATTTAATAGGAATTAGATTCTATATTAAATTAAAAGTAAAGAGTTCCAAGCTAATAAGGAATTTGATTCTATATTGGATAAGAACTAAGTCTTTCAATTTAAAAAGGAAATTAGTTTCTTTGTTAAATTAGAAAACCCTAGCTTACCATTATAAAAGAGTGTTTTATGTTGGTAAGAAGAAAGAGAATTTTTAGCTACTTAGATCAAAAATCTCCATTAATTAAAAACATCATATTGCCCTTCCTTAAAAGAAATCAAGAAAATTATTTTTTGATTTCTGCATAATTTTTTTTTTTTTTTAATGAAAAGATTTCGTGATTTGATTCTTCAAGATTATTCTCACATATAATTTTTTTGTAAAGAATTATAGTAAGGAAGATCAGATGGTGAAAAATCTGCAAATCAAAAGAGATTAATTCAATCTTCACGCATGGTAAGATGCGATCTTATTAATTTAATTATTGAATTATTATTACTATTATCGATCAGTTATGTTTTAGTTTGAAAATTTTTTTAAAATCTATGTTTCTGTATTCATATTAAAATCAAATTTTTCCCTTCAACATTTATTTATAAAATAGATATAATTTAACATAATAATTACTGTTAGTGATGTGCCCTAGAACCAATCAACCTTAGGTTGTATTTATGCATATTTCTTTTTAATAAAATGGCAACATTATTATTCAGTTTATATTCAACTGCGTAATAAAGTCCTTAGTATATATAACACAGTGTAAAGGAAATCATGAAAGAGTTCATGATATGAGATTCCTATTACATGCAAATGTGTTTATACTTAAATATCCCTAGTCATAGTATTAATGAGACGGGACATCATTAGTACAGATAGACTAGCACGTGTTATACTCCTTGATTGGATCGAGCAGTAGTTCTCATAAGCTGATGACATATGAGATGTCTAGAGTAAACATGTGGATGCTTGTTTAGAATGAGTACATTGGATGACCTGATTATAAGATGATCACATGGATAGTTTTATGTCAGTGATCTCATCTTAACATATCAACAGATGCAAGTATCCTTTGACATGAGATCTCCAAAGTGCACTGAGTATCAACTGTCGTCCTTTAATGCCATTCCTTGTTGACTCGGAGAGTTGACTCGTAGGGTGGTACTTGAGTTCGACATGAGCTACTCGAGCGTAGTTGAGTGATCAATAAAGGATTCGTCACTTCTCATAGTAGAAGAAGATATCTTACAGCCTCTTGAGGAAATCGTTATTCCAGGAATCTCTGGCCAGAGTGATCGTACCAGTGGAAGAGTCTCCTAAGATACGTAATTGGGAATAACAGATTTCGGGAACAAGAACTAATAAATTCGGGCTAGACATGACTTAGTCATTTTAGTGAGAGTTGACACATAGTCCATACTCATAACCGAATGAGATATGTTATGACGAAAGGATGAATTGCATAGTAATTGTTTATGGAAAGGTATCGTTCTAACCACGGACAATTCTGGGCACTTGGATGGTCATGATGCATTGCTAGGTGCTAATCTTGATCTACTCGGAATCAATTAGTTGATTGGTGAATCAAGGATTAAATCAAAAGGTTTAATTTAATCTAATCCTAATTCGATTAGGATTATAATTCATTCCGGGTTGCCAATGTGTTCAGATACCTAATGGGTCACACACTTAAGCAACTCGATGTACAGTGTAAAATGGCTATTCAATAGGATTTAATATGTTAACATGAGATGTTAATATTAATGGTGATAAAATAAAATAAAGGCTCATTTATTTTATTATGATCAATTTAATTTAATTGGATTAAATTAAAATTAAGCCTAAAACTAATGGGTTAGGATAATTCCTAATGGGCTTAGATTGGGGTTTCATTTTATTTGCCCAATAGAAAGATTAGATTGTCTATAAATACCCATATGATGAGGTAGCAATGTTAATCTCTCTTAGAACCAAAGAAAAGAGAAATTTGGGCAAAGCAAAAAACTATCAAAATCACCACATAGCCAATCACCTTGACTAGCACATAGGGTGTTCGTTTGGCTATCGCCATCTCCAATTGGGTTTTTGAACATTGTGTTGCTGTGTGGATACCTTAGAGGCGATTCTACACTTGGATCGCTAGTGGATTAGATCATACGAGAAGGGAAGGAGCCGCCAACGAAGGTATGGTTTCAATTAAACACCCTATGTATGTTTAATTGTTTTGGTTTTAAACTAATCTAAAGTGATCCGATTTGGGTTTTTGAATTTTGTTTGTTGTAAATTTTTGTTTATCGCTGTGCTATGATGTATGAAATGCATACCAAAACCCAACAATTACAACATCACAATCTACACAAACCTAAAGATTTAGTATGTGACATAAATACATCTCTTATCACAGTTTTTATAAGTGGATCCGCAACTATCTCATGCATAAATACTTACTTAATTGTTACATTCTTTTTCATTATTGTATCCCTAATGAAATTGTATTTAGTGTCCATCTGATTTGATTTATTGTGATATTTCTCATTTTTGTTATAAGCAAATGCAGTCTGACTATTACAGTATACAGTATTTGGCTTTTCCACATCAACTTTCAAATTTAGATCCTCAAAGAATCTCTTAAGCCAAATTGCTTCTTGGACTATTGCTGAATATGCTATAAATTCATCTTCCATAGTGGATAGTCCAACACATAACTACTTCTTGCTACTCCAAGAAATAGCACATTGATTGGGTAAGAATGCATAACTTGATATGGATTTTCACTCCTCCAAATCTCATACCTAATCGGTGTTTGTA